>JARHVA010007932.1:25000-545000 GCA_037957365.1 Torreya grandis | reverse complement strand
TTTTGAGCATAAGAAAAAGTATACATAAATTTATAACAACTAACATTGTCAAACCTAGTCTAGGGTTTGAACCTAGAATAAAATAGTAACAAAAATATACACAGTCCAAATATATTTTACAAATATTCACAAACCCATTGAAAATACACTATAGGGTCAAAACCCTCACTCCATTTTTAAATCATACTAACTATTTATATTTCCATGCCACATATTTTAAAAATTAAATTAAATGTGTAGCTATATTTTATATAAAAATAGGTAAGGTTGACCCTAAATTAAGATTTGAATAATAAACTAATGCACAAATAGTCAACACTTCAATAAGGGATTTATATTTATATATGGTCATCCCTCTGGATAAGTCATCCCATCCATAGGGTCAACCATACATTTTATTAACTTTTCAAACAAAATCCATAACCTATAATAATTTATGGGCTCATATTAATTATTTAAAACACTAAATTTGAAAAATAAAACAATCAATTTCATACCCCACCTCAGTATCTAGTTGAGCCACCAATTTCTTCTTATTTCCTATTCTTTACTTTCTACCTCAACTTTATTTCTTTGCTTTGTCTATTTTTCCATTTTTTGTCCATCATCCCTATATCTATTTTATTTCCATTACTTCATAATTGTTTTTCCAAAAAATTGACATGATTTCACCATAAAAATCTTCTCAGTTCAGTTTTATTTTTGAAAACCCTCAAAAATGGATATCACATATAGATAAACTCAATTCATGTGTTCCATGATGACTTGAAGAGTCTATAACCAGATGACCTTTACCCTAATCTCACTGAATATTCCAATAGAATAATGACTTAAACGTTATAATTCCAAAAATTAACATTGACTTAATAATGAAATCATATAACATGCAAAAAGTAATTATTCATAGTTCATTGACTTGGTTTAACAATCATTACCCTAATAATTATTTTAGCTTTTTTACCATGTATGTTCCTATACTTAGTATCAAGCCTTTATCCATAAACAAAATAATGTAAATTTATTAATATTTTGACCCATGCCTTCAAACAATGCCAACATTAATATCTTATGTCTAGATTAGACATTCAAACATCTAAAACATTATTATTGCCTAAGGTTAAACATTCTTATCAACATCTCAAAAAAAAAAAAAATTCTAAATAAACTCAATGGATTTAGCCAACTCCATCATGCCTTTAAATTTATTTGCAAACCTTCAATCAAATAGAATAACTTATTAATAACATAATTAAATATTTGTTTGATTATCATAATGGATTCCAATGAATAAATATATGTCCTAAGGATTATTTGAAAACACTATAATAATAAACATGTTTTGTAACAACTTGTTATTAAAACTACCAAGAATGTTATTACATAGTCTATAGTAACCATTACCAGACAATATGAAATTAATGTTATGACAACATAATCAAATTTTGCAATACTTTTTTAGATCATATGGCACATGAATGCAATTAATGGAGTATGATAAACATAATTCCAAAATCATAAATTCAAATACACTACCATATTAGACAATATTCAAACATAATGATTAATCACATATATATGCTAAAAATAGATTAGTAACCTAAAAACATGTTGCAAGCAACATAAATCAACTAGCAATTATCAGATAATCCTACTCTATGTGGTGTGTGTTGGGTTTCACATTTTTATTCTATTTCTCCCCACATATTTACATCTATAGCATCCTCTCTAATGGTACCCTCCCTCAATCATAGTCAAGAGGTGGGATCCATCCTACATCCACTTCAATATAAATGAATAGTGGTTAGACTAGATCATGTAAAGGAACATAATAAATGTTGTAAAAAACTATGCTACTTAATCATGATTAAAATGTAGCATACATAATAAAACCAACTAACTAATCAATTAAAAATCATGATTATAAGTATTAAACACTATTCATTATCAACATAGAACCAAATCCAATTAATTAACACATCAAGTAAACTCATTATTAACCATAAAATTGGTAATAATAAATCTAGAGGAAAATTAAGATGTAACATCCTTCCCCTTTAAAACTGGTCATCATCTTGATGACACTTATTTTAACAAAATTTTAGAAATAAAATAATATTTAGTAGAAGATAAAACATAATGTCAGTATTTACGAAGTAAACAAATGAAGAAATAGCTTATGAAAATATTTATAATCATCTCAAGTAACAATATCTTTAGAATATTGGTCTCACTATACGTTACACTATGACACTTCTCTATTATGCAAACTAAGTTTATGAGTGTCAATTATTTTGATCAGTTCTACTCTGACCACCCTGAGATCTATAACCTATAAATCATTCCAATCTAACACATGAGAAGGATTAATAACATACTTTTTAAGATAGGACACATGGAAAACATCATGCATGAGTGATAGATCTTGTGGTAAAGGAATCATGTATGCCACATGATTGATAACTTCCAAGACCTCAAAAGGTCCCACATATCTAGGAGATAATTTGGATGCTTTACCAAATTTGATCCAGATTTTCTATGGTTTTACCCATAAAAATACTTTGTCTCCAATAGAAAACTACCTTGTTCTTCTTTTTATATCATCATAAACCTTCTGTTTATCATTAGATTCAACCAATCTTTGCCTTATTAACTTAACATGCTCTTCTATTTTAAGAAGCATAGCCAAACCAAATACTAGTTTGCCTTGTAATATGTCCTAGCTTATTGGTATTTTACACCTTCTATATAAGGCCTTAAACAAATCCATTGTTAACATTAATTGGTATGAGTTTTTGTAAGAAAACTCAACCAATGAAAGTTATTATTCCCACATGTACCATTTATCCATGTAGTACATTCTCAAAATATCTTCTAATGCCTAATTAACTCTTTCTATTTGTCCATCAATTTCTAGATGGTATGTTATACTGAAGTTCAAATGAGTACCCAAATCTAAATTGAGAGTCATCAAAAATATAGAAGTCATTTTTGGATCCCTATCTAAAATAATATTTTCCATAAACTTGTGCATCCTATACACTTCTCTTACAAATATTTATTCAAGCATAGGTGCATCATCATAAACGTAAACAAGAATGAATTGAGCTAATTTGGTGAGTTTATCAACAACCACCAATATCATGTCATTTTAGTTTTGAGAGTTTAGAAACCCTTAGATAAAATCCATACTAATGACCTTCCACTTCCATTTTGGTATATAATGTGGCTATAGAAACCCATCAAGATGCACATGTTCATTCTTAACTTGCTGACATTCTAGGCATTGATAAAAAAAATTAGTTGTATCTTTCTTGGCTCTTTTCTATAAATATAAAGGTATCAAATTTGCTAAGAGATTATTCACACTTGGATGGCCTAAATAAGAAGAATTTTTTAGTTCCCTCAATACTACACTCCTCAAATTATCCTTATCTGGTACATAAATATGCCCTTTACACCTTAGTAAACCATCGTACTCAAAATCGAATCCCTCAAACTTAAGATCCTGAGAATTTTGAGCCAATGTTAAAATTATATGTTTGTAAAATTCATCTCCTAGAGATAATTTCACCACTTGATCATGAAAATTAATCTTGATTATAACCAAAGTTTCTATATGCCTTCAATGACTAAGGGCATCCACAACCTTATTTTCCTTGCCTTTAATATAGTTAATACCAAAATCATAATCTAACAAGAACTCTAACCATCACCTCTGATGTGCATTTATATTAGGTTGGGTGAAAATATACATGAGTCCTAAGTTATCAGTCTTGAGCTTAAATTGTTTTCCAAATAGATAATGCCTCCAAACCTGTAAGGCATGAAAAATTATGTCTAATTATAGATCATGTGGGTCATAATTTTCTAAATATGATTTCAAATTTTTAGACTTAATAAGCTACAAAAAAATCTTCTTGCATGTAAACTACTTCAAATACATATCCTAAAGCATTGCTTATTATAGATAATTGACCATTTAGATTGGGAAATATCATCACTAATGTTAAGGCAAGTCTTCTTTTTAGCTCCTAAAAAGCTTTCTCTCACTTCACTTACCACACAAACTTATGATTTTTCATTGGAGAGAAGTAATCATATTTATAATCTTAGAAAAGTTTGGAATAAACTTACTATAATATCTTGCCAAGATGAATGAGGAGAGCTTTAAGAAGATAGCTGGCTACATATGGCCTAAGGCTACTTTCTACATCAGTCTGGCTATTGGGGCTTTAGGTGGGATTGTTACCATGTGGAACAATGCTAAATTTTAGGGTTCTCATATTGCTTCTAACAAGAATTTTTTGGTTATTAACTTCTCTTTGCCTTCCTTAAACTGGTCTTTGATCAATATCTATGGCCCAAATAACAGAGCTCTGAGGCAAAATTTGTGGACTGATTTGAGTAGCATCATGACCAATACCCCGTGCACTAGATGGATGTTGGCTGGTGACTTTAACACTCCTTTATATTCTTCTAAGAAATATGGTGGGATTCTTGATTACTCTGAAAGCATGTTTAACTTTACAAAATTTATAAATGATTGGGGATTGCTGAATGTGGAATTGCAAAATCAAAATTTCACCTAGTCTAATAGAAGAGGGGGAGACCAAATGATCCAAGTTAAATTAGATAGGTTTATTATTTCTAATAACTAGGATAATCATCATAATATGCATCTACAAGATTTTCCTAGAACTATGTCTGATCATTGCCCTATCTTCCTTAGTTGGAAAGATCAGAGCCAACATGGTCCTTTCCCTTTCCGATTTGAAGCCATGTAGATTAAGCATTAAGACTTCAGACAACTGGAGGCTCAATGGTGGAAAATTCCTATCTAGGGTAATCCTATGTTTAGATTAGTTAAAAAAAAATTGCACATCAAATATGAAGTACATGGGTGGAATAGATATAGCTTTAGTCATGTTTTTTGTCAAAAGAAAAACATAGCCAGAAAACTTCTAGATATCCAGTAGTGGATTGTCCAAGGAGATGATTCAAAAGACACTTTTAAAGAAGAGCACATTCTAATTTCTAACTGGAAGAATATTATGGGCAAAGAAGTGGTATTTTGAAAATATAAATCTAGAATTTAGTGGCTTAAAAAGGGAGATAAGAACACGGCCTTTTTTCATCTCTCAGCCATGAAACACAGGAAGGCTAACTCCATAACAAAACTATGTTTGGAAAATGGAAATATTATAACTGAGGATAATGAGATTAGGGAACAAGCTGTCATATTCTTCCAGAATTTGTTGACCAAAAAAACTAATGATGATGAGAATGTCAGAACTATGAATCAATTCATTGACAAAATCCCCTATCTGATAACTGAGGAAGACAATTTGGAAATGTTAAGGCTTATATTTGAGGAGGAGGTCCATGATATTTTATTCTCTATGGGTCCCTTCAAAGCTTTAGGTCTTGATGGCTTCCCTCCTATTTTCTTCCAAAAATATTGGGATATAGAGGGAATTGATCTTACTGCTACTATTTGAGATTTCTTCAAAATTGGTAAACTTTTAAAATAGATTAATAATACCTTTATTGTCCTAGTTCCTAAATTGTTGAATCCCATATAGCTTTTATAATTTAGACCTATTACCCTATGTAATATTATCTATAAGCTTTGCACTAAAGTTCTTGTTATGAGAATCCAACCTTTTTTAGACAAAATTATTTCCCCTGCTTAAAAAGGCTTTGTCCCAGGTCATCAAATTCTTAATGTTGTGATATCCACTCATGAAACTATTCATTCCATGGATAAGAGTAAAATCCCTAGTATGGATCTTAAGTTAGATATTTCTAAAGCCTATGATAGGATCTCATGGACTTTTCTATTTCAAGTCATCATGAATTTTGGGTTTAATGATAAAATGTCTCACCTTGTTTGGAACGTTGTTTCGTCTGCTAAATTTTTGGTCCTGGTTAATGGGGTCCCTAGAGGTTTCTTTTCTTCTTTAAGAGGAATCCACTAGGGGGATCCTCTTTCCCCTTACTTGTTCATCATAATGGTAGAGGCCCTTGTGAGATACATTCAAGCTAATATAGCCTCTAAACATCTAGTGGGCATCAAACCTGCTTCCTCCCTTCCCCCTGTGGCTATGCAACAGTTTGTTGATGATACAATTATTTTTGTTATCTCTTTGGTGATTAAAGCTCAGAGATGGAAGACTATTTTAAATAACTATGCCATATATTTTGGGTAAAGCATAAATATTTGAAAGAGTAATGTGTACTTCTTTAATACTTCTAATGACCTCTGGCAAAAAATCATTGACATCCTAGATTGTACTGAAGTTGATCTTCTTACTACCTATTTGGGTCTCCCCCTTATAGTCAAAGAGGTGTATCCAAGTTTCTATAATGGAATATTGGAAGGAAATCAAAGGAAATTGATTAGCTGGAAAGGGAAACTACTCAACAGTGCAAATAAATTACAACTTCTTTGGGCCTCTCTACAAGGGATACCTACTTATTTCCTATCTCTCTTTAAAATACCTACGTATTTTGCTAAAAAAATGGAATGGATTCAAATAAAATTTTTATGGATGGGACTCGAAGATAAATAGAGAATGTCATTGGTCAGTTGGGAAAAAGTGTGTCTTCCTAAATCACATGGTGGCCTCAATATTAGATCCATCTGAAGCATGAACAAAGCCCTTCTCTCCAAAATCAACTAGAATTTGATTCATAAACATAATGACTGGGGGAAATCATGCATGCTAAATATCTACATACTATTGATGGTTCCAACTTTCTCCAATAGGCAAGGTTACCCTAGGGATCTATGATATGGAATAAAATGCTGAAATCTAGAAGTCTTCTTAAGTAAGGGATTAGATAGAAATTGGGAAATGGCATGTCTATTAAATTTTGGAATGACATTTGGATAAAAGATAAGGCTCTTATTACATAGGGGGATTATGAATAAACTGATAGCATTGCCACTTAGTTTTTTGGAGATAAAGTTTGTGATTACATGGTTAATAATAATGGTAATAGGAGCTAGAAAAATTTATTGGATTTTTGTGCTTATCGGCCTGATCTCTCCCCTAGAGTTTGGAATGTTCAATAGTTGATTTAGGGGGTCAAAATTCCTCTCTTCATATTAGAGGATGAACAACATTGGTGGCTAGATAAGAATGGTTGGTTCTTTGTCAAGTCTGCTTATCATTTGATGGTCCCTGAGGTTCATAGAAAGGAGATATGGAAAAAAGTTTGGAACCATAAAATTTTACCAAAAATAATTATGTTTTGGTGGGCTACTACTCATAAAATTTTTTTATCCCAAGATAACTTATATAAGAGAGTATTTACCTTGGTTAATAGATGTTATTTGAGTTTCTTAAAGGAGGATTCATCTTTTCATACACTATGATTTTGCTTGGGAACTTTGGGACATAATCCTGAATAATTTTGGCACTTAGTGGGTCTGTAATTTTGACATTAAGGAAGTCATTAACAGCTGGTATCCTACCTTTTCTCATCCCTAGATCCTTGAGTTATGGAAACAAACTCTACTCTATTTGAGCTGGACTTTATAGAAAGAGTGCAACCATAGAATTTTTAGGGATACTGTTAGAGATGCCTCTCAGGTTTTTCATACTTTTGTTAAGAATCTATTGGAAAGTGTCACTAATGCCCATATTCACACTATGGAAAAACCTCTAACTCATGAAGAAGAATAAATTGTAGATAATTGGAAGATCCTAAATCATATTCCTACTCATAATAATTCCAAAATAGTACAAAGACTCAATACTAGATGGAATCCCTCAAAGCCTAACTGGTTGAAACTTAACTTTGATGGGGCTTCTAAGGCTGATGGTAAAGCTAGTTGGGGAAGGATTATAAGAGATGAACAAGGGTGGATGATTTTTCTCTATGTTGGTGGAATGGATTATCAGAGCAATAATTGTGCTGAAGCAAATACTATTCTATGGGGGATTAAATTGGCTATATCCATTAGTATCAAGAATTTGAGTATCCAAGGGGACTCTAAAATGGTTATTGATGCAATTAAAAATGTATCGATTACTAGTATTAATATAAAAGATATTATTAGGGATATACAAATTCTCTTGTAGAAGTTTACCAGGGTAGACATCTCACATATTTATCGTGAGGGCAATGGTGTTGCCGATGCCTATGCTGAACTTGGCTAACAATATTCAAATTGGTGATCCTCACACCAAATTGATCACATCCCTTTAAATATTAGGGATCTCATTCAAAATAAAGTGACATGTTAAGGATGAGTCAAATATATTAGAAAGACAGCTCACTTCATCAATCCTTTTAGAAGATGCTGACATGTATCTTGGAGTACGGGTCCTTTTGTACATTTTTTATCATCATTTTTGATTTATTATGCCTCTTTGATAATGCAAGTAGATTTCTTCATCATTATGGAGATCACCATGAAATTATGTTTAAGTATGGGATGAGTAAGTGTCATCTTTGCATGATGTTCCTAATTATGTGTTATTTCATCACCATTATTAATATCTATGATCAAGGGATTAAAGTTATTGCAAATACGACGGTGGAAATTTGGGGTTTTTCTGGTCTATTCTATAAGTCCAACATGGGTGGCGATAGAATATGAATAAAACCCATTTCTTGTTATGAGTTCAAATACAACCTAGTGATCTGGCATTATTACAAAGAGGGTGGGATTAGCCCCTATTTGGAGAGGCTCAATGGGTATGATGAAAACCTTTTTAAACAATTTGCTAGGTCATGGCTAAACTGGTGAGTCTCTGTGGGGGGAATTAGCTTTGAGATTTTAGAGAATATGATTGCTATGGCTAATGGCATGTCTACTCAAGGGATTAAACTACAATGGAAAACTAAAATTGTGGACCTTTCTAGTCAGAAGCTCTTTCTTAGAGAAGGTGAAGAACTAGTACCATACCAGGGGGATTTGATCAAGCCAAGCTACCTAAGCCTTGGGATGGCGTGTGTTTTATCCTCATGAAGTATTTCAGTCTAGAGGGGCACTTCACCAGGTTTTAAAACTATCATCTTCCCCTTCTAAACCATTTTAGGCAAAATTCTCACATTAGCTTTCCTTTTTATCTATTTTATTCCCTTGAGCATTTTGTCCTTCAGGTTAGAGCTAAATTGGCTAAAAAAACCTACTAAAAATCCTATCCCCCTCTATCAGGGCCTTATTTTCTATCTTTACAATTTCCATCATGCCCTCAAAACTTCCAAGGCCATTCAAATTTATAGTGGGGAAATTTATTCTAACCCTAATGCTACTAATGTTGTCGAAGAGCCTTGCCCTTCCCTTGTCTCTACTAAGACTAAAGAATTTTCCTTTTCTACTCTCGAGGAGATTCCCATAGACACTTCAGGCTCTACTATGAGTATGAAGTAAAAGAAGAGGAAGACATATGCTGGTGAAGCAGGCACTATGGGGACCCTTAAAAATCCTTGTAAGACCCTTGGGGGCCAAGGTAGTAAGTCTCATTTGTCTATTAAGGCTATTAAAGAGGGTTTCTCCTCATGAGTTAGGCGGTCAGGGAATTTTTTTGGCAAACTTGCTCTCAAGGCTAGGCTTATTGACTAATCTAAGATTACCTCAAATGAATCCACTTAGGTTGATGAGGCTAAGGACATGGATGCTCAAGAAATATCTATAGATATTGAGGGTAAGTAAGAGACTAAAGAATTAGAGGCTACTACTGAGGATGCTGCTGACTTTGCAAAAAATGGTGGCAAAGCAAGAAAGATGTTTGTGTAAGAAGCTAATGATGAAACTAAAATTGAGGCTGGGTTGGGATCTAAAATTGTAATCTTGAGGGGTCACATTTAGAAACTAGAACAAAACTTTTCTATTGTGCTCCAGAATTCTATTTTCCTTAACATGTCTATGCTACAAGACTTGGGTGTTGTTGTTACTGTTGACAATGAGGAGAACTCAATGAACTTGGATGACCTTATTAAATCCATGTTTAAGTAAGGAGATAACCTACCTCCTTAGTTTTTGATTTTATTTTAATACTTTACTTCTCTATTATAACTATCTTAGTTTATAGTTTTAGTTTTTGCTGTCTATTGGGTCACAGACTGTGATGTTTTTGTTTTGAGGCACTTTTTGTGCTGGTTGCCTCTGTGGGTTTTCTTCTACTTTTAATGGTTTGGCCCCTTGTTTATCCACCTTATATTATAAAAAAAATATCTTTCCAAACCCATAAAACTCTTAACTTCATGGATAAGTTTAGGTCGTGGTCATTCTGTAATGGCTTTAATCTTGTAAGGATCCATAATATTTCCTTCCACAGATATAATGTGTCCAAGGTATTATAATTTTTTTCTAAAAGAAGGAAAACTTTGATAACATCCTAAAATTTTTATATATTTACAAACATTGGAGAACCAACTTCAAATGCTCTAGATGTTCTTCCTCATATTATGAATAGATGAGGATATAATCTAACAGTAATAATACAAATCGATCTAGATAATCAGTGAACACACTATTCATGAGATTCATAAATGTTGTAGGTGCATTTATATGCCCAAAATGAAGAACTATGAAATCATAATACCTATATCAAGTTATAAAATCTATTCTAAGAATGTCTTCTTCAATAATCCTCAACTAATGATATACTAATCAAAGATCAATCATCAAGAAAATTGATGGCCTACACATTTGATCCAAAATATCATCAATGCAAGGTAATGGATACCTAATTTTGCTAATTACATTATTAAAAACCATGTAATCAATATAGAATATAATATTTCCTTCTTTATTTTTTAATGAACACCATTGGTGCACCCCATGGTGGCACACCTAGCTGAATCAACCCTTTAGATAATAGCTCTTGAAGTTGAGCCTTCAACTCCACTAACTCAATTTCCATCATTCTATAAGAGGATTTAGACTATGGCTTAGACCCTAAAATGTTATCAATTGAGAAATCAAATTCTCTCTTAGGAGGTAAACCTGATACTTATTTATAAAAAACATCTTGAAAATCCTAGAGAAAAGGATAATCTTCAATAGAAGGATCCTTTGATTCCTCCATCTCATTTATTTTTACAAACATTGTTGGACACCCTTTCCTCTAAGCTTTCTTTAACTAAATTTTATAAATATGACTTAGCTTAAGCTCCTCCTTAGCTCCCTAAATTTGTGTTTTATTACCCAAATAATCTAGACAATCGACCATTTTAAGTAGACAATCTACCTTGGATTTATGCTGAGCTAACCAATTTACTCCTAGGATCACATCATATGACCCTAAAGGAACTGTAAAAATATCGAATACTTTAGTGAAATCTGGTAGTTTAATTTTAATTTTGATCAAATATTTATCCACCTTAATCCTGGATTTGTTCATGTAATGAACTGACCATGTATTTACCATAACACTTGATTCTTAGATAAATTATTAAGCATACTAGGAGTAATAAAAGATTCATTACCTCTAGTGTCAATAAAAATTAAAATTGGTTGACTAAACAAATTCCTTGATAGCTCACTATGAGAATCTTGAAACTCAACTTATCAATTGTCAACAACTACATGAATCCTCTATTGGATATATCCATGCCACATAATGGGACCCTTGTTTTTACCATCTATTTTACCTTGATTGCATTCCCTTACATAATGATCACCTCCATAGATGAAGCATCTACTAGGTGGTCCTTTCCTTTTAGATTGTTAATTCACTTTGAAAAATCCTTTCAAACCATTACCTAGTTTCCTATTCCCTGAATTACTACTAAATTTGACATTCTAACTCTTGAACTAGTTTTTAGAGTTTCCACTCCTCTTCCAATTCTTTTTTTTTGAAAGTCATTTTGGGACCTCAAATTTTTTTATTGAATTTTTATTTGATTGTAATGAGTGACTTAAGTTTTTTCTCCTGCTTAACTACTTTTCAAAGACTTGATCCATAGTTGATGTCCCATGCACATCCACTTCACACCTAATTTGGGGTTTTAATCTCATAATGAATTCCATGATGTGAAACCTATTGTCTACCTAATATTTTAGAATGTATTTTAGGACCATAGTGAATTTTTCCTATTACTCAGTCACTAAAAGGTCCCACTATTTTAGATTATAAAAATCTTTCATCTTTTGATCAAAATAAAGTTTGGGGAACCATCATGCCCTGAACAAGGTCATGAATTGTTCCCATGTGGTGGTGGTATAGTCAAGATTCATCTAATGTTTCTTGTTTTCCCACTGCATAATTGGTTCACCAGCCAACTAGTAAGCTCTCTAAACTACTTTTGTAACCTTAGAGTAATTTCAAATTTCAAAATATTATTCCATCTCAGTTAGCCATGTTTTATGTCCATCTCCCAAAATGGTTCTATTGAACCTGGGTGGATTAACCTTCTTCATATAACATGTAATCTCAACATTCACATGTGCTCTCACATTTTGATGTACCTCCTCTTACCTAGGATTGTAAGGAGATTCTTATTTAGTAAGATGTTATTTAGGTTCATTTTAGTTATTCTCCTCAACATGGGGTATGAATTTTCTATTAAAGGGTAGTTATATGGTCCCTAGTCTCATTTATGGCTATGAAAATCTAATCAATCTTTGTATCTTGTTTAGTGGTAATTTTATTTGGGTTAACTAGAGAGTTAAAATTATTAGGATTTGATGTATCTTCACCATCTAGCCTTTGAATTAATAATCTTATTTATAAAAAATAAGAATAAGAATATGTTAGCAGACTCATTAATTCTAAGTGTTTGAGCCTCAACTCTAATACCATAATGTAATAACCCCGTAGGTTTAACTGGATTTAGGTAAAAAAATTAAACTCTAATTATAAATTAATATGAAAATAAATATCTCTAACTAAATGCATCATTACAATTAACTATAAGTTCAACTGTAGGGTTTAGTTACTGATTTATTTAAATAGTGATTAGATTAAGCATGGTAATCTAATTTCATAAAAATAACATAAAAAGATAAATAAATATCCATGATAAATATTCAACCACTACTATTTAATTATTTCATTAATTAGAATAAGTTACATCCAACTATTATCATTTTATAATTTACATTAGAAAGTATAATTATTTAATAATGCATGTATGAATAATCAATTTACAATAATATAATGTTCCACAAAACATACATGTCATAATGGACTCATTGATATCCAAAAATAATATGAGTGAAGCCTCTATAGGTTGACTAATGGAAGGGGAGGAAGAGCATCATTTAAGATATTTTACACAACAACCATAGACCAATGATCCCCCACATAATCTCCCAACAAGGCAGTAGCCTTCCCTTCACCATTGGGAAGATAGTGATAGTACAAAAATCATGAAAGTCAACTAGAAACCCGTGTGTTGTTAGATAAATATCACATGTAACATAGCCTAAATAAATACATTTTATCATGATATCAAGCTAATCATGCAAACTAAATCAAACTAGAGAAATTATAATTCTCAAACCATAAACATTACTTTGACCAAATTTTTTATATATTTTTTAGATCTCAAAGATCAATCACTTTCACACACACTACTCATTTATATTACATTTATTCTAAATATTAGTGACACTAGTTAAATCATGAATTTTATCTCACTCATTTATTTAATATCAGTGATTTCAAACTTAAATATAAACATATTAAACACTTAAAATCATAAGATTTGACATATATATTATTATACAAGAAATACCACACCACTCATAAATACTAGGAGATATTTTACCTAAATTTCATCTTAAACATATTTATAATTATAACAAGATTCATAATCTTTATAACAATAGATTGTAAACAAACATGCCCCATCATTTTTCAACAACAACATAAAAGAATACTACCTAAGTCTATTATATGCATTCTCATTACTAAAATTTCTTCTATTAATCTAATTTTGTTTTATAAACAACATCATATAATCTCTTGGTTTTAATCAATTATTTACCAAACCATAAGCCTACCACTTAACACACAAAGTTTCACATGGAAATTAATAGCTAACTAAAAGATATTAAAATTCAATTTAATTTCTTTAAATTTATTTTAAGTCTAATCATGTAATATAATACATTCATTCACATAAAATTTGTATGAATAGTAAGTCTAAACTTTTACAAACCTCAATTGTATCGATATACATACATACATACATACATATAAAACATGTAGTCCCAAATATTATAAGATTTTTTATTCTCATTGTGACCAAAATAACTTCATCAGAATAAATGTTTAACCCTAATATCAAAATGCTACCTCACATATCTATAAATTATTTAAAATCTACAGGCACAACTAATAATAGCCAATCCTTTAGCTTTATTAAATAATAAATAATAATAATAGGTAATCAAAGATGATGAAAAAATAGCTCAAACACATAATATTACACTTAGATCAACCTTTCATACACCTATATTCCATAACTAAGTATTAAAATCATATCATGCATATATTCCTTTCATTATTATATACTCACAAATTTTAGTATATTATTACTTGAACTATATACAAAAAGTGTAATTCAAAACTCTTGACCTAAAAAATCTAATATACACATAAAAAAGCTTTAACTCATTATTTATAGATAATAAAATATAGGCTTAGTTCAAACATAACAATTAGACTTATTTATATCTTAAAGTCTATTTACAGTTATATTTCAACTGAATAAAGTAAATTGTTTGACCTAGATCAAACAAAATATATGATATTGAAAATCATTTATATATACTCAATTGATTTTTACCCAAGAAAATATTTCCATAAACTACTTTGAGTCAAGAAAGGTTATTCGAATTTGACCCTATGGAAGGATCAAACCCATCCCCAAAGTCACACTGAAATGAACCTTTATATACATTTTAACTAAACAAATTTAAACTAAAAATTAAATCTCCATGTTACTAATGCCAATCAGACTTGCACCCTTGTGAAGGTAGTTTTAGGCCTTCATAGTCTATTGAAACATGGAAATAATCCTAGGTTGTGGGTGACCTAATTAATGGATTAAATCTCTAGATTCTAAGGGCTAGCTCCCTTTGGTGTATCAATTAAGATCTTTGTTCTATGCTACAAATTGCCTGAGAAAAGGGAGAAAGAAACTTGAAGGAAAATCCTATCTAATGATGGTGATACACCTAAATTTTGAATTGATCCACTCAATTTGAGCTCTTAAAAACACTGATCTAGACAAGAAAAGGGCTAAACTTTCAACTCTAATTGACCACTATGTATAAGTATTTCATGAAAAGGTTTTATTTGTTAATTAAAGCTTGAGGTAAAATATGGAATAGGTTTTATTTAAGGCACTAACAACCCACTTGAATCCACTATAACTTTAGCTAAAAGACATCAAACATAGAACATGACCTATATAATCTAATCAGCTAGTAACTAGGTAAAAATCAGGACTTGTCAAGGAAGAAAAATTCTATCACATGTGCAAATCACTGACATAAATACACTATACCAACATTCTAGAATCTAAAAACAATAGTCCTTCTATTTATTTGAAAAAGGTTACAAAACTCAAATCCTTGGTAGAGTCTGATCTTGCCAAAAGAGGGATTGATATCTAAAATGGATAGAAAATCCAACTTATATAAAAAAGCACACACAAGCCAAGAAGTTGGTACTAAAAATAGAAGAGGAGATCAAATCCCACTTCAACCCAATTCTAATTTTATCTAAGCCAAGATACCATAGCCTAAAAATATCTCCTTATCTTTTATCTTGCATAAAAATCTATTTGATGTTTGAAAAGAATGGTGAGCTCAAGTTTGATTCAAAACCTTCATCATGCATGATGTTATGCCAATATTTAAATATAAAGTCCCCCTAAACTACTATAAATAAGAGAATAATTTACCTTACATGAAATCAATGCCAAAACTAAATTTAAAACTTCACTTGAACTACTGTAAATGTTGAAATCCTTCAACAAGATAAACAAGAGCACATGCATGACTTGTCAACTAAACAAAGTGTAATACTAGTCAACTCCAAAAATTAAGCATGCATGAAATTCCATGTTAGTGTAGAAGGGATGAGGTGGACCCAAGTTTGACAAGTCAAACTCTTGCATGAAAAAGATATACCACATCTTGGACTAAGAATTCCACTTGAAGTTAAGTTGGAAGTGCTTTGAAAGGCTTGGATTACATGAAAACCAAGAGTGTATGCATGAAATTCTATGTTAAGCTCTCCTTGAACAACCATCCAATGTTAAACTCTTGTTCTTGTGTTCTTCACTTCTGCATGTTTTGCTTTAGGCCTAGGTCACTTGCATGTAGAATGTTTGATTATGTCCCTATTTTTGGATTTATTTTCCACAAATTATTTCCTCAAACTTTCCTTTCTTTTGAACTTTATGGCATATTTATTTTGACTTTTATTTTTACCTTGGATAATTCCTTCATTTTATTTCTCTCGAAGGAATTCCTTTGTCTCCTTTGCTCAGGTTTCCTCTTTAGTCTATTGAATGGTTTCTTCCTAGGGTAATTCTTCTAAAAGAATTCTTTTAGATAATTTGTCTAAAGGAATTCCTTTAGACTTTTGTCCATGTCAACTTCCCATGAGATTCTTTCTTTTGTTCATTTCCTTCAAACAATTTATCCAAAGGAATTATTTCAGGGTTTGTGTCTTCTCCTTCTTTTGAAGGAATTGCTCGAAGTAAGTCTTTCTGTTGAATTCCTTCAAATAATTTATCCAAAGGAATTCCCTTAGACTCTTTGCTTTTAGCCTTTTTATGGGATCATTTTCCTGAAGGGAAAGAACCCTTTGGGCCTTATGAAAATACCCCTTGGAATTTTACAATATGTCCCTTCAAAAAATGAATGGACCCTTTAGATTTTTAAAACCTACCCTTCAGGATTTTGTGAAATGTCCCTTTGTCTTTGAAATTGCCTTTTTTCTAAGGGTAGATACCCTTCAACTTATCTGAAATGGTCCTTTACCTTTGAAAATAAATTTTAGAGATATGAAAGAACCCTTTAGGTTTTTTCAAATGATCCTTCTGAAAGGTAAGATACCTTCAAAACTTTGTAAATGCACCTTTCAATAAAGTGAAACAGACCGTCCTCTTTGTAAAGTGCCTTTTGGGATTTTGCAATAGACCCTTTGAAAAAATTGTAATAGTCCCTTTTTTATAAAAATTGCATTGCCCTTTTGAAATTGTCCCTTCAAATTTTTGACAATGCCCTTTGGGATTTGTAAATGGTCCTTTGGAGAAATGAAAAATTGCCCTTTGAGACTTTGTGAAACATCCCTTTGTAATTTTATTTTGGTCCTCCAAAAAATTTGAAATGTTCTCTTGTCCTTCAAAAAATTTGTAATGGTCCACTTACCCTTCAACTTTTTGTAAAGGACCTTTTGAAAAAAATGATAATGGTCTTTCAAAAAAGTTGACAATTCCCTTTGGATTTCCAAAGTGTCCCTTCCAATTTTTCCAAATTACCCTTTAAGAGAGTTGTAAGGTTCCTCTTGATCTAGAAAAGACCCTTTTAGAGAAATTGCAAAAGTCCACTTTCCCTTCAAGAATTTGTGAAATGGTCCTTTACCCTTTTAAAATAACTTTCAAAGCTGTGAAAGAACCCTTTAGGTTTTTGCAAAGTACCCTTTGAGAGAGTTGTAAGGTTCCTCTCCTTCGGCTTATTATTTGACATTTTTCTTTAGATAATTTATTTAAAGGAAATTATTTCTTCAGATTTATTTGAAATGACTTTCTTGAAAGAATAGTGACCCTTCAGACTTTTGAAGAGGTCCTTGGAACTATTGTAATGGACTTTGAAACCAAAATAACTCTTTGGAACTTATGAAATAGGACCATTTCTTAAGAAAAGAACCTTTTAGGGAAATTATTCTTGAAGCCCTTCTTCTATGAAATCCCAAAGTATATCTTTTGCTTGTGAAAAGCCAAAGCTTTTTGCTTGTCCTCTTTTGAACTTCTTTGGGCAACGTAAATACCTTCCTACAAAGAACTAGATGAGTGAAAGGAAAGTCCCTAAATCACATAAGCAACCTCAAGACCTATTAACCATGGATTATTTAAATATTTTTTAGGACCAATTACTGAATCACAAGACAAAAATACATGATTATAAAAGTTTTGAATGATAAGGGTTACAATTTGACATGTAGGGTCAAAATTATCAATAGTTACATCCTTACAAATTTAAATAAAACAAATCTACAAATCTCAACACAAGGTTAAATATTGTCTAGTTAGCTCGACCCTAATAAAGGGTTTATATCAATAGCCAGTAAGAATATTAATTAATTATATAGTCAAAAAATCATCCTTTAAATAAAATATTCAAAACATAATAAAATCCACTGAATGTCAAAACCCTCATATCATCATGCATACATACTAGTTGTTTGAGTTTCTATATCACATATTTTGATCATAAAAGAAAGTATTCTTAAATTTAAAACAACTAGCAATGTCAATCGTAGTCTAGGGTTTGAACCCAAAATAAAATAGTAACAAAAATACACACACTCCAAATGTCTTTAACAAGTATTCACAAACCCATTGAAAATACACTATAGTATTAAAACCCTTACTCTATTTTACTATCATAATAACTATCTATAATTCTATGCCACCTATTTTAAACATAAAAGTAAATGCATTTATAGAGTTCATATACAAATAGGTAAGGTTGACCCTAAATTGGGATTTGAATAATAAGCTAAAACACACATAGTCAATACCTCACTAAGGGTTTTGTATTTATATATGGTTGGCCCCCTAGGTGGGGCATACCCATTCAAAGGGTCAGCCATTTTTTTTAACTTCTCAAACAAAATTCAGAACCCATAATAATTTATGGGCTTATAGTAATTCAAGGTAACACTAATTTTTAAAAATAATAAATTGTATACCCTACCTCAGTCTCCAACTGAACCACCAACTTCTTCTTCTTATTTTCTATTCTTTTCTTTCTACCCCAACTTTTTCTCTCTGATCTACCTATTTCACCATCCATTCTCCACCATCCCCTACTCCATTTTATTTCCATTACTTCCTAACTATTTTTCCAATTTTTTTTGGCATGATTTCACCATAAAAATGTCTTCAATTAAATTTTCCCTTTGAAAACCCTCAAAAATGGACATCACATACAGATAAACTCAATTTATGTGTTCCACGATGAATTGAGGAGTTTATAACCTAATGACCTTTTTCCTAATCTCATTGAATATTCCAATTGAATAATAAATTAAACATTATAATTCCAAAAATTAACATTGACTTGACAATGAAATTATATAACATTCAAAAATTAATAATTTATGGTTTATTGAATTACTTTAGCAATCATGCCCCTAGTAGTGATTTAATTTTTTTGACCATGGCTGTTCCTATGCTCAATCTCAAACCTTTATCCATAAACAAAATATGTAACTTTATTAATATTTTAACTCATGCTTTCAAATAATGCCAAGATTAATATTGTATGCCTAGGTTACATATTCAAAAATCTAAAACATTACGATTGTCCAAGGTTATGCAACCTTATCAACAACACAAAAAAAATGTTTTCTAAATTAAAATAATGGATTTATCGAACTCCAACATGCCTTTAAGTTTAATTATAGACCTTATATCAAATAGAATAACTTATTAATAACATAATTAAATCTTTATTTGATTATCATAATGGATTCTAATGAATAAAGATATGTCCTAAGATTTATCTGAAAACCCTATAACAAGAAACATGTTTTATAATAACTTGTTATTCAACCTAGTAGGAATGTTATTACATAGTCCATAGTAACCATTACCAGACAAAATGAAATTCATGTCAAGGCAACATAATCAAATTTTGTAATACTTTTCCAGATCACATGGCACATAAATGAAGTTTATGGAGTATGATCAACATAATAATTCCAAACTTATAAATGAAAACACACTACTAGGTTGGAAAACATACAAACATAATGATTAATCACATCCATATGCTTAAAACACATTAGTAACCTAAAAACCTATTGAAAACAATATAAATCAACTAGCAATTATCATATAATCCTACTCTATGTGGTGTGTGTTCTAGGTTTCATGTTTCCATTCTCTTTATCCCCACATATATCTATCAGAACCATCCTCTCCGATGATACCCTCCCTCGATTATAACTAGGAAGAAGGAATACATATTTCATCGACCTCATTATAAATGAATAGTGGCTAGACTAGACCATGTAAAGGAACATAATACCTATTATAAAAAAATATAAAGCTTAATCATGATTAAAATGTGCCATATAGAATACAACTAGCTAACTATTCAGTTAACAATCATGATTATAAGAAATAAACATTTTCCATAATCAACATATAACCAATTCTAGTTACTTAACACATCAAGTAAACCTATTATTAACTACATAATAAGTCTAGAGGAAAATCAGGATTAAAAAAGCTACAGATAGGCTACTCATTTTTTTTAATATTACTCTTATTAGAGCATATTTTTTATATGAATTCATAACTGTATAGATTTATTCTAGAATAATTATCAATTAAAACCTTCTTAATCAATTTCTAATGAATTTGGACATAGATAAAGAGTAAAAGGTTCTACTCAATAATGTGTTGTGGCCTCTATATAAAAATAAATAGTACTATCAATATCTTTTAAGGTGATCATAATAGAAGCAAATAAATCTTGTTGTGTGTCCATGTGAATAATAGTATCTCTCAACATAACATAGAGAATATATTTTTAAGCAATTTCCTTTTTTAATAACACTAGAATCTAAATTTTGGTTGATTTATTAATAAATTTCTCAATGAGATCATACCCTTTGGGTTGGGAAGCTTGTCACAAGTTTTTTATAAGAGGAGGAAAAATATTGACAATAGGTGTTTGATATTGAGATTCTAAGGGAGGTATCTAATGTCTACTTTGAACAACATAGACTTAAGAGTCTAAGATAAGCCATGGATGAATAAGAGTTATAGAAGAGGATCTGATAAGGTTAGGCCAAGTGTTAGTAGAAGGAAGTACAAAGGGTATAACACAAAAAATTTCATGTCTATTGGTGATAAGAATAAAAATGAATTGTATAACAAAAAAGTGGCATAAACAAATGGCATGACCTTATGAGATGGCATATCATGGAATTTTACACAATAAGTGGACTCTTTTATATAACCAATGCCTCTAGTTCCAATATTAATTGTATTGAAAGAGATTTTTTGTCCCCAAATAACTTGATACTTTTCATGACCTAAATAAGGGACATGTTTAGGATAAAAAGGTGAGGAGGAAATAAAATCACAACATGAAGTAAAAATATCCTAAGGGTCCTCATTGGATAATTTATTGTCTTGATTAGGTAGATTTTTAACATTGCTTACACATAATTGCTAACATACTAAAACAAAAATATGATATTAACAATAAAGTCCATGATCTGATGCAAAATATGAAAAAAGCTTAGTTTTTTAAACACATAATGATAAAACAATGAAACAAATAAATTTATAATCTTAAGAAGATCATGGAAGAAAAAATCAAGTATGAAAAGGTGATCTATAAAGTGTTTGAAAGATTTATAATCTCTAAAATATACTTTCTCATCCATTGGAAAGTGTCAAACCAATATTTTAGAACACTAAATATGGAGGTAAAACCATACCCATATCCCAGTAAACTTAGTTTCAAGGGTAAGTTGAGAGTAACTTATTAAGGCTGACTAATTATCAGTGCACTAAAAAATTAGATAGATGGTATATATTTATATTCATGTAAATAAGGGGATCCTATGCATTTCCAATATACCATGAGATAAGTGGAAAATAAATTATACATTTAGTTATGTACTGTGGCTATGAGTATTGTGGAAAATAAATTATACACTTTTTTTGGGTACCTTATAAATATTCATATTAAATTTTGAGAAGTTTTTCAATGATACTTGTGGGCCAATTTAAAACATGGTAAGGGCCTCCATTGGGTTGTATAGGAGTGGTTTTGATTATCGATTAAATATATTAGATAACTTGAGTTCCTTGGTGTTCACCTCCAAGGTAATGTTCTATGTGATAAATGGATTACAAGTCCATGTAGATACTATGATATGGTCTTCAATACTTAAAAATGAAAAACTTATGAGTAAAACCTTACATTATAATGTTACACACCTACAAACACATAATTATCTATTTTTAAATTTATACATATTTTGTCTATAAATATCCATACTCTTAATTCAGTCTACTTGTATACGAATTGATTCCAACAAATACAATCAAAATCACCATTTAATTCTAACCTGATCTGGTTAGTATCAACCCATTCCTAACAATGACTATTTTATAAAATAAAACCCATCCTTAAGGTCACCCCATCAACTTAACATGTTGGTGGTGTGAAGAATTATTTAATTAGATTCATACATAAAAAAATTGAGTCTTATTCAAAAGGAACTTGACACTTATCTGATATACATATATACACTATTGTACACTAAGAAAATATACCCTATTCTTCTTAATTTGTAAATGTGGGATTAGGATCAATCACAAGCCAACTATGAAGAACTTAAAATATAAGTAAAAATAGGAATTTATAAAGTACCAAAACCACATCATTATATGCATACTTATAGTTAAGGAACACAATCACATAATCATACTGAGTGGGATAACTATGCGTGGCTTTATTTACCACCTTAGAGTATTTTATACATAGGTAGTGGTAAAAAACTAGATGGTGGTGATTTGGGTTAGCCTAATCTATTGAACATTCCCCTATTTTATAGGTTTTAAACCCTCTCAAGTACACCCAGGGTTACAAGGTACAAGAGACTAATTTATAGAGATGCATGCATAATCAAGGTTGGATATCACAAACTAGAGAAATAAATTATTGTCATAGGTGATGGTATAGTCATTATACCCTACTTTTGGTTAGAAAAATATAGACTAATAGGTCAATATGAACTGATGATACTAACCTGAACTTGAAAAATTGACCCAACACAAAGAACAAATTTATTCTAGAACTGAAAAAACCACATCCCTACTTCATCCTAATTTTCACTTATAAAATATAATCATAGTTAGATATCAACCAAAAAAGATAAGTAACTTTATCTCCTTAGTATATTAAATATTTTGCATATATCACTTGTTAAATCGAAATAATCAATCTAATTTTTTAACATTGAGAAGTATGCTTGAATATAATATCTATTGATTTGAATTAAATTTTAAATTTATATCTTAATTAGATTAATCTCACTGATTAATAAAAATTATGGTAAAATATATTGGTGAACATGTACACATATCAAATAGTGAAAAAACCTTGGGTTTTCCCTTAGGGCTTCATCCTTATAAGGTTTCAAATTTATCCTTGAGGTTTTATTTTAAAATCTAATTTTTGATTAGTCCCTACTAATACACACTAATCATGACCATGTTAAATGAATAATATTAGTTAACACCAATAATGAAATTACTCTTTTCATATTTTTCTACATGGATAGTGTATCTTATTTTGATTAATTATGTAATAAAATGGATAATACATATCAAATTTAAATTCACTAATAAAGATAAAGTTACCAAGAAAAAATTCCAAGCCTCTCTCTAATCATATTCTTGCAACATCCAAACTGATATGCCTATTTTTACCACTTGATGCCAAAGGGCATGCATGACTCCTTTTGTTATTTCTATTACATATTATACAACATATCTTATTCCTTATTGACAGACTTATCATTGAAGAGTTTATAGATCTAAAAAACTAAAAATAAGAGAATCAATAATAACCAAATTTGTAAATAAAAATGGCATACATAATATTACACATGATTTCACCTAAGAAACCATTTTGGGGAAAAATATAGAATACTAACTTCTTGATTATATTAACTTAGCCATTTTAATAAAATATTATAGTTCCAAGTTTTGGTTTTACCCTAATCCATGTGTGTTTATATATAAGAATAAATAGGAAATTGTCAATGGGTGGAATCTAAAAAGTAATGAAAATACTAGGTCTTTGGTAAAAAGGCACAAATCCCAATCCTCACAAGCATTGCTATATTGGTGGAAATTTTGGTTGATGCTAATCACACCCTTGTCAATTATAAGGATAAGATTAACCATTTGTGATAATTATTTTTTCTTTAATTTACATGCATGTTTTAAGACTAGAAACTATTTTGTTTGGTTTTTAAAAAATGAGTCATAAACCATCACATGTTTTTACACCACTTTAACCTAAGAGGTGTTATTCTATCTATTTAGTGTCACACTTTTTACTTAGAATTTTCATTCCAAAACATTTGTGTGTCACTTGTTTAAGTGGGACATTGTTATGTTTCCCATTTTTCCCCAAGTGTTTGCCTTGAAGTTATTGTTCCCAAAATCTATCACTTGTTTTTGTGGACAACATACTGACCATTTTGGTCCTATAGACCAAAACTCTCTCTTTTCTTTCTCAAAAATGTTCTGAGCATTTAAGTTTTTCAAACATTCAAGCCTTTTCAGCTAAGGAAGTCACAAGTTCAATAGGTGGGCTTTCTTCAAGGGAAGTTCAAAACACTTATGGATTTTCCTTAGTGTTTTGAGGATGGTTCAACATCGAGGTTCAATAAAAAGACTTAACAACAGGATTTAAACAAATATAATGAACCACTTTGAACCATTGAACCATCAAACCTCACCTCCAAAAGGTTCAAAAGGTTCAACGGGTTCAAAGGTTCAAAGACTTCAGTGGACTTAAAGAAAAGAAGGGTTCGAACAAATAAGGTTAAACCATTGAACCGATGAACCTTGAACCAAAATAGTCCAAAGGTTCAAGGTTCAATGAGTTCAATAAGTCTGAAAGACTTAAAGAAAAAAAATGAATCAAAGAGAAAAGATTGAATTGTTGAACCGTTGAACCTTGAACCATAAAGAGTTAAAAGGTTCAATGAGTTCAAAGGTTCAAATGACTTAGATGGACTTAGAAAATCCAGAGAGTTTGAAGCTTCAAAGAACTCAAAGAAATAAGATTGAATCATTGAACTGATTGAACCTTGAACCAAAATGGTTCAAAAGGTTCAAAGGTTCAATGAGTTTAATAAGTTTTATGGACTTAGAGAATAAAAGGATTCAAAGAAAGAGAATGAACTATTGAACCCTTAAACCTAAAAGGTTCAAAGGTTCAAAGGTTCAATGGGTTTAAAGAGTTCATAAGTTCAAAAGGAAGCTTCAAGCAAATGAAGGAAGCAAAAGATTCCAGAAAGAATTACAAACAAATGGTTCAATCAAAGAAGAAAAAGAAAGTGAATGTAGACCTTCACAAAACATTGAACCTTTGAACCATTGAACCTTTGAACCAAAAGAGTTCAAGGTTCAAGGTTCAAGGATGTTCAAGGTGACCATTAACATTCTTATAGACATCAAATTTAGGGTAATGGAATAGTCGTTGATTTTTAAAAGACCTGAGAACAAGCTCAGTGATAGTAGAAAGTGAGAAGGTAGCCCTGAGAGCTCAAATTGCTTAGGAAGAGACAAAACATGAGAAGGAAAGAGAGAGAAACTATAGGAAATCTAGAAATGTCTATAGAAGAGTTATTTCTAGTAGGTGGAATAGTCCACCATGTGGACATCAAGGAACACAAACTTTCAAGGATGCAACCTATTTTTCTTCATTGAGTTAAGGCGAATAGACAACTATGTAAGCATGATAAAGAAGACCAGACAACCCATGCTTAAGAGGAGACATTAGAGATAATTTAGAATGCCAAAGTCAAGGCCAATGCCTTGTTCCAACATGGCTCTTTGATAGATATTCAATGCATTAAATTTATCATGGGCCATTTTCATGAAAAGAAGCACCCAAGTCTTTTTTGTAATGCTATATATTATAATCTCTCATTTGGTAGAAGAGATATCTTTGGGTTATCAGAAGTGAAGCTCTACCCAAATTGAAAGGCATTCTTAAGACTTTGAGCTTAGACTGTTAATAATATTTTATTAAATGAATGAGAAAGCAAGTGACCTTTCAAACTTTGTGTTGGAATAAGATTATGTCATTTAAGAAATTGTTCTTATGTCTGTTTTCTAAATACAATCTTGTCCATTTAATGAAACAAGCAAAACAAGTGGAAATAAACTAGAAGATGTCTTGAAGCTGACTGTGGGAGACTTTATACTGCCATAATTGCCTTCAGTTTGTGTTTTGTGTAAAGGATACTAGAGAGACTTTAAACTCTCTTTATCCTTTGTTATCATTTACTCTGTTGTATTTGAAGTGAATACTTTGGGATACGCTTCCAACTACTGTGTTACTTTTTCCTAATTAGTGGGAGAATAATGAAAAAATTTGTGCTTTCATTGGTTTCTTATGGTTTCTATTACTACCTAAGAAGGATCCTGCTATTGGCTGAATATCACTTCTAAAAGAAGAGAAGTACCTTTTCAGTAATTACACTAGAATTCTCCTCTATTTCTATAACTATCATCTTTGAAAAAAGAGAGATGAATGGTATCATTTCACCCCTGTGTGTATTTTTAGTTTATATATATATATCCTATAGTATATAATAGTTTATAGGGAACCTCCCCTTGATGAGAGGAGATATTTATCTCCTTATGATGTGGTAGAACTACACATTTTGTAGATTAAATCTCCTTATGCTATGGTTGATGTAACCTATTTTGTCGTTAGCCAGCTGGTGATAAAATATTCACCCAACAGTTTTTGGTGACTCCACTATGAAATGATGACCATTTTATATCCTTTTCCAGTCTATTCAAATTGAAGCATTTCATATCACTAAGGAACGATGTGAAGTAGAAAAGAACACTGCCATATTCACACCAATAGTTTTTGACAACTTTGCTAGGGAAAAATGCATAGTTGGAAGCCTCAAGCTTCAAATTGAATCAGTTTTAGTTATTTTCCATATCCATTTTAGCACTCTAGTAGATCCACCATACACAAAGATAGAGAGCTCAAGGTATTGTTGACCCTGTATTTGAGCTTATGTAGCAAAGTAATTTTGATCTTTCCCCTCCAAAAACTCACCTTTAGTGAACTAGGACTTTTCCTCCTACAAACATTAGGTCCTCAATACGAGGAAAAGTTGCTCTTTCCTTTGCCAATAGAGCTTTGTCCATACATATTCCACATAGATTTATTATCCCTCCTTTCAATAGCCATATCATGGTAGTCTAAGGCCCCTGGGGTAATAATTTTGGTCCCCTGAATCTAACCCCACCTCTACATGAGCTACCCCATAGCTCAAGGAAAAATTTCCCCAAGTTCTATGGTGATGGGAAGGTTGATCCTGATGAACATATAGTAGCCTTTTACATAGCCTATGGTGTAATAGGCATTCAATATGAAGATATTGCAGTCAGACTATTTTTGGAGACATTGTAAGAAGCTACTACAGATGGGTTTTATCATCTGTAATCATAAATAGTGACTAACTGGAACACTCTCAAAGCCAAATTTGAGGCCAAGTTCAAACCTGCAAAAGATGCTCATGCCCTGTTAGCTTAGCTTACACAAATGAAGAAGGATCCTCATGAACCCATGAGAGACTTCATTTCTAAATTAAATAAGTTAAAGAATAGAATTCCCATAATTTCTCAGTCAATGCCTGAGAATCTCAAATGCTTCTTCATCAGTTCTCAGCTTCCAAAAGTGACTTTCTTATTTAGGTGAGCTAGCTAAATAGATCTTACTGCAACTCAAATTTTGGTGACTAAGGTTGAAGATGACCTTATCTTGGTAGAAAAGATAAGAAGATATCCTAACATAGGTAAATCTTCTTCATCTTTTGAATATTCATTTGCAGGCACCACTTATCCTATGGTGCAAAAGCTAGAAAATGAATTGCTAGCCCTCAAAAAGCAAATAGCACAAGAGATGTCTACTCCTCATTCTTATTAGGATATACCAAGGAGGACATTTCCCAACTAGTCATATCAAGGAAATGCTACCAAAAATTAAGGGCAACCAAATCACCTTCCTCCCCCACCAGGGAAGCTTGCCATTGAAGTAGCACTAGCTAACTCAGTAGTTGGTTATTTTGAAACTGAATCTAATTTTTCTTTCCAACTTGAGTTAAACCAAGAAGATGATGCTAAAATATTTGTAGAAGGCCAAGAAGAATTAGCTGGTGACTCCAACATTAGTTTCCTAAATTACCAAGATGAACCCAGAAGTAAAGGTGAAGTGTTTGATGGATCATATGTAGTATTTACCAGATCATAGAACTAGTCAGCTCAACAAGTAGATAAAGGAAAAATAGGGGAAGAATATTGAATAGCAATTTCAATTTATAAACAAGGGGCTTCTATAACTTTCCAATCAAAGGACCTGGTGATCACTAAAAAAGTAAGTACTTCAAATTTTCCTTCACCTTCTGCTTCAAATTCATAGACCAGTCCTACACCCAACAAAAACTAGATTGATGGAATACATCCCTCTATCTCTAATTAATTTTATTCATTTGATATAATTGATCATGTTAAGAAGACCAAAATTCAAATGTTTGAGTTTGAATTCTTGCAATCCAACCCTGAGTAGTTGGATAGACTCATTGAATGAGTCAAAAATAAAATCATCCTTGTAGGACAAGATATTTTGAAAGTAACATGTGTTCCCCCAAAGAACACATCTACCCAAAATAATATTGTGATTACTCCTCTAAATGCTCCTAGAAAGATAGAACTATTTTATGTTTCCCTGCTGATAAATGGTCATCAGCTGAACAATTGCATAATTGATTCTGGTGCATCTGACAATGTGATGCCCATAAAAGTGGTAGAATCTCTTGGTCTCATCCTAACTAAGACCTTTGAGAGATGTTTCTCTATGGAAAACAAATAAGTGCCTTTGCTAGGATAAATCAAAGATGCTCAATTTGTATTTGTAGCCTTCCCAGATAAGAGAATCAAAATGACAGTCTTGGTGGCTGACGTCCCAGCCTCCTACGACATTCTTCTTGGGTGAAATTTTTGCAAGGACATTGGTGGAGAATTAAGCATGGATATGTTTGAGGTGAGGATTCCTATCAAGGGAATCATGCAAAGGATACTCCCTAAGAAGGAATTGAATTACATTGTCACTCAAAACTTTAGCCCCTAAAGCTCAAATTCTATTTGAGTCTTTAGGCATGGGTAATTACTTTTTGACTACTGAAGATGTTTCTATTTTAGCAGAAGAAATTTCCATAGGTGACAATCCAAAAAAATTAGATAAGACATTAGAAGAATTAGTAAGGTGTAGTACACATGAAAAATGATATTCTCTTCTTGATGAAGAAAAATTTGAAAGAAGATCAAATTCTGATGATATTTGGATTCTAGAATTTGATGGCAGAAACTCTTCTACTAGTTTTGGAGTTGGAGTTATTTTAATATCTCCTCAAGGAGATATTTTCCCCTATGCATATAAGTTTTAGTTCAATAAAACTAACAACACAGCTAAATATGAATTGATGCTACTTGGATTAAAGGCTACTCAAGATAAAGGTGTTAAACTCCATGTTAAAGGTGATGCTAAACTAGTAGTTTATTAGGTGAGAAACTTGTAGAGTAAAAAATACTCTATGTTTCATTCTAATTTTTAGCTACGCATTGAAATTTTTTTTCCCCGCACACTTTGGTTCAAGATGGCAAAGTTTTGAAATAGAGCTTGGGCTTGATTTTATTTTTGCCTCATTTTGTCTAAGTGTCAAAGTCATGCAGAAGCTGCCAAGTGTCATTGGCCAAGGCACCTTTCATAATTTTTATAAGTTGATCGAGACATGCCATGTATCTCATAGTAACTCAGAAAAATGTGACAAGTGTCAACATCCATGTTTCATATCAGCATCCACATTTCAAATCTCTTTTAAGTGGAAGGTTTCAACAAGTTAAGTATTAGGATCAGGCAGAGGGCACCAAGTGGCAATCACAGAAGGTTTCAATTTGCTTTTCTAAAAGTGACATAAGATGCCACGTATCTCAGCTGAATAGAGAAAAAGCCACCATGTGTCAACCTCTAAATTATCTTCATTTTATTTCACCGATATAGTAAAGACTATGGTGTGTCTTAAGTTTTATTTCTAAAGCAAGCGAAAGCTGCCAAGTGTCACTGTCCATGTAAATACAAAATGAGGCCTGATTATTTATATAATATAAATAGAGAGACATGGAGAATAGCACGTGTCACCTTCCATAGATTTCTCAAAAGGTGGCTAAAATTAGCAAAGATCACCACATATCCTTAGTTAAGTAAAAAAGAGATTGCCACGTGTCCTTTGTTGAGACAAGCATAAATCACCACCTATCCCTATGCCCCTTTTAAAGTTGCTCATGCAAGAAATGTTGTGGGTCTCATTTTCTATTAAGTTGTTAAAGTTTCAAAGAAGCAAATTGTGATAGGTGTCAAAGGTGGAAAATTATTGAGTGAAGATATAGTAAGAGTATAGGTAAAGTAGAGAGCGCCGTGTGTCTTCAATAAGGCTATGGAACATGCCAAGTGTTGTTATCCAGTGTCTCCTAGGTAATAAGAAGGTTTTCAAGGAATTGGCCAAGTGTCCTCTTTTGTTTAATAGAAGGGAGCATCCTGTGATCTGTTTCAGCCAATGAACTGCTAGAAGACAAAACATTTTAGAATCTGAAAAATATCTTTTGTTAGACACTTCTAGTTCAGTTAGATTTTAGTTGGGCAATTAGATTGGAAACACGTAGACAATATGGAGTGAATCTGATGCTATAAAAAGGAGTACAGAGATCACCAAAAGAGGAGGATGGGTAAGTATTTGAGCATTGGGAAAATGTCTTATACTAGTAAGTGGGGATTATCATTATATATCATCAGAACTAGAGATAATTTTTTGAGAGAATTATTGTCAAGAGTTTTAGACTTTCTAGAGATATGATTAGGAATATCATTTACCTTTATTCTATTTTCTTAAGTTGGAAAGTTTATGTAACTGTGCATGTTTATGTGCCTCTTATGTGACTCAAGAATTAATAAGATTGAATCCTGTGCCTTTGTTGATATTTTTTGTATCATTGCAAAGTTATTCTAAGCTATGTTGTCAAGAGTTTTAGACTTTCTCAAGCTGTGATTAGGAATATCATTTGCATTTGTTTTATTTTCTTGAGTTGGAAAGTTTATGTAATTGTACATGTTTTTGTGCCTCTTATGTGACTACAAAATTAATAAGAAGATTGAATCATGTGCCTTTGTTGATATTTTCTATCACTACAAAAGCAATCTAAGCTGTGAGCCTCTATTTCTATTGTTTTCATCTTTTACATTGATCATGCCTTGTTTTCTATTAAATGTAATTGAATCTTACATATAGTTTCATTGTGCTTAGATTAAGGGTCAAATTACATTCAGGCGCATCACCATAGTTAGATTTTCTTTCTTTGCATTTATATTTCTGTTACAATTCCTATCTGTTTTCCCAATATATGCTTGATATAAAGAAGAGATCATCTTCTTCAAAATCTAGAGGTTGTTTCAAGTTACAAGTCCCACATTCTTGAAACTTCCCATTGTTGGTGTTAGAAACAAAGAACAATTTTAACCATCAACAATTTTTGGCACACCTAGTGGGACAATTTCTTGAAGTTTCTTTCAAGACTGTATGAACCAGAGAGCTATAAGGAGTTAGAGTTGTGGACTAGTAACTAGATCTCAGTCTACTATAAATCTAGGTATTCTTTTGCCACCTTTGGTAACTAGTCTAAGAAGAAGAGTCAACTAGTTTATACCAATACCAAGAGCAAATATGGGAGCTCCTATAGCCCCAAGAAATTATGCAAGTTGGAACACTAGTAGTCCTTTGATTCTCCCAATACCACTAGCCACTTGGGACCCTATCCTAGTGAATGCCCTGAAAGCTCTGCCCAAATTTAGTGGACAAGACTTTAAAACACTTGAAGAACATCTGCAGGATGTATCAGATGTCTATGCTATACATGTTGTCACACAACAAAATGTGGCCATAAGATTATTAATAGGTTCTTTTAAAGGGAAAGCTCTAGAATGGTACCGATCCTTGACCCCAAATACCATATCTAAATGGGATTAGCTTGGAGATATTTTCTTTGAAAGATTTGAAGAGAAGGGTGATAAGTATTCTTTATTACAACAATTGATTACCATCCAAAGGGCACCAAAAGAAGTGATGACTGACTTCAATTCTAGATTTTAAAAGACTTGGGAAAGAATCCCTGATATGGCTAGACCATTACCAGGTATGGCTATAGTGTTTTATCTTAAGGATTTAAATTCAGACATATCTATTATGATTCAGTCACCTGGAGGTCAGACTTTGCCAGAGGCTTATGACTATGAAGTCAAATTTGAAAATAATTTGATAGATGCTGAAAAGTTGCCTCCAAGGCCTCCCATGCCCATGTTTCTAGAGATTTCCTTGCCATTACCTCAAGAATCCCCTAAATCCATAACCCCACCTATGTCTATGTACACATATCCTCAATCACCTACTGAATAAATTGTCCTTGCCCAGTCATCTGAGCTGGATGATATGAAGAATATCTTAAAGACATTTTCTAATGAGTTGATTAGTATGAAAAGACAACAGAATACTTATAATAAACCCAAATATCAAGGCTATCAAGGAAATAGATTTCCATCACAACCAAATCACTATCAGGGTCCTCAAAGGCAGAATAATCCTCAGCCATCAAACTAATTAGTCTCAGTCCCTACACCCTCATAGACTATTCCTCCCAATTCAAATAGGGAGATTGTTCTAGGGCAAAATAATAATGAAAATGGTACCAATGCCTAGTGTTTCCCTTGCAATAATGCTCATATGCCTAGAGATTGTCCCATGGGTAATTTACAACAAAAAGTAGTAGAGCAAAGAAGAATAGATGGATAGTTTGCAAGTTCCAGTGATAATCAAGCCTACCAATCTTCTGGTATGCAAAATTCAGTCCTAATGGCTCAGATGCAAGGGATGTATTTACAAAAAGAAGAAGAAATAGCCCTAGAATATGCTTTGTTCTCATGGGTTGAAGATGAAGAATTGGTATTCTTGAATGAAGTCTCTACTTCCAAGAAACCTGTGATGCAATCATACTACTATACTAGATCAAAGAGAAGAATGTTGGAATAGCCTAAAGTTGTAAACAATGGAGTTATGGAGAATACTCCATTTCAAAGTCATAAAAACATAGTAGTTAGACAAGAAGTGTTTTAGCCAGTGCAGAATCAAGTAGTTCTTGGACAAATTCAAGAAAAGGAAAGGTATCCTTATTTTCCAAGAATTCAAACTTTGGGACCAATAAAAGTGGTGGATCAACTGAAGATGACTCCAACACAAGTATCAATTTGGGATATATTAGCTATTCCTGAATAAAGGACATTTTTATAAGAAGCTCTTCAAGGCTAAGCAATTCCCAAATGTACTGGTATCAAATAAGGACCTGTTCAAAAGGAAAAGCTCAAAGACATAGTTCATCTGCAGACAACAACCCTAGTGAACAATGCACCAGAGGTAAGCAAATCCAAATCAGATCCCTTCTATTTAAATTTGATATTTGGCAAGAAATTGCTGCATAATGCAATGATAAATTCAAAGGCTAGTACTACAGTAATGCCAAAGCAAATAGCAGATGCTTTAAAGATAAAATATGATCCACTCACTAAAGGAGTTAGGCAGCTAGATGGCAAATCAGTGAAAATAATAGGGAGAATTAAACAACTCCCATTACAATTATATACTTGTCCCAATATAATTGTAAATCAAGATATAGTAGTTATAGATATACCTCCTATATTTGGCCTATGTTTATCAAGAGATTTTATAGCCAGGATAAGAGGAGATATGTCTCTTGATTGGTCTCACTTAATTCTAAGAACTAAATATGGTTTAAAGATGAAAATTCTATCTGAACCACTATCAAAGGATCACATCACCAATAAACCAACAACTAAATTAGAGGCAGATCATGCTATGATAAATAAGGAAGAAAGGGTTTTTGTTGAAGAGTTAGGTGACTAGACTAAGCATGATTAAGAAAAAGAAAATAACCAGTTGTTAGCTATGATGCAAAGTGAACCATATGGAAATTATGACTCTACTGGTTTGGGAACTTATGTTATTTTTGATGAATACCATGAAATCCCAAATGTTTTAAGGGAAGAAATGCCAAAAAATCAAGAATCTGAAAAAGACTCAGAAATTTGGACCTTAAATTTTGATGGGGCTAGAAGTAAAATTGGTGCTGGAGTAGGAATTTGTCTTACTGCTCCAAATGGTGAGAAAATTTTAAGGGCTATCCATTTTCAATTTGCTTATACTAATAATGATGCCGAGTATGAATCTTTAGTACATGGGCTCTTTCTAGCCAAGAAAAAGGGATTAAAGAATCTAATAGTAAAAGGAGATTCAGAACTAGTAGTAAAACAAATTAGAGAAAAGGAAATAGCAAATAATGTAAGGATGAAATTCTATAAGCACAAAATTTGGGACTTAATAGAAGATTTTTAAGATTTCAATATTAAAGTAGTCCCCAAGATTCAAAACTATGAAGCTGATAGGATGGCACAGATTGGCTTGTAGTTTGATCCAGCAACTGGCCTATTAGTTAACAATGAGTCAGTAAAGGTTATAGTAAATCCAACTATCCTAGATAATGATGAGAATTGGAAAGTATTTGAGAATGATTTTCAAGTACTCTCATTCTTACAACAATCAGGGGAATTTGCTGATCAATTACAACCAAAGATTGAAGAGGCATATGGGGATCAAATTATACAATTAAAGAATAATAAGCTTCCCAAAGGTTTAATCACTTTAGAGAACCTTTTTGATCCAGAAGATGTAAGCCTAGAGAAGAAAAGGTTCCAAGCAAAAAAAGCAGATTATTCTGATATAGAGGTGAGTGAAGGGAAAAAATTAAAAGTTGAAAATTTTGCAACTCAAGTAGAAAAGGAAAGGCTAATTGAATTATGCAAAAAATATGACAGAGTCATAGTCTGGAGCTATGAAGACCTTCATGGATATAATAGAGACATTATTCAACACACAATAGAATTAACTGAAGGATCTAAGCTCGTCAGATAGAAATAGAGGCCAGTGAATCCAAGGATTAAGCCTCTAATGGTGGATGAGTTACAGAAACTTTTAGATTCTAAAATAATTTTTCCAATCAAACACTCAACTTGGGTATCAAATCTAGTACTAGTTAGAAAAAAAATGGTAATATAATACTTTGTGTATATTTCAGAGATCTAAATAGAGCATCTTTGAAAGATCACTATCCCTTGCCCTCCATGGAACAAATTCTACAAACTGTGGCTGGATCAGAGAGATTTTCTTTGCTATATGGTTTCTCTGGATACAATTAGATTTGGTTGGCTAATGAAGAACAATACAAGATTGCTTTTAATACCAAATGGGGAACATTTTCATATGCTAAGATGCCATTTGGCCTGTCAAATGCTGGGGCCACTTTTCAAAGAGCTATGGATGTAGCATTTAGGGAACTTATAAATAAAATCAGCTTGATTTATCTTGATTATCTTACTATTTTTTCAAAGAATGTTGTTGATCATTTTGATCATTTAGAATCTGTGTTTAAAAAATGTCAAGAATTTGGAATATCCCTGAATCCTAAGAAATGTATCTTTACTGTCCCTTAAGGCAAATTATTGGGACATATAGTATCTAAAGAAGGAGTCTCCATAGACCCAAAAAGAGTGGCATATATAATGAAATTACCTCTTCCAGTAAATAAGAAAGCAATTTAATCTTTCTTGGGAAAGATTAATTTCATCAGTTGGTTCATATCTGACTTTGCAGGCTTAGTAAGACTAGTGACACTCTTAGTAAAAAAACACCTAATTTTCAAGTGGACTACAGAAGGAAGGCAAGCCTTTGAAGAGGTCAAGAAAGCTATCTCAACAGTTCTAGTACTTAGAAACCCAAACTTTTCTAAGCCTTTTGTAATGTACGTATATGGAGGAGAGCTCAGTATTGTTGTTGTCCTAACACAGAAGGATGATAGACAGGAGGGAGGGCATCCAATAGTTTTTTTCTCAAGGACTCTTAAGGAATATGAAACCAGATATAAATTTATGGAAAACAAGCATATGTTATGGTAAAATCCCTCAAAAAGTTTAGGCATATAGTATCAAGAAGTAAAATTCTGATTCTTGTAGCTCATCCAAGTGTCAGAGAATACATCATGGAGGGTGAAATTACTGAAAAAAGAGAAAAATAGATAACCAAGATCCTTGAATATGATTTAGAGGTCAAACCCACTAAATTAGTCAGAGGTAGGGGTTTGTGCCAATATATGACTCAAAAGTTTGAAAAGATGATCCCTGAAGAGACAAATTCAGAAATAGAAGAAGAAATTGTATTAAGAATACAAAAAGTTGATCAGGAATCCTAGGTCACAAGCAGGATTCATTTTATGAAAAATGGGATTTACCCAAGAGAACTCCCTCAAAATAAGAGAAGATACTATAGGATGTAAGGATTTCATTTTGTTTTAATTGAATAGGTTCTTTTCAAAAGAAATTTTGATGGCAAATTGTTAATATGTGTAGAAAAGGCTGAGGCTAAGAAAATACTACATGAAATGCATCATGGAGTATCAAGTGGAAATTTTTATGCAAAGACCATAGCTATAAAGATAAGTGAGGTAGGTTATTTTTGATCTACTTTATTTACAGATTGTTATCAGCTAGTTAAAAAATGTCAATATTGTCAATATTATGTGGGGATGAGAAGGAATGTAGCAATGCCTCTTAGTCCTATAATTGTGGATGAAACTTTTACTCAATGGGGTCTTGAATTCATTGGAATGATAAATCCTATGTCTATTATTGGTCAAAAATGGATCTTAACAGCCATAGATTATTTCACCAGATGGACCAAAGCAGTGCCACTCAAAGAAGCAACAGAAAATGTGATCCTAGATTTTCTAGGGAGTATCACTACTCATTTTGGGGCTCCTCACACCATAATTTTAGATAATGATAAAGCATTTTTAGGGTCTAAAGTATCTAATTTTGCATTAAAGCATGGAATATATCTAAAAAAATCCTCTAATTATTACCCTTAGGGTAATGGTTTGGTAGAATCAACTAATAACAACCCGATTAGACTCATCAAAAGAATAGGGGCTGATCATCACAAAGAGTGGCATAAAGTGATTAATTTAGCATTGTGGGCTGATAGAATCATGCCTAAACAGGTGATAAAAATGTCCCCATATGAATTTGTCTATGGGAAGCCTACTATAATACCCCTTAGCTTGGAAATTCCTGCTCTCCAGCTGATCAAATAGATTGGAATTTAGGAAAATGGCCCCAAGCAGGTCAGACTCGTGAAAATTCTAGAAGTTCAAGAAAAGAGGGATGCAGCACATGATTCATTGATAAAGCATCATAAAATAATTAAATCTTGTTTTGATAAAAGGACTTCAAATCCCCATTTTGAAACAGGCTCAATTATTTTGAAATGGGATGCAAGAGCTGCCAAGCTAGGTCAACACACTAAATTTGAATCATTATGGGTTGGCCCTTATAAAATTCATGCATGTAAACAAAAAAATTCATTTGAACTAGAAATGATGGAAGGTGAACCTAAAGAGATTCTTGTGAATGGAATCTATTTGAGACATTTTAGTTAAACTATGTTTTTAGCAATTTTTGGTCATGCGAGAGTTATAGATTCTTTTTGAGCAGGCTCAAAAGTCCTTAGGGTTGCCAATAACTGTAGAGTAAAAAATAATCTATGTTTCATTCTGATTTTTAGCTGTGCACTACAAAATTTTTTCCCCACACACTTTGGTTCGAGATGGTGAAGTTTTGAAATAGAGCTTGGGCTTGATTTTCTTTTTGCCTTATTTTGTCTAAGTGTCAAAGTCATGCGGAAACTACCAAGTGTCATCAGTCGAGGCACCTTTCATAATTTTTATAAGTTGGTCAAGATGTGCCATGTATCTCATAGTAACTCAGTGGAATGTGACAAGTGTCAGCATCCACATTTCATATCGACATCCAAATTTCAAATCTCTTTTAAGCAAAAGGTTTCAAAAAGCTAAGTATCAGGATCAGGCAGAGGGCGTCAAGTGGAAATCACAGAAGGTTTCAATTTGATTTTCTAAAAGTGACAAAAGATGCCATGTATCTCAACTAAAGAGAGTGGAATCCACCATGTGTCAACCTCTAAATTATCTTCATTTTGTTTCATCGATATAGTAAAGACTGTGGTGGGTGTCAGGTTTTGTTTTTGAAGCAAGCGAAAGCTACCAAGTGTTGTTGTCTGTGTAAATACGAAATGAGGCCTAATTTTTTATATAATATAAATAGAGCGATGTGGATACCAACACGTGTCACCTTCTAAAAGTTTCTCAAAAGGTGGCTAAAAGTAGTGGATATCGCCACATATCCTTAGTTAAGTAAAGCAGAGATTTTCATGTGTCCTTTGTTGAGACAAGCAGAAATTACCACATATCCCTATGCCCCTTTTAAATTTGTTCATGCAAGAAATGTTGTGGGTCTTATTTTTTGTTTAGTTTTTAAAGTTTTGAAGAAGCAAATTGCGACAGGTGTCAAAGGTAAAACATTCTTGAGTGAAGATATAGTAAGAGTATAGGTAAAGAGAGCACCGTGTGTCTTTGGTAAGGCTACAAAACATGCCAAGTGTCATTCTCCAGTGTCTCCTAAGTAATAAGAAGGTTTTCAAGGAATTGGCCAAGTGTCCTCTTCCATTTAATATAAGGGAGCATCCTACAATCTATTTTAGCCAATGAACTACCAAAAGATAGAGCGTTTCAAAATCTAAGAAATATCTTCTATTAGACACTTCTAGTTCGGTTAGATTTTAGTTGGGCCATTAGATTGGGAACATTCAGACAATCTAGAGTGAATTCAATGCTATAAAAAGGGGTACAAAGATCACTAGAAGAGGAGGATTATCATCAGATATCATCAGAACTAGAGAGATTTTTTTGAGAGAATTATTGTCAAGAGTTTTAGACTTTCTAGAGCTATGATTAGGAATACCATTTGCCTTTGTTCTATTTTCTTAAGTTAGAAATTTTATGTAACTGTGCATGTTTCTATGCCTCTTATGTGACCGGATAATTAATAAGAAGATTGAATCCTATGCCTTTGTTGATAGTTTCTATCTCATTACAAAAGTAGTCTAAGCTGTGTTGTCAAGAGTTTTAGACTTTCTAGAGCTATGATTAGGAATATCATTTGCCTTTGTTCTATTTTCTTGAGTTATAAAGTTTATGTAACTGTGCATGTTTCTATGCCTCTTATGTGACTAGATAATTAATAAGAAGATTGAATCCTATGCATTTGTTGATATTTTCTGTGTCACTACAAAAGCAGTCTACGCTGTGAGCCTCTGTTTCTATTGTTTTCATCTTTTACATTGATCATGCCTTGTTTACTCTTAAATGTAATTGAATATTACATATAGTTTCTCTGTGCTTAGATTAAGGGTCAAATTACATTCAGGCGCATCATCATAGTTAGATTTTCTTTCTTTACAATTGTGTTTCTATTAAAATTCCTATCCCTTTTCCAAGTATACACTTGATATAAAGAAGAGACTAGCTTCTTAAAAATATGGAGGTTGTTTCAAGTTGCAAGTCCCACATTATTGAAACTTCCCATTGTTAGTGTTATAAACAAAGCACAATTTTAACCATCAACAGAACCTGTATCAAACTAAGAATGAGAGATTGTGACATTATCACAATCTGGTGTGGGACTACATTGAAATCTTTGACACTTTTAGTATTTATACCATGCCTAGAGAATTTAATAATCATGTAGATGCATTGGTCATCTTTGCAACTCTCTTGGTCCCTCACCAAGATTTCAAAGAATACTGGTACACTATCGAGTTGGTCTTTCAACTAAGTGTGCCTGATAATGTTGACTATTGGTAGGTATTCAATGGTGATAACCAAATCATTACTTTTTTCGAATAAAGAGATAGCTTTAAAAAGATTCAATTTGAAGGTAGTGAATATCCACTGTGGGCATCAGGTCCTAAAATAAATTCAAGAGCTGATGAAGAGTTCCTTCAGCTCAAAGGGAATAAAATCCCCAAAGTATTAGTTTCTCTTGAGAAATTTTTTGACAAGCATGACAAGTTCATCTAGGAACAATAAATGGATTCAAAATCCTCTTAAGGATTTTGATAAAATCAATTTGAGTACAGAAGACAATCCAAAAATGGTCAACATTGAGAATTGTTGCACTCCTAATGAGAAAATCAAATTCATTACACTACTTTGCCATTACATTTATGTTTTGGCATATTCATATGATGATTTGAAACCTCTCAAACCTAAAGAAATCAAGCACAAAATTCTTCTCAAGGTTGGGTCATTGCCTCATAAGCAGAAACAAGGTAGTACAACCCCATGATATCAGGCATGATTTTGTTTGAGATATAGAAAATGCTTAATGCAAGGATTATTTTCCCAATCCATCATTCCACCTGGATTAAAAATATAGTCCTTGTAAGAAAGAAGAATGGATAAATTTTCCTATGTTTTGATTTTAAAAATCTGAATCAGTCATCTTTACAAGACAACTATCCCCTGCCCATCATGGATCAACTATTGCAGACAATGATGGCGCTGAGATGTTATCAATGCTAGATGGTTTTTTGGGATATAATCAAGTAGAAGTTAGTGAAGAAGAATAGCATAAGACTACTTTCACAACACCTTGGGGTACCTTTGCATATTGTAAAATGCCTTTTGACCTGATTAATGTTGGTGCCACTTTCTAAAGAGCCATGGATCTTACTTTTAGATATGAAATGGATAAGTTCATTATGGTATACCTTGATGATTTGATAGTCTTCTCTAAGCATCATCCTAATCATGTGCATCATCTAAAACAAGTGCTAGAGTGATGTAGACAAAATAGTATTTCTCTTAATTCTAAGAAATCAATTTTTAAGGTTACAAAAGGTACACTTCTTGGTCACATTGTCCTGAGAAGGCATAAAGATCAACCTAGAAAGGGTCAAATCCATTCAAGAGCTTGCTCTTCCTACCAGTAACACTATAGTTCACTCTTTCTTTGGAAAGGTGAACTTTCTATGAAGGTTCATTCCTAAATTCATAGAGAAGACTCACCACTTTGTCAATATGATGAAAGGCAAAGCCACTTTCAGCTGGACTAAAGAAGGCAAGTCAACATTTCAAGACATCAAAGAAGCTATCATCCATGCCCCAATTCTGGTTTGTCTTGATTACAACAAAGACTTCATGATGTATAGCTATGTTTTTGAACATATGCTTTCATCCATCTTGGTTCAACAAAACAAAGAAGGTGTAGAATCTCTTATATTTTTCATGAGTTGTCCTCTCAAAGCTCATGAGCTGAAGTATTCAATCATGGAGAAGCATGCCTATGTTGTGGTAAAGGTGATAAAACACTTCCATTTTTACATCTTAAACTCACACACTATTGATTTGGTTCCTAATACATCAGTTAAGTCCATACTAACTCAACAGGAGTTTAAAACCAAAAGGGGAATTGGATTACCAAAATCTAGGAGTTTGATCTTGTTATCAAACTAATGAAGCTTGTGTACGGAAGGGGCCTCTACCAATTAATTATTGATAACATACTAGAAGAAGTAGGGCATGAAGAAATAAAAGTTGAAGACACGCCAATAGTTCTCTTTGTCACCACTACAAATGAGTGGTATTCGAATATTGCTCATTTGTTTACCTATGGTGAGTGTCCTGCTCACCTGTCTCATAAAGAAAAGAGGAATGTTAAGTTGAAAGCTTCCAATTTTTTCATGTGAGATAACAATATATATAAGAGGAACCTTGATGGGGTATTTCTTCATTGCATGGATAAAGTTCAATAAAATAAAATTTTAGAGTCCTTCCACAATTTGGCTTGTGGAGGACATTTTTCTGCACCTATAACTGCCCATAAGATTCTATGAGCTAGGTAATATTGGCCTAGTCTATTTCAAGATTCATATGCTTGGGTGTGTAGATGCAAGTTGTGTCAACAGTTCATTGGCAAACCCAAGTTAGCTACATTACCTCTCAATCTTATGGTGATAGATGAGCTATTTCAGCAATGGACAATTGATTTCATTGGTGTTGTAAATCCATCCTCAAGTGCTGGACATGATTATGTCCTCATTACCATAGACTACTTTACCAAATGGGTGGAAGCCATTCTAGTCAAGCATGCTAATTCAAAAGTAGTGTGTAATTTCCTCAAGGAAAACATCATTTCGAAGTTTAGAGTCCCAACCAAGATTGTAATAGATAATACAACCTATTTCTCTTCTCATGAGATTACCCAGTTATACTATTATTATGGGATTATTCTCTCCCACTCTTCTAAATATTATCTGTAAGGAAATGGTCAAGCAGAATCAAGAAACAAAAACATGGTTACCATTATCAGGGAGTTGGTAGATGATAATCAGAGAACCTAACATAAAACATTGCTTAATGCTATATGGGTACACAAAATTACACCCAAGAGGGAAATTGGTTTGTCCCCATTTCAAATTTTTTATGGTCTCAATGCAGATATACCAATCACCCTAGAATTACCAGCATTAAAGTTAGCAAAGGTAGTGGAAGATTCAACTTTTGAAAGTTCCATCGACAAAAGGATCATGTGCTTGATTGGGCTTAATGAGCAACAAACTATGGTGGTGGATTGAATTGCTATGCATCAAAGTCTAGTGAAGAGACTCTTTGACCAAAAAGCAAAGATCTATGATTTTTAGATTAGAGATCAAGTGTTGTTATGGGATAAGAGGAGAGAACCAGAATGAATGCATGGAAAATTTGATTCCTTATGGAGAGGCCCATTTGCCATTCATTACTTAAATGGTGAAAATAGTTTCTTACTAAAATATCAAGATGGAACACCATTCACTCTACCTCACAGTGGGAAGCATCTGAAGCACGTCAATCTTTGAAGTATCAGATAAGTCTAGTTATACATATATACATTTGTATAGCCTTTCTTTATTTTGTGTTTTTCATTTGTTGTTGGTGCCATTGGTTTTTGGCACCTTTCTTTTTGGGTAGCATGACTCCATAGCCCAATGGCATAGATGAAGGCACTAAGATTCTAGATTCTACTCCCTTCAATTGCTTCAATTATCAATCAATGGAAGTTCTCCAACTGGAGCCAGTTGTTGTTCCCAAAATTTGTCACTTATTTTTTTGGACAACATATCGACCATTTTGGTCCTATAGACCAAAACTCTTTCTTTTCTTTCTCAAAAATATTCTAAGCATTTAATTTTTTTAAATATTCAAGCCTTTTTAGCTAAGGAAGTCACAGGTTCGATAGGTGGGATTTATTTAAGGGAAGTTCAAAACACTTAAGGCTTTTCCTTAGTGTTTTGAGGATGGTTCAACACCGAGGTTCAATCAAAAGACTTAACGGTGGGCTTCAAATAAATAGAATGAACCACTTTGAACTATTGAACCATTGAACCCCACCTCCAAAAGGTTCAAAAGGTTTGATGGGTTCAAAGGTTCAAATACTTTGGTGGACTTAAAGAAAAGAAGGCTTCAAAAAGATAAGACTGAACCATTGAACCAATAAACTTTGAACCAAAATAGTCCAAAGGTTCAAGGTTCAACAAGTTCAATAAGTCTGAAAGACTTAAAGAAAAAAAAGGAATTAAAGAGCGAAGATTGAACTATTAAACTTTGAACCAAAAAGATTTCAAAGGTTCAATGAGTTCAAAGGTTGAAATGACTTAGATGGACTTAGAAAATCTAGAGAGTTTGAAGCTTTGAAGAAATCAAAGAAATAAGATTGAATCATTGAACCGATTGAACCTTGAACCAAAATGGTTCAAAAGGTTTAAAGGTTTAATGAGAGTAATAAGTTTGATGGACTTAGAGAATAAAAGGCTTCAAAGAAAGAGAATGAACCATTGAACCGTTGAACCTTGAACCTGAAAGGTTCAAAGGTTCAACGGGTTTAAAGAGTTCATAATTTTGATAGGAAGCTTCGAGTGAATGAAGTAAGTGAAAGATTCTATAAATAAGTACAAAAAAATGGTTTAAATAAATGGTTTAATTAAAGAATAAAAATAAAGTGAACGTGGCCCTTCACAAAACATTGAACCTTTGAACCATTGAACCTTTGAACAAAAAGAGTTCAAGGTTCAAGGTTCAAATAGGTTCAAGGCAACCATTAGCATCCCCATAGACATCAAATTTAGGGTAATGGAATAGCCATTGATTTTTAAAAGACTTGAGAACAAGCTCAGTGATCAGCAGAAAGCGAGAAGGTAGCCTCGAGAGATCAGATTGCTTAGCAAGAGACAAAATGTGAGAAGGAAAGAGAGAGCAACTATAAGAAATATATAAATATCTACAAGAGGGTTATTTCTAGTAGGTGGAATAGTCCACCAAGTGGACATCAAGGAACACAAAATTTCAAGGATGTGGCCTATTTTTCTTCATTGAGTTAAGGCAAATAGACAGTCATGTAAGCGTGATAAAGAAGACCAGACAACCCATGCTTAAGAGGAGACATTGGAGATAATTTAAAACACCAAAGTCAAGGCTGATGCCCTATTCTAGCATGGCTCTTTGATAGATATTCAATGCATTCAATTTAGTATGAGCCGTTCTCATGAAAAGAAGTACCCAAATCTTTCTTGTAATGTTATATATTGTAATCTCTCATTTGGTAGAAGAGAGATCTCTGGGTTATCAGAAGTGAAGCTCTGCCCAAATTGAAAGGCATTCTTGAGAATTTGAGCTTAGACTGTTAATAATATTTTTTTAAATGAATGAGAAATCAAGTGACCTTTAAAAATTTGTGTTGGAATAAGCTTGTGTCATTTAGGAAATTATTCTTATGTCTGTTTCCTAAACACAATCTTGTCCATTTAATCAAACAAGCAGAACAAGTGGAAATAAACTGGAAGATGTCCTGAAGCTAAATGTGGGAGACTTTGTGCTGCCATAATTGCCTTTAGTTTGTGTTTTGTGTAAAGGATACTAGAGAGACTTTGAGCTCTCTTTATCCTTTGTTACCCTTTACTCTATTGTAGTTGAAGTGAATACTTTAGGCTACACTTCAAACTACTGTGTTACTTTGTCCTAATCAGTGGGAGGAACAATGAAAGACTTTTTGCTTTAATTAGTTTCTTTTGGTTTCTATTACTACCTAAGAAGGATCCTGCTATTGGCTGAATATCACTTCTAAAAGAAGAGAAGTTCCTTTTTAGTAATTACACTAGAATTCTCCTCTATTTCTGTGAACATCATCTTTGAAAAAAGAGAGATGGATGGTATGATTTTACCCCTGTATGTATTTTTAGTTTATATATATATATATACTATATTATATAATAGTTTATAGGGAACCTCCCCTTGATGAGAGGAGAGATTTATCTCCTTATGATGTGGTAAACCTACACATTTTGCAGATTAAATCTCCTTATGTTGTGGTTGATGTAACCTATTTTTTTGTCAGCTAGTTGGTGACAAAATATTCACCCAACAAAAGTTTTGAGTCAAAAATTGTTTTCATACCTTATAATCAAAGTAGCATTGTTACAGTGCTCTTGTTATTTCAAAACATTGTCTTGAAACAAACAAAGTTCAAAACCATGTATGCCTTTGGTCTACAATTGGTGTTCGTATACCATCCACTTGGGTCTAAGATATTATCCATTTGAGAAATCTAAGTTTTTAAAACCAAGTTTAAAATTTGTCTTGCAAAGTCAATATTCAAAATTGATTGGTCTACACCTATTTATTTCTTAATTTTGGCTTGAGTATTAACCTCTTACATTTGAATTGTGCAACTTGGACTGATTCCTTGATTTCTTTAAAGACCCTTTGCTTAGACCTAGGAAGTGGTATATTTTTTTGTGTGCTTCAAGTCAATTTTTTACCTTGAACTAAGGTCAAAACTTTCTTTTCAAGTAACTTAAGCATAGTTAGTTTACATTTGAGCCTTTATTATCATTTAGGCTTGAATGATTTACTCATCGCTCTTACTTTGATTACTTGACATTTAATTTCCTAATTAGTTTTTGGCAATTAAATAAAAAACTTGGCATAAAAATAGATAGAAAAACATCATAAGTAGCTATAAGATATTTGTGGGGTGTGGGTCCCATTGAGAATTCCATTATATGATCAATAGAAATCCAAAAGGGGAGATCAATATTGTTTTATTATGATTAAATCTAGTTAAAAACACTCTAATAAAATTAACAAATCAATCCTAGACACTCAAGGAGCAAGAGAACAATACAAGTAACTATCAATAGAAGATAAAGCAACCATTATTTACTTTGCTTGAGAAAATGAGTTTTTATGTTGGCCATGTATGGATGTGCTCAGTGATGCAATCAAATAATATTTAATAATGGTACTCTTTTCTTCATCTCTCATTCTCACCTTGGCAATGTTGGGCTTGAATTTGGCTTTGGCTTGGGTGGGCTCTCTCAATAAAAGAGAATTATAATACTATAAAGAGGGTATTTAAAGGTATTTTTCATCATAACATTACACCAAAATATATTATTTAATAATGGGTTAAGCCTTTTATTTATAGCCTTTGAAACTAACTCTAACCCAAGTTTAGTTAGGTTAGAGTTAACCATGATTAAGTTTATAATAACCTTAGTTGAGTTGAGGAGGGGATAAGAAAATAATATTTGGGATAGAGTTCCCATTTATTAAGCATGGCTCTTCTTTTATGAATTTAAATCTTTTGGAAATATATTTTCAATTCTTTGACTTTAAGGATGATGACATCATCATAAACTCATTTTTATTGAAATTTTTTTTTTACAAATTTCATTTTCACTAATTGTACATGGAAATTTAACTTAATAATTTTATTTTATTTTATTAGTTAATTTATTCTACTTAGCATTTTTGCACTTTAGGAATTGTTTAAGTACCCTTCTTAATGGGTCAAAATTCCAAACTATCAATTTACTAGGTTGCAAGTTGATTGGAGATGAACCCAGAAGAGGTTACTATTATGTATAAGATAATACCCCAAATAGGGATGACTCAACACAATTATGAGCACTAATGTCTGATGTAAAAATGAATTTGGGACATTCAATGATTCTTAGGCTTAGTTTAAACTATTTGGTAGTAATCAATTTGAAGTTTGGTTAGAACACAATTGTGGATAAAATAGGGTGTGTACAGAATTTGGGTTGGAATCAGATTAGGATTGCACCAAAAAAACAACACAAAATAATGTTCAGCACTCCTTGGGGAATATTTTGCTATCAGTTTGTCATTTAACCTCAAAAATATTGGGGTTACAACTAGACATTTATGACCATTATATTTCATGACATGATACATGATATTATCGAAAACTATGTTGATGACATATTAGGTAAATATAAGACCCGTGAAGATCATCCATCCATACTAAAAAGGATATTTAAAAGGCTTCATGAGTATAAGGTTTGATTTAATCCCAAAATGTGTATCTTCAATGTTACTTCAATAAAATTTTTAGGATTTAATGTCTCTCATTGAGGCATTGAATTCGATCTTTCTAAGGTACAATCCATTATAAAGATGCCACCACCTTCTAATTTAAAGTAACTCTACAATTTTCAAGGCAAAATCCAGTCTATCAGACACTTCATTTCATAGTTTACCATTAAATTTCATCCACTCACTCACTTATTGAATAAATTTATTACATTTATTTAAGATGAAGAATGTCAGAATGCCTTTGAGTGCCTGAAGGAATACCTTACCAATCCACTTGTTCTATAACCACAAATTTTAGGGAGGATATTTTTACTATACTCTCTACCATTGATAATTCCCTGAGGGCACTTTTAGCTCAAAATTATGAACATGGTAAGAACATGTCATGTACTATCTAAGTTTTACATTGTCAGCATATGAACATAAATATACACCAATAGAAGTATCTTGTTTAGATATGGTATTTTTATCCCAAAAGATACATGATTATTTACTTAAAAACAAGACCATAATCATTTCTGAAGAATATCCACTCAAGTCTATACTATCAAAAATAACTTTATAGGGTTGCATGGCTAAGTGGATCATGCTTTTAAGTGAGTTTATGATTGAGTATGTCAATCGTAAGTCCATTAAGGGATAATTACTTGCATATTAGCTTGTTAAACCTCCCCTTTTTAGACACTAAAACACTCACTTTTGCATTCTAGATGAATCCATCATGTCCATCATAGAAAAACCTCTTGAGGATTAACATTAGAAGTTGTATTTTGATGGGTCATTCACATATCATGAATTAGGAGTAGACCTATTATTTATTACACCAAAAAGGGATCTTATTCCCAAATCATTTTATATCATCTTCACTTATACTAATAACATGACTATATATGAATAACTCATTATAGGTCTTTTTCAAGTGGTACAATGGAACATTTAGCATCTCTTAGTTTATGGTGATTTTTATCTAATCATTAATTAGGTTATAGAATAGTTCCAGACCAAAGATGATAAGTTGGTATGATACAAGTCCATGGTGGACATTATCAAGTAGTAGATTTCTCACATTTAGTTTGAACACATAACTTAGGCCAATAACATGATAGTAGATGCCATGGGTACCATTGGTTCTTTGATTCATAGTGTAGACAAGGCAAAAGACTATTAATTCCTCTTTGAACATATTCTAGCACCTACTCATGAACCTTTGACTATTGAAGTGATATGTGACATTGTTGGTTCCAATTATATTTGGTATTCATACTTATATAAATACCTTCATGAACAAATCCTTCCACCAAAACTTTCACATAAGCAATGAAAAACTTTCACACACCAAGCCTCTCAATATACCCTACTCCACCTAACCCTTTACTATAGAAGCTTTAATGGAACTTTGCTTCATTGTTTGAATTAGGTAGAAGTTGTATTAGTGTTGATGGAAGTCTATGAAGGAGTTTTTGGATCCCACATGAGTTAGGTTATCCTTGACAAAATACTCTTACGTACTCATTATTGGAAAACCATAGAATTAGATGCATTTATTTATGTAAAAATATGTAATAGATGTTAAAATCATGTAAATTTGATTCATGCTCCAGCCAAAACACTCAATCCAATGAATACACCATAGCCATTTTCAACATGGGGACTCAATCTTATTGGGAAGATTAACCCTACCTCCTTATAGGGTCATAAACATATCCTTACTACCATTGAGTACTTCAGTAAGTGGGTTGAAGCTATACCCCTCACTTAAATGATTGGAAAAGAATTTTCTAAATTCATATTTAACCATTTCATATTTGACTACGGTATCCCATCTGATATTATATATGATAATGTTGGATTGTTTAAGAACAAGGATATCAAATAACTCTGTGCTAAGTTTAACTTTACCCAACACTTTTCCACTGTATACTACACACAATTTAATGGCCAAGCAAAGGCATATAACAATACCATTGTCAATATTTTTAATAATATTGTCAATGATGTTGGCCACGATTTGCATTTACATATCTTTCATGCCCTTTGGGATTACCTTACTAATTATTGTACTCAAATAAGATCCATACAATATTACCTTATCTATGGAATTGAGGCCACTCTTCCCATCAAGGTCAAGCTACCTTCTCTACATATCTCATTAAAGCACATCCTTGATGACAAGGATTATAGAGTAGCTCATTTATAAGAGCTATAGTTACTAGATGAAAAATGCATGGTCATTGTAAACAAAATACAAGTATATCATAATATGTGGTCAATATAACAATCATGTTAAGCACATAGAGTTTGAGCTTATTGATCTTGTCCTCAAAGAAAACCAAAATAACATCATGGTTGAGAAAAATAATAAAGGAAAGTTCAATCATAATTAGATAGGTCCTTATGTCATTGTTGTTAATTATGGATTTGGAGCTTACAAGTTAGATACATCAAACAAAGATGAACCTGATGATACCATGAACATAATACATCTCAAGTGATATTTTTATTGAGAGACCCAAGGTATTATTTGAGGGTTTTTTACATTGTACTATAATATCACCTTCCTTGTACCATGTCGTATACTATCCCTTTTATACTTTCCCTATTGATTGAAGTTTTTTTACCCTCTCACCCCACCCTTTTTGACCTTGGTTCTAATCCATTAGTTCTTAGGGCACCTTTACAAAGGGGATTTAGGTGAAGTTTCAATAGTTGATTTAGTATTTCATAAAGAGGTAATATCTTGGGGTAGTATGATAGTGGTTTGACAATTGCATTCTTCATTATTGTTATGATCTATCTCATTCCCAGTGTTACTAATTATAAACACCTTTGGGAAAATTAGTATAATTAACCTATGAAATTATTTCCTAATTCTAACTACTTGTGAAAAAATTATGAGTAACACTTTTACCATGCATTACTGCATCACCTTGCCATTACTATTTCTATATTGTGTGATTTTCCTAATTCATTAACTTGTTATTACCTAGTCATATTATTTCACTATATGGAATAACTATAATGAGTTGAGTTCCTAATGAAAATATGTAGGCAACACTCGATTCACATTGAGGTTAGCTCAATCACCTGTTTGCCATGTTCTCAATATTTTGCGAGGAATTTGAGTTTGAAAACTCTCTCCATTTTGAGATCATGTTTAAGCCACATCCTCATTGTTTTATGAGTTTGGACCATTCTATATCTCCTAATTATTGATTGAGTGGAGATGCCTCAAAACTTCTAAAAACATTTAAAAACTTTCAAAAATCTTAAAAATCATAAAATCATGAAAATTGGCTTAGAATTTCCATGTGATATATAAAGTCATCAATTTTTTTCGAGATAGGCCATCTCATATATTTAGTTTATTTTTATAACACCTTGGTATTTTTCCTCCCATTTATGGGAGAACTACATTAACCTGATGTTCGTATGGACTCTGTAGGTAGTACTTGGATACATGGGGTATCTCAGGTTGGATCAATCACATCTTCCTTTATTTTTTTACCACTTTTTTGCCTTAAGGATCCTAGGATTCCTATCTATTTCATAATTAACCACTTATCCTTTAGTTTATCCATCCTTATTGACCTTATTTGTATACTTTCACCATTTTATGATTTTATATTATGAGAGTTGTGTATTCAAATTTGATGCACTAATGACCAATTGGCTTTTCTTTACTCTCTTTCCATTTTAAGAGTAACCATTTTCAACACTCTTGACCTTTTGTGATTTGTTTATGCTCTCACTTGTTTGTGAGTTCATTCTCAGCCTTAAATGTAGTAGACACTATGAATCACCACTTTGGTTAATTTATGGATACTTGTCTCGTACTTTTTAGTGTGGTTTAATCCTAAACCATACTAATGGTATTTGTTTGTGGTGATACTTTCATGATTATTAACATCATCACTCTCTTTTTTATGCACTCACCATTTTGAGAGATCATTCCCATATTACTCTACACATCAATCATGTTTTTTTATCAATAATTTTCTTCTATCCCATATCCTAAGAGAACTACATTTGTCCTAAAGTTCATATTGGATTTTATATCCATGGGAATATGTAAGTAGCATCCAATTTCCTAGTGCATCTAGATTCAACTCGACTACCTCTTCCTTTTCTTTTATCCCCCCATTTTCCTTTTATGAGTCATTATTCCCTATAGCCTAGGGGAAACATTGTTAGTTTTTTGTTCTTGTTTTGTTATACTTGTGTCATTTATATCTATCTTAGGGGTCACCCTGTCACCAAGAGAAACACCTATATTACACATGCATGAAATTTTTTTATTATGTTTGTACTAACATTGTAATTAACCATTGTTTATATTTTGCCTTTGTTTATTTAGACTAGTTTATTTATTGTACTTTTCTTTCCTTCGGCTTTGTTTATTTTATTTATGTTGTTTTATTTATTTGTGGTCATGTTTGTTTTTGTTTATTGGTGTTTCATTGTGTGTTTATTTTTTTTTATCAATGTTATGTTTGTTGGTGTTTGGTTGTTCATTTTTTTTTATTGGTGTTTTATTTATTTTGTTTTTATTTTCCTCTTTGCCTTTTTGTTTATCATCTATCGTATGATTATTACACTTTATTTACACTTGAGTCTTGATTACCCATATCTTGTACTTCAATTATGAGTTTGTGTATGCTCTTACACTTAGTTTATTCACTTGGGATTTGATTTTTAATATCTTATGCCTAAGTGATTTTTACTTGAATTTAAACTTAGTTTCCTATGATTTAGATACACATTGTTATTATAGCTATCTATAACTATGATATATAATACCCCAAGCTACATCAAAAATCATTTCGGTGGAGAATACAAGAAATGGTGCCTCAATAAGTCTCCTTGATAACACCTATAAAATTATTGACCTACATACTACCCAAATGTAGATTAATTAACTCATAACTAAATTTTAAATCCCTAATAGTTCAGGCATGCATATATACATATTAGTAATTAACCCAAATCTATGTTTATCCTCTATTCCAGATTCATGTTGCTCTCTGAGTATGGATTCGATAAATAATCCCCCTTTTCCAATTTTACCTACTAGGGAAAGGATGAATTATATCACACTTACATCCACCCTATTGGATAAACCACTCTTCCAATGATTCTAACAACCTTTGGGCAAGTCATTGTTTTTAAATTTATCTGCCCTACTAGATCAAGTTTTCATTATGATAATGATTATAAATGACTTTGGAAAAATCATTATTACTCCCCTACCTTACTGGGACACACATTTTTACTATGTTGATTACTATAACCACCTTTGAGCAAATCATTATTTTCACCTGCCCTACTGGGTTACCTCACTATGATAATGAATATTTCCACCTTTGGGCAAATTATTATCACTCCTCAACTCTATTGGGGAATCTCACTGTGCCATTGAATATAAATTCCTTTGGGAAAATCATATCTCTACCCCTATTCCTTATAGGTCACATCATTTCTTTATTTTCAAGAGAACATTCACTGACTTTATTTGTCACATGTTCCCTAAAAAGGGAATCTAGGGTTCATCCATCTCCTTCTAGATCATTGGCCAAGGCATTAAAAAAAATTCATTCTTTGAGAATATGTTAATATGCGTATATCTTATAACATCTTTCCAAACATGGGAAAACTATAGACACCTCATTTTGGCCACAACTATGTTTCAATCGAACTTTAGATTGATTTCTACCAAACAATGTAAATTAAGCCTATAAATCACTAAATATCTCGAATTCATCTTCACATTAAAAATTAGTACTCAAAATCATGTTGAGGCATCCCTATTTTGGTTTTTATCTTATACATAACATTAACCTCTCAATAATTCATCTCCAGTTAACTTATGACCTAGTAAATTGATAGTTTAGCCTTTAGACCCATTAAGTAGGGAACTTAAAAACAATTCCTAAAGTGAAAAAAATACTATGCAAAATGATTTAACTATGAAAATAAAATTAAATGCTTCATGTGAAATTTCCATGTACAATTAGTGAAAATGAATTTTCTAAAAAAGAAATATCAATAAAAATGAGGTCATGATGATGTCATCATCCTCAAAATCAAGGAATTAAAAATATTTTTATTGAAGCCTTAAATTAAAAAATGGAGAGACATCCTCAATAAATGAGATTTTTATCTCAAATATTAATTTCTTATCCCCTCCTTAACTCAACTAGGGCTAGTCTAAACTTAAACACAGTTAACTCTAATATAACTATGCTTGGGTTAGAGTTAGTTTGGAAGGATATCAATACAAGGATTCATCCATTGTTCAATAATTTATTTTTGTGTAACGTTATGATGAAAAAATACCTTCAAATACCATATTTTTAGTGTTATAATTCTCATTTATTAAGAAAGCCAAACCAAGCCAATGCCAAAGTCAAGCCCAACATTGCCAAGGTGACAAGGAGAGATGATGCAAGGAGAATCACTACCAAATATTATTTAATCACACAACTGAGCACATCTATCCATGGAAAACATACAACTCTTGCTCTCAAGAAAGGTAAATAGTGGTTATTTTATCTTCTATTGATAGTTACTTATATTTTTCTCTTGATCCTTGAGTGTCTAGACTTTAGGTGTTAGTTTTATTATTGTGTTTTTATTTGGTTATAATCATACTAACACAATTTTAATCTCCAATATTAGATTAATATTGATAAAAAATTTTACCCTAAGACAATCCATGTGTGTTTATACATAAACAAAAATAGGAAAGTGTCAAAGGGGTACTACAATACCATGGATACCAAAACCATGGGCTAAAACCACCCAAATATAGGTAGTGTGAGAGAGGAATAATGTTAATGATTGAATAAACTACATGGGAGGAATACTATCCATGATTCAATTACACTATGTGTGAGTTATACTTTCCATTATTTGAATCAACAACTAGGTATGGATACATTCGGGCTTGACAGACTAGTCAAGTGTTAATCATGGAAAATTTACTAACATTTCCAACAATCAATAATATGGTGACTAATGATACAACTACTAAATGAAAACAATTTGCCTTAGAGGATGAAAATTGTATTGAATATATTAACATGAGTCCACATCATATTGATGCAAAGTAATATATTGTAAGATATGAGTAAAAAAAGTTGGCTCAAGCTTCTATGATAGGTACTCAAATCACTACTACTATTACTAATCATTTTCCTACACCTTCAGTGACCTATGTAAAATCTACCCAAAGTTTTTGGGTAACACAAGACCTTAAATATATTATTATTCCCATTTATATGTAGGTAACCTTCACCCCTCCCATCATGGTTACACACATTCCATTCCCAACCTCACCTAATGCATGTTCCATTGAGTAAGTTGTTATATATTTACATATGAAAGTGTTTTAATTAAATCAAAAGATAGTCATTCCATGGATTTAAATGTGTTTTTCCATAACCCATTATCCAATGAGATAATATAATACCCTTTACCAATAGGCTTTGTCACTACTAAGCTCCAATTATAAGAAATTAAAGGTTATCTTGATGAACATCTTAGATCATTTCATGGAACATGCTTTCATTATGCGTATAATGAAAAATGATTAACCAATATATTTAAATTTTTTATTAAGGATTATGCATTGAGATGGTTATATTATCTCCCTCTAGTTTGTAGAAGAATTCAAACCCCTAGATAACCAATTCCATGTGTACTTTTCTATCAACATTGATGAGAATTTATCTTATGCAAAACATGCTAACCTAAATCAATGATCCAATGAACCAATTATAAAATATGTGCTTTGATACAAGACCATTCTAGTGAAGATGATCAATGTTATGGGTGATGATGAATTAAAATATATATTCAAAAAAAGTCTACTAGAATCATTTCATGAGTCAATTATATTCAAGACATTTAATGATTTATGCCATATAGTGAGGGATAAGGAAGTCAAGTTAACTACTTTGAACGAACTTATGTATACATCAAATCCTATGACTACTTCAACAAAAAATCAAAGCAAACCAAATAATAAGGTTAAACCAAATGATAACAATAATAAGGCAAATAATATAGTCAATGTAATAGACACAATGGAATTAGGGTTTGGGCAAAGTGATGGAAACTTGGATATGTAAGACAAAGTGGTGGTGTTTCAAGTAGAAGTAATGAATACACAATAAGATGGGGCAATGTAAAATGGTTAGTGATGACTGACTTAGTAACAAGTTTGGACTATTTTGAAATGTATTTTAGATGTACGGTGGACTTTATGGGCTCTACTAGGGTTTCCAATGATTTGAAATGCATTCCTTATGGATTGATGGAGGCACCTATGGGTGAGGTTAGTGGTGGAAAGAGTCCACAAAAAAATAATCCCAACATCACACCTTCTTCACTGGTTGCCCATCATGCCATACATGAGAATTCATGCTTTATGCTAGACATTATGCACTAGTATGCATGATTGGCTCTTTTAGATTCTGATGTTACAGAAAGGAATAGTTTCCATATTATGATAAAATATCTATTAGGTAATACTCTTTGTCTTTGGGTAAAAGTTTTTGATCTAGTTTTGGATTTGAAAGGATAATTAGAGAAATTGATTAGGATCCATAAGACTATTCAAAGTCTAGTTTACTAAGGAAAAGAGCTTGAGGACTTTTCTCCTTTATCTCATTATTAGATCTGCAGGGAATCCACCATTGTCATGGTCTCATGTTTGATGGGGGTGATACTAGATCAAAACAAGCTTCTTCCATGAAACCATATTTCAAGGAGGCAGTCAAAATAACTCTTTTATACACAACAGTTAGAAATGCTAACCCCATCCCACATCTAGAAAAAATATCTCCCCTTCCTTAAGTCTACATTGTTGATCAAGTGAAGGAGGTCCTTTGTATAGATATCTTAAATGAGGATGTGGATGTTTATTTTAATAATCTAGTATGAGATGCAATCATTTGTAGATTTAATGGTATTTGACCATCTACATCAGCTTTATATGAATGGGTTCATGAGATATAGATGAGTCAGTGTGAAATATATCTATGTTTTAAGGGATTTTTTCTTGTCCATTTATATGAATAATAAGATTACCATAAATTCCTCTTAGAATGACCTTGGTTTTTGGGCACCATGGGCTTGTTCATCATGCCCTAGTTTCTAGATTTTAAACCCCTCACTCTCTCAGTCACTAAGATGCTAGTTTGGGTTCGTCTACCTAATTTGCCTTTGCATTTTTGGCATGCTTACAAATATATAGCTAATGCTTTGGGGATATTCTTAAAAAATGATAGTGAGCAAGGTGATACAAGTTTATGCACTTATGCCCATTTTTGTGTTGAGCTAGATTTACACAAAGGGGTTCCTGATAAAATCTTTTTAAAGTATGGTAAAACTCAGCATACTCAAATTCTTGACTATGAGAATATTGCTTTTAGATGCCACAATTTAAAATTACCAAGTCATATTTATGAATTTATCCTTAAGGGCATTTGTAAAAAATGAAAAATAAGGAAGAAAAGTCCAAACCAAATAAATGGAACATACCAAATCCATCACTAGTGGTAGAAGATGTTTTTGAGAATCTAGAAATACAAGTTGACATAGAATTGAGAGATAGTAAGAGATGAAAAAAGTTATTTCAGATAATGAAAAAGTGCACATGGAAGAGATGACAAAAATTATTCAGACCTCCCCTTTGAATTAGCTAGTTGGAGGAATGAAAAGAGGACATGTGTCTAAAAGCTCAGATTCAGATAAGGATTTTGCATGAAAATATAACTCCAAAAACATAGAGCTCATATAAATAATTAGTTATGGTGAAAGTTGAAAAATAAATGTAGTAGGAGGTTAAAAAGAAAAAAATTAAAAAAGGCAAAATAGCTAATCTATTATACTACTATCCCACAAGTTGATGTTGGTTGCTGGTTTCTGGGTAGTAGGTAGGATCGTTATCTTTTTTCTCCTCAATTGTCTATTTATGACTTTATGTCTTATGGCTAGTCTTTGTTTTAGGCCTTCTATGAGTGTTTTTTTTTTTGTTTTTTTGTATGATTACCATCACCTCCTCATGTGATAATAAATAAGTTGATTGAATGTAACATTATAGCACTCCTTCCTCCATAAGAGATTAATCCAAGCAGACCTAGACCAAAGAACTATTACAATAATATATGTCATGGTATCATGAAATTATAGGGCATTTAATGAATAAATGTTTCAAGATAAGACATAAGATACAAAATCTCATAGATGATAACATTATCAATTTGGGAATTCCCACAGAGGAATATTGACTACAACATAATATAAATTAAAAGTTAAATATCTCTAGTGATCCTTTTCCTAAACATAGAGTATAAGAAAATAAGGACACTTTAAAGGTATATTATTCATATAACATGAATCTTCCACCAATGACATATGATCATCCATTCAATATTATCATTGTTACACTTAGTGATATTCCACCTCAACAACCCATGATCACATTAAATGACAGAGAGATCATTGATGATGATTCATATTTTTATGCATTGTTCATATAAGATGACATTAATGAATAACCTATACATAATTTTATGATTAAAAATGGTTCAATCGATACCATTTGCATGGTGGAACTTCTCAAATCCCTTGAGTACACTCGACAAGATTTAGGAGATACATCGAAATTAGTTAAATGATTTTATGGATAGGGACACAATGACTTGGGACACATAAAATTTCATTTTTAGGTAGAATCAACCATATTATCCACACCATTATTGGATTTATAGAGTAATGGGGTATTTTAAATGTTCTTAGGATGCCCATGGATGCAAAGACTTGATGCAATTCCATCTACAATACACTAATGTTTAACATAAATAAATTATAATAGAGTGGTCATGGTTCTAGGTGTATCATGTGAGTATCTACTATAGTCAGTGACATATATTCCTCTACCCCCATCACCACTATAATTAATTGATACACATATCCAAGATCATTATTCATAGATGGTTGATACACATATTTAAGATAATTATTAAGAGGATCGATACACCAATTTAAGATCATTATTAAAAAATTATTGATATACATGTTAGATATGAGCACACAAAGTTGAGTTTTATACACAGACATGATCTATCTACACAATAAGATATTCAAATTTGATCACATCACATAGTTACTTAGAGATCAAATAGGCCATCAACTACCACAATACATACTCAGTCATCACCACATGTAGTTTAGCATGTTCCATGGTGAACACAAATAGTGAGACACCATTCCACTATATAGTGGACACCACAAATCCTTAGACCTTCTAGAGCCACTCACAAAACCTCAATATCTATGAGTAGTGATCATGATAGATATGGTACACCACATGACTCCTAATTAAGTTCCACCCCCTCCCTAATTAATGCATCCCATCTATTATGGAGGATCCTTACACTATGTGATACAGGAACTTACCATGACCCTTACATTGATAGGATCATTGATTAGATTTTCCAAATTTCAAATATTTAAAAAATGTAAAAAAATCAAACTATCATAAAATATTAAAACATCTAAAGTGTTTTAAAATCTAAAATTAAGACCTAAGCATGGCATGATTGCTAGTTTACACTATTTATAAATGTTATTTATCACATGTTTGATAAATGACATAATATTTACATACACACATGCATTTCATGGTATAAATGTATTATGCAATACATAAATGGTACACATGGACATACATATTTTGGTTTTACCTATACATAGTGGCCATGCTGATACTAGGGGCATCTTTGTCCAAAAGGTTTATTATTATAAGTTATATATTTATATGAATATTATACCATGTTGAGATACTTGTATTTCTTATACATACCTTTATAGTTACTCATTTTATACATATTAATAAATGATATGCCATTATACTATGATATGACATTGATACATATGGATGGGTGTAGACTAGTTCCTTGTTCTATGGTCCATTTTTTTACTCATTTACATTGTAGGATACTTTGTGATTGACTATTATGTGTGGCCCTTGGCCTTTCTTGATGCAACATTATTGATTTCCCTTATTTTTGACCTTTTAGTTCCCATTTAATTTGGCCCTTGGCCTTGTTTATTATAAAATTTTATGTCCCTTGTAGGCATTCTTTAACCTTATATGTGACACTAAAACTTGTGATTGTTGAGCTTGCTAACATTGAGGGGTGTTGTGATTTATATAATGCATTGTTACTATGTAATATTATTTAATTACACTTTTACTTCATTCTTCATTAATACATTTATCTAGATATGACACTTACATGTTATACATTCCATATGTTACATACATGCCTTGATCAATATATGCAGTATTATGATTACATATTATCCACATGATCAAATGATATTACATAGTGCTCTTTTCATACATGATATGATAAAATTAAATCTTATTTTGAGATGAGTGACTTAAGGGATACATCTGTCATCTAAAAAGGGGAGAATTATAGTGGGGTCATAGATACATAAGCCTCCATGAAAAAAATTAGATTTGAGTACATTTTTTAGAGATTTAGAGTGATTCAACTAGTAGATGGTTTAAAAATATGCATATAGTGGCACATTGATTAGATTACAGAGACATATGCCATATATGTACTCATTCTATAGACACTTGAGCACATATTCATACATATTTGGGTACACATACATGGGTATATGAACTATAGTTTATAGGAACAACATTATAGTTTCTCACATACACATACATTTGAGGTATAGATTCTCTTATTCAACATATAGATGCATAACTTTCTATATCAATTGGTATAGATTTAGGGGGCATGATACTTATTCATACACATACAAAACACAATAAAAATTGAATGATAGATGATTTTCATTCCACTTTACAGTATTAATGTTGTGTTCATGATGGGGGCATGGATATTTTCCATTCTATTTTGATCATGCACTCTATTCTAGATTGAGTGAAACTACATAATCAAACTTGCATACATGATGGGGGCATGAACATTGTTCACTCCCTTTAGATCATGATTTTTTTTACATAGAATGAACTTGATCAAAATAGAGTGAAACATTAAAATTGAATCTATAAGCCATTTAATTTCTTTGAGTGAACTTGTGCTAATGGTTCTCTCATTCACCTCATACTTATTTATTTCAATGAACTTGGTCTGATGGTTGTCTATTTTTCTTGCATAATTATTTGGGTTAGTATATTATGTGATTTTCCCCATGTTCATAAAATTTTGGGCATGAAAATCTAAACTCTCCATGTGATTCAACAAGGAAATACAATTATATAATGCTTCAACAAGTAAATTCATTTCTAAAAAGTTATATGGCAACATGGTTCACTCACATATAGGTGTACTCCATTGATCTAAACTTGTTTTTTCATTTTTCAATTTTAGATTTTAGATTTCACATATGGACATTGACTACTCCATTTTTGTTACAAGTTTGTCTCAATCAAATCTATACATTTGGAATCATATCCCAAAGGTAAAGTGTGTTATACACACTCACACATTTTATCCTTTTATTATAACAATACCATTAATAGAATAAAATGAGGGAATTTATAAATTCTAAAATTTGGTACTCGATACTTGAGAATGATAAAATTGACACATAATTACCATGTATGGCTTGAGCATTAAAACAAATTCCTATTCCACCATCCTCTCACACTTGAATGTTATCTCTTGAGTCAACCCTTATGTTTTGTTGTTACACACCTATAAGAACTTCATTGTCTATTTTAACCATGATAAATATCATGAACAAAAATATCTAGAATTTTAGTTTAGTTTGCCTATACATAAGTTAACTCCATCAAATGCAATCAAGATCACCAATTAATACTGGCCTACTCTGGTCAGTATTGACCCACTCCCATCAATGATTACTATCTAAAATCAAACCCATCCTTAGGGATGGCCCATTATCCCAATGTGTTTATAGTGTGAGGAATTATTCAATTGATTCCATATATAAACAAATCAAGGTCTCATTCAAAAGGGATTGGGCACTTATCAGATATATATTTATACACTATTAGACACTAAGCATATATATCTTATTATTCTCAATTTGAAAACCTATTACTAGGAGTATTCATAAGCCAAGTTTGAAGCACTCAAACTCTTAGTCAAAGCAAAAAATTACAAGCACCAAAGCCACATCATTAACTACATAAATATAGAAAATGAGCATAATCACAAATTTACACTTAGCAGGAGAACTATGGGTGGTTTAATTTCCCTTGTTAGAGTATTGAATATGTAGGAAATGGTCAATCATTATATGAGGGTGAATGGGGTCAACTCAACCTATTACACTTTCCCCCATTTTATAGGATTTTGGCCCTCATAAGCACATATGGTTTCAAGGGAAAGGATATTGATTTTTGGAGCTATGTGCATCATTAGGGTTTGGATTCATAAAAACAAAGTAATAAAATACACTTTTAGGTGATTACACATTCATTGTGCCCTACTTATTTCTAGGTTAGTACCAACCAATGGGTCAATATTAACTAGTGATACTAACTTGATCCTACAGACTAACCCAACATAAATAGTGAATTAGTTATGAAATCAAACAAACCACATGTCTAATTTATCATGTTTTTCACTGCTAAAATATAGTCACATTCAACTACAAAATATAATTATCTTAATCTCCTTAGTACTTTATATATTTATCAAATTCCACTTGCTAAATAAAAAAAAATGATCTTAGTATTTTACATTCATAAGTATGCTTGAATTCCACATCTATTGATCTAAATTGCATTTAAAAGTTTTATCTTAATTAGATTAATCTCACTCATTTATACAAATCAAGGTAAAATAGTTCCATGGAATGAAATGAGTCTAATAAAATCCTTTTATTGAATTATATTTCATTGAGTACTCCTTATGAGTAGGCAATGTGGAAAGGACTTGATATTCAAACTGTTATATTCATGTGATCTGTAGTCAAGATTGTGTGGAATTTTATGGGCAAGAGTATCTAAAAATATTGGGAAGCCATTAAACCTTAAATTTTATGGAATGGAAATATATTGGTGATGGGTTACCACCATCTAAAAATAGTTGTGTTTCTCATTGGTTATTATCTTCTGTGAGCCTTTTGTTGAGGTGCCATGTGTGCATTCTCTCAAGATTTTCAAATAGGGTGTTTTTATAGTTTAGGTCCTCCTCTCTTTAGTCACTCACTCATGGATTTATTGACATGAGGCAAAGGCTAAGTATAATATCCTCAATTCAGATTTGAAATCCTTTTAAGATTTTATAGATGTTATCCCTACAATTTTTTAAATAAAAGTGTTGTCAACACCTATCGACCATGGTGGAAGGCTTAAAAATGGTCTGTCAAAACCCCTTTTCTCAATTACACTCCGTAAAAGGGGTATGAATGGTTTCATTCTAAAATGGACATGTTTCAAAATCTCAACAAGAGATGATCTCTCTAGTATTCTACTTATGCTTCTATGGTAGGAGGTTTTAAACTATTTGTAATTCCATTATTGAGCCTAAACTTACCCATTTTACTTGGTAGTTATTTTAATCATGGGTTACCATTGGGGAATTATTGGATCCACTTAGGTTTCCTTCATCCCAAATGCATATTTTGTGGAAAAGCTAAGATTGTTAGGAATTTATTTTGGTGTTGCACTACATCTCAATTGCTTTGGGCTTAGATTCACAACTTATTCAAACCCTTTAATTTAGAGTCATTTAAATGGAATATTTTCATGTTGGGGGATTGAGTAGAACTTATTGAGAAATACACAAATAAATGACATGATCTCTAAGTGGAAATTCTATTTTTTATTTGGAAAAAAATGATTTTTTAAATTTTTCTAATGTTATAGTTGACATGCAAATTTGTACTTATAGAAAAGCTATTATAGTTTCAAACGTGGTCATGTAGATTAAAGTGCAAGTAAAGAAGTGATTGTGGAGGTGGTCATGAGTTGGGAATATGTACTTAAGGGTGATGCCCTTCTTGACATTAGATGGGACTCCAAACCGGATGAACAAAATCCACTTGTTATTAGTTTTTTTTTGTGTATGATCAGTTCTATGAATTGAGTAATATTTTTTATAGCTTCTTTGTTCCTCATCGATCATGTAATTGAATTCATTTAACTTGAAGAGTGTAATCATTTTTTGTCTGTGTTTATTTTGAAGAAGAAGAAGAAGAAGAAGAAGAGAAATGCGAGTCAATTATAGGTGAGTAAACTCTGCCCCATAATGTGAGTAGAAATTGATAATTTTGGGAAGAAACATGGTTTTCCATTTATATATATATATATATATATATATATATATATATATATATATATATATATATATGCATTGAGGAACATAGAGAAGAAGTAAGCATAACATGTGAAATGTGTGATACCACACATTTCACATTGGTAAGGAAGGAGAGGAAGGTGTTACTAAATTTGGAGCATCATATGATTATGCCGATGCCAATGCTGATGTTTAGTCAATGAAACCACCATTTGACTACCCTAATTAATTAAATGCAAATTTATTATACTTTCAAAATTTGAAATACAATTAATTTTTTTTATCAAATGAAACATCATTAATTATTGTATTCATTAAAAAATACATATTTTATATATATAAAAAATGAATTGTTTTAAAACATAGTTTTAGACACTTATAAGTTTGAATATTATTTGATCTAAGCACGTAGGATATTTTTTTTTATTAACAAATGGAGCACATAGGGTTATTTGTTATATTAATAAATGAAGCACTTGCGGTATATTATTTAATTTATTATCAAATGGAGTACATGGAGTACATTAGATGTTCTACTAACAGATGAAGCACATGGGTATATATTTGTCTAAGTTTAGTATATGACTTATAATTACAATATTGTTATCATGTTTTTGTACATGTAGATAATTAGTTATAATTAAATATTTATTAACATATTTTCTTTTGTGTTAGGTTCCATATATCATTCCCTTATCACCACTCACTTCTAAAAAACTTCAAATATGACATATATTTACCTTTGAATTCTCCCAAATGATCCCACATTCTATTAGATCTATATTTCTAGTCTTTCTCTTTCATAACAACCTGATTTTGGTTACACCATCAGATCATAATTATCTTTCTATATTATCTTCTACACTATTTATGGACCTTCTTCTCAATACTTTGGACCTTTATCAAAATACACATGAGTCAAAAAATAATTACACATCTATAAACCCCTTTCATAAATTATCTACATCTCAAGATACATTCATTCATTTCTCCTTAGCTCATTTTAGTTATTTATTTACTATTTTATTGTATTTATATAAAATCTATTACATGTACTTATTTTATGATTTGGTGTGGTGTTATTTAACCGATATACACATTTCCATTAAAATATTTTTGTGAAACCATATTATTGCATCCAACCTTATGGTTTCATGTTCTCTTTCGATCTAGAATTTTTTCGTATTGCAGTTAACTAAAATCTAATTTCTCTAGAATTATGTTTTATTGTAGTGTAATCATCAGCCATAATTTATTGCATGTTATATATGTATATTTAATATTCCAATACATATGGTTAGATATAAGACACCTACTAAGTGAAGTGATAATCTAAGTGGTAAGTCTATTGATTTTGTTTAAAATCATTTTCTTGGTACTCATGTAAATTTGTTAAATAAAATGTCAATTATATATGAGGTTAATGGTTATTATATTAATACACATAGATGATAATGAAAATGATAAAAAACATAAATAATATGAATGATGAAAATTTATATGATCTAAATGACATTGATTTTGATGATAACACTATGAATGACAACTATTTTGATGATCATAATGATGATGTGCATAAATAATCTGTAGATATACTTGTTACATTTAGATTACACGTTAGAGCAAACATTGATGAAATGAATTAAATATTGGCTATGTTAAGGTATGTGCATAGTAAAAAAATATATATGGAATCTATGTATTATAAAATACATGTTACTATCGACACCTAAATTATATTTAGTATTGAAATGGACCTATTAATACTATTTATTCTTCAATAAGTTCAAATTCAAATTAATGACTATATGAAAAAAAATTAGATATGAAAATAAATTAAACTAATTCTAATCAGAGCTAAAATTAAACTAAATAGAGCAAAAAATAAAAAAACAACAATAAAAATATCATAGTTTGAATACAAGATTTATCCATTGTGATGTGTATTTGATTTGCTCTTTCAAGTATGCGGCACTCACTCCTCTAATGAAAAGAGAGAATAGGTAGTGTTTTAGTGAAAAAAGGGAGACTTTCATTTAATTTTATTCTCTTTGATTCACTTCTATGTAAGAGCTCTAGATTTCTCGATTGTGATTTCATGATTTGTGATTGTAAAGGATGATTGAAAATGAAGATTTACAAGTCTATTTATAGAAGCTTGGAAAAGAATCCAAAATTGGAGGATCATTTGGACTTTTTAAATTCTCTAAATATCAATGGTTTAGGATGAGTCCAAATCCATGAGGATGGAGACATTTTCAACAAGGTTGAAAAAAGAGTAGGGTTGGTTAGCTAACTCAACAACACTTAGTCAATTTTCTTGACAAATTAGGGGAGGAGTCATAAGAGGTGGATAAATTTATGAATTTGGTTGGAATGAGAGATAAAAAGGTGGGAGAGGTTTGAATAGGTGAAAAATACAAATTTAAATATATAAAATAAGGATTTAAAGGTGCACAATTGACTTATTCAATACGTTGAATTATTCAATTATTTTAATTTTTGAAGGAAATGTTATTTATTAATTTAAGAGGAATTATTAATAGATTTGGTGAATTTTGACACTAAATAAAATTTAGGTGTCTATAATGACATTTCCATCCTTTTTCAAACAATTGAATAATTTAAAGTTAATCAATTGTGTATAATTTTAATCTAAAATTAATTATTAAATATAGATTTTCCACCTCACCTAAACATTCTCCACCTTTATCTCTCTGACGTGTTGACTCACCCAACCATTATCATAACTTCCTCAATTACCATTGAGTCATCCCTTGACTTTTTAAATAGCTTGATCCATTCTTGGTGACTCAGCTAGCCATCTTCCTATTTTTTTCAACCATTTGAACTAGTAATCATCCTCATGGATGAGGAATCATTCTCAATAATAGATAATTTCGATAATTTGAAATATTCTAATGATCCTCCACCCTCAAATATATATTTAGAAAACCTTTAAATAATCATGTAAGCCATCACTTTCATCCATCCACCTTCAAGATAATGAAGTGTTATCAAAATTCCAATAGAATCCAAAGTATATCAAAGACATCAAAGCCATCAAGAGTGCATTTGATTATCGAAACACTACCCATTCCTCATTTGAATTGGATCAAGGATTGAACATATACATTCCACACAAAAGAAAATTTGCCATTAATCACACAATGGAGAACGTGATGAATGTTACATATGATTGTAAGTAGTTCTTTTATTAGTTTAGTTTAGTCTATTAATTTTATTATTACTTTATCTTGAGATTTTTTAAATTTAGATTAGGATTATGATCATTTAATTTTCTTAGCTTATTTGCATTTATAGATTTTATTCACACATTTTGGAATTCCTAGTGGGACCTTCCCTCAACTTTTGAATCTCATAATCATCATAGACAAATTTAGAAGCATTTTTAAATTAATTATTACAATTTTTATTATGCATATAAGTTTGATCTTGGTATTGGTAGTTTTATTTGCATTTTTAGGTCATTTTAAGGTGTTTTCCATTGGCTATATGCATTTTTTGCATAATTATGAATTCAAAAAATTTGATAACCAAATTATAATAGAATATAATGAAATCATCATTTCCTCTATTTTTATAGTCTTTTTGCTAGTTTTTCCTTTCCATCATCTTTCTAATTCATTTCTCCTTTTGTCTATGATTTCTTTTTTTACAACTCTTTGTTTTTATTTAAATGCAAAATTGATGAGTTTGATTTTGAATCAGAGATTTTAACTACAAAATCGATTAAATAAACTATGAAATCATTCTCTATGTTTTTTAAATTCCTTTGTAGCTATGAAATTGTCCAGGTTAATAGTGACATTAGTGTATTTAACTATGAAATTGGGGAGCTTAACATCAAATTAGGTGATTATAACTATGAAATCATTTCATAATTAAAAATTCATTCTATCTATTTTCTATATTCAGCTTTTCTTTTTGTTTCTAACTAGTCATAATTTCATGTTTCTATTTGATTATATATTTGTGGATTCATCACAGAGGCTTATTTTTCTCTTGATTTTGTGAATTTCTATTACTTTGTTATAGGTTCCTTTGATTCTTACCAAAAATAAACTTCTTAACAAACTATTTTTAGGTTGCTATTCAAATAAAGTTGTAAAAAGGTTAAAACAAAACCAAAATATTTCTATTTTTGTTACTAATATTTTTATTTCATTGCTAGTAACTAACTCACACTTGATTTACTGGAGTTAGTTTATTTCTATTTTTCTAAATTTTGTGTGTATTGTGAAGTTATGTATGTTCTTCCCTTGGTGTCATATTGTTGGTGATACTCAGTAATCAAAACCAATTTCATAAATTTTATGTTACCCAAGTTGTGTTTGTGTGTATGTTATTCTATTTACATCGCATTAGTGATGATACTTATAAATCAAAGATAAGCATAAAATTTTTAGTTTTATTTTCATAGGATATCTATCGACCATTAATTGTACCACCATATAGTAGGCTAAACCTCATATACTGATGAGGTATATAAATTGAGATCTAACTATTTCAAAGGTTTTAATGGTTGTGTGTTTTAAAAACATTATGATTTGAGGGGATTTCATTCTCTAACACATAAGGTTTAAATATTTTTATAAAATTATTATTTTATTGATTTCAACACATTAAAATCACTATGACTATGTTTGGAATGGTGGGACAAAACCCAATAGTGTGCATATTATTGACCAAATTTGACTTTTAAGTCAAATTGGGGCACCTATAGGTAAAAAATTGAATTTATAAGTATATAATAAGTGTAATATGATTTTCATGGGGTGTATTATAGTTCAATTTATATCAATTAATGTTATATTATCCTTGGTCATTTATTTTTTATGTCTATTTATCATTTTAGGTCATTTAAGGGTCAAATTTGAACATTTAATAGCTTGTATGGATTTTTTGGGAAATGTAGAGATGTCAAAACATAATTTAATGTTTCATGTGTCCCTATAAGTCTTGATTAACTAACATAATTTTAATATGATAGGTTATATAAAAGAAAAGGTAGTTTTATTGAAGGAAAAAATAAGTTTGGCACTTGTATGACCTCCTTGGGAAGTATACCATATATAAAATGGTAAAAAAGTATCTCTGTAGATTCCCAAAGATTAGTTAAATGTTTGGTTTGCTCTTTAAATTCCATTTTTTTCTCAAAACCATTCTACTTCTTTTCAGCCCTTCTTGACAAGCAAAAGTGACTTACATGTTTGTACTTGGTATGTTCAGCACAAAGGGTATCAAGAAAAAATGATATTAATTGTATATTATAAACCTATTTATATTCCATTTGATTTTTGGTTGCATAGGTATGGTTTCTTGAGCTTTATGAACCATCCCAAAGAAGTTGACCTTCCAAATCTACCTGCTAATTTGTGCATCCCATGGCTTTTGCCTTGGTTTGAGAAGCTCCATACAATACACTTGCTAAGATTGGTTTCATATGATTTTGAATATATCCTAATTTCTCCCATGATTTTTTTCATGTTTTAAGGTGTTTAGATGATCTAAGTATCTCAAATTGTAAGAGGGTACACCATTATATGTTATAAATAGTCTTGCACACTTTTTAGAGTTTTATGCTTTGTCAATAATTCTAGATGGTTATTTTTATGTATTTTAGATGTTTCAAGGTTATGTTGACTCACAATTCACCTTTTAAATTCATCATTTAAATCAATTCTCATGAGTATAGTCATAGAGCACATACAACCAGTCTGCTATATGACTATCATACGATTCATCCAGGTGCCTTCAAGGAGTTTCAACATTGGAAATGAAGTGTGAAAATGATATTGAGATTTGAAAAAAAATTATGTTTCATTTGAGCATAAGAAAAAGGATATCATCTAATACGTGAAAATTTTATTGGACACATGAACCTTCTACCCATTGCTTGCCTATAAATAGCTTAGTGTGCACCTACAGGTGCTCTTCTAGAGAATTTCTTGATGATAGGGGTCTTTATATCTAAGAATGGTCTTGATTGGATAATATTATATTTGGAGGTTTTGATATGAGAACACAACTCATAAAGGGTCAAAATAATAAAAATGGTCCATCCTCACACCTACTGCATACATTTATAAATAGTCACCTACAGGTGGCCAAAATAGGGAATTGAGATATTCAATAGAGTGTTAAAGTATGTGGTGGGACCTTAATTGGAACCATTACATGTTGAAAAGACCATGATGAATCCATCCAAGGTGTTTTATGGATATATAGAGTTGAGGGTCACTCCAAAGAGATGATGACTAAGTTTCAGGTCTTTAATCCCCAAATTGACAAAATAGAGGCCCCAAGGGTTTTTGTAGGTACCTCATAACATGTTTAAAAGTAGTCATAATGCATTCAATAAGTGTGTTTGATATTTTTTATCATGGAGAGGGCTCGTACCATGAATGGAGGGAAAAAAATAGGTGGAAAGAGGTTGTTTAAGGCCTTGAAGTTCCCCTTAAAGATACTAAGATATTACAATGTTGTCTACAATTTTTTACCTCTAAAGTGACCATAACACCAAATGTTGCAAATTGATCTTTGTCACCATATAGGATAGTTATACATGATGAAGGTAAATTTTGTGATCCAAAATCCTTTTTAAAGGATTGTACCCTAAGTTTATGCCTTGAGTACACCTACAAGTGTCTGTATAAATACCCCAAATACTCATTTATAACAACAAGAAGGTAAAAGGTGCTTTGGAGTAACAATTAAAGAAAGTAGAAGATATCAAGGCACATTTGAATTTTTAGAGAGAATATATGGTTTAAAATGAATATAAGGACCATTAAAATAGATGATATGTAGGTTTTGTCCTCAATTACACCTACAAGGTTCTTTCATTGAGAAAACATTACATACAACAGACTGTGATCCCTACATCATCCATGGTAGGGTTTAAAATATGAGTAGACATTAATTTTGGATAGTAGGAGATGATTTTAAAATCCCTCAAAACACCTTAGAGTGACATAAAGCCTTTAATAAGTGGAATTCATACCTACATATCCTAATGACAACCTACAACTACTATGTGGACTGTTTCAGGTAGTGAAAAAGAAAGGTTGTGGTTTTGAGAATGGAAAGTGCACAAAGGAGCAAGTGTAGGTAGGGAATGGTGTAGAGACACTCGGATGAGTTTGATTACATTATCCTTTAGCTATAACCATACATGAGTACCTACAGGAATCACTCTAAAATACAAAACTCAATCAAGGAAGTGACACTCAATCTGAGCTAGGAAATGAGTAGGATTACGGTTCAATATGATGAAGAAAAGCTAGAAAAGGTGTACAGGTGGCTCTAGGGAACTTTAAATGAGTTTTAAAAAATTATTTTAATCTTTTTTCATGAAAAAAAACTAGCAGGGGTCCATTCTCAAACAAAACATAGTCACAGTCATGACCAATGTGCTCAGTCCTAGTATTTTACTCAATTTTTTTGCTTGTTTCTTAATTTGAAATCAAGTAGTAGAACTAAAAGAGAGGGGTGTGTAAGGGTACCTGGTAGAAAGTGTGCACATTGAATATAGATGAATTAGGGTATCTTCTTTGACTAGGGAAGAATACATATAGATAAGAAAACACTAATAAAACTTGTTTGTTAGATAATAAAATGGGGGGATTGCCTAGTATATGTTAGATCCAAGAAAGCAATAGCTTGCTAGGATGGTTATCAATCCCCTTTCTAATAAAATGTTTGATACAAATAAAATAAATGAAACTTATATATAATAACATAAAGGTAAATATTATTTAATATAATAAATGTAAAATGCTTGTTCAAAGAAAAGAACTAACTATAGCAAAAAGTCAATCGATGCTTATGCTAAGGTAGTTGGGGGTTTGATTGTGTTTCTATCAAGGTAATAGGGACATAAAAAATAGGGTTTGATTGAGGTTTGGTTGTAGATAGGGTAATTGATTATACAAATGTTTGGGTAAGGGTTTTAGGTTAGTAGAGGTTTGATACGGGTCTAGAGGGTATAAAATAGAATGCAAATAAAAGAATTCTATCAAGGTATTTAAAACTTATAAAATAAATAAGGAAAAATAAAAACAAAGAGAAGATTACATATTATCAAGAGCAATGGAAAAAGGGGGAGAGAAGACTTAGAGAAAATTCATTAGCATAACAATACTCCAGCCTCTAAGAATGATTTGGGTAGCATTCTGGTAAGGGTGGATACCTGAAAAAAGACTTTGGCAGTATGTACTTATATATTTGTGGATCCTATCACCTTTATAAAAGTCTCCTTTTATAGGAATACATTTTCAATTGTAAGTGGAAGAAGTTGCTAAATAGAGTGGAGGAAAATTTGTTAATTTTAATGCTTTAAAGACATTTTGCTTTGCTTAAAGAAATTGCTAAATTATGTGATGTTTATCTTGTTCACGACTAGAAGTCATTTTAAAATAGGTTAGGAAACATGACTAGCATTGGTTAGGCTGATCAGAGTTAGTCAGGCTAACTGACATTGATCGAGGTTTGAGAGGAAAATAGGTGAAAAGTGGTTAAAAGGAAGTGGGTTAAAAAGGTTAAGTTAGCAAGCTAAAAAGTGGGCTAGGTTAATTAGGTGGTTTAACTAGCTCTAATGTGGGGTAAGGGTTTAAGAGTGCTTTGACATCAAAAGTAGGGTAGTTTTTGAGTGTCTACATTTTACCCTTTTTTTGTTATGTAGCTTTGGGTTGATAAGCTATAAAATAAAAATAGAAGTTGGGTAAGGTTAAAGGTGAAGGGTGATGGCTAAGTTGACTCCAAATGCACTAGGAAAAGAGGATGCTACCTACATAGTTCCATGGATGTAATATCTAAAAATAACTTCAGGCTAAATATATTTCTTGAATGGTTCATGGGTGGGTTATTGAAAATATGTGTGCTCTAAGGGCAAGGTAGTGATACTCAACCAGGTTGCCCCAATTGAAGAATCACATGGTTTAGTTTGGGTGAAGATTTATGAAGAAGGGTCATCTTTAAAAGTTTGGATTTCCTTGGGTATGGGAGGAGGTATTTCCCCTCAAACTAGGAGTCAATGAGGTAAGGTTGAATTGGGTTAGGGTTTGATAAATGGTAGATGATAAGTCATGAAGTGGGTGATAAAAAGGTGAGGTTGGGTATTTGAGATGCAAACATATGCACAAAATGCAACTAAATGTGATATCTAAGCTTGTGTAAAGACTAAGATTACCATTTTGGTAAAGATAAGGTTAGGTGTTAAGATAAATGACAAGGTAATCAATCTTCAACATTAGTCATAAATGATCAAGTTAGTCTTATCAAGTCTCATATATAGGGTCATTATTTACTCAAGTATCTAGGGTAGGAAGTGTTCCTAAGAAGAACATAAATGTTTTATTTGTGAATAAGGTGGTGTAAATTCAAATGTTCAACATAGAAAAATTGGTCTATACAGTCAAAAGGACTAAGGCAAGGTCATCACAAACTATGTGATAGGTTGGGTCAAAAGGGGCCAATGTCAAGGTAGACATGGTCATATGGTTGGGTGGTTTGGTAGAGAAAGGTAATCTCAAAAATTTAAGGGAGAAGGTGACTCTCAAATAAGTTGATAGATAAGGGAAAACTCCATAGTTTGAGGGAGAGCGTGACTCCCAAATAGGTTAGTAGATAGATGAATGGGTTTTCCCACTTGGGTGTACCACTTTGTTTGGTTTGGGTTGATAAAGTTGATAAGATAGGTAAAGTTAGATTTGATAGGTTAGGTTGAGTGGATAAGGTTTGTTTATAGGTGGTTGGGTAGATAGGTGTTTTAATCATGGTAACTAAGATTTTATAAGTTTGATTGGTAAGTAAGGGTTTGATTTGGTAAGTTTGGTTGAATAGGTTGATTTGATAGGTTGGGTAAAGTTGATAAGATGGATTGATTGTATAGGTTGGATAAGGTAGGTAAAGTTTTTTAGTTATTTTTGGTTAATAGATTTGATAGTTTTGATAGGTTGGAGTTGGTAGATCGATAGGTTGGTGTGATGGTTATTAGTTTGATAAGGTAGATAAGGTCAATAAGGTTAGTTGGGTTGACATATTAGGTTAGTTGGATAAATTTGACAAGGTAGGTTAGTATGGTGGTTGGGGGTGGATAACCTAATGGTTGATGAGGTTGGATAGGTTTAAGTTGAGGTTGGTAAAAATAATTGTTAAGTTGGTATTGATGGGTTATTGGTTGTGTAGGTGAGGTGATTGGTTAAAAGTAACCTCCAAAGATTAGGTTTGGCTTGATTTTGGTTGGCTAGGATTACAAAGAAAGGTAACCTATAAGGTTTAGGGAGAAGGTGACTCCCAAAGTTAAAATGTCAAGCTTCTTCATTGGTTAGTTGGTTTGATATGTTAACTTGATTGGATGGGTTAGGTGAATGTGATTGGTAGTTTTTAGTTTAGGTGGTAGTTATTGGTTTGTTTGGATAATGTAAATAAGGTTGGTTTTATATATTTTATGGGTTGAATTTGGTTTGAGTTATTTGCTTAATTAGGTGATGATTTGGTTTTAATGACTCCAAAGGGAGAAGACATGTCTTCCCAAGTAATCATGAAATTATAAGGGGGAGGCTAAATGCTCTAATTGATAAAGACCATGATGGAAAGATGGGTGGGTTTATGAACATAAAAACCTTGTCATGATTTTACTTCATTGTTAATTAGATGGTTAAAAAAGGTAGCTTGATCACATGGTGTCAAGTAAGCTCAATATCCCTTGATTTATGGAAGATAAAAAGAGAAATGGATTATAGGTAGTGGGTGATAGGTATGACAACCTTCATGCTGGAAGGGCTTGCCTCTTCTATAGGTGACCTAGGAAACATGATAGATAAGTCCATGTCATATGCTAGGTGTAAATTGATTGATGAAGAAAGTTTACTGATGAAAACTGATTGCATTTTTCTTGGGATAGTTTTTTTTTGATAGGGTCTTATATTGCTTATTTTGACATGTTAGTGAAGTTGATTGATGCAAGAAGCTTCAAATGATTGCTTTTGGTAAATTTAACTTAGTCATCCTTCGAGGGAGTGGTCTAAGTTTGGGTTTATTCATATTTGATAGTTATCCTTCAAGGGAGTAGTCTATTTTAAGTTCAAGCATTTTTTATTATTTTAAGTAACTATCCTTCAAGGGAGTAGTCTACATACTAAAGATGTTAACCCAAGTGATATTATGATATCCTAAATGTTTATATGCTTATTTAGTCATGGATCATCTATATATGCCTAAGGTTTTCCTTTATGGAGGCAAATCCTTGGAACAAAAAAGCTGATGATGGGTAAAAGAGGTGGTTTTAAGTGATAATGACCATGGGATTCCATCTGATTAGAGACAAAAAGTATCCATGAGGATCATGCCATGGGTAGACCCTTGGTATCCATGCTTAGGATTAGGCAAAATTTATGATGGATAATCACATGATCCTATTTTTAATTAGTTATCCTTAAAGATAAGGAGATGAAGGCAATTGAAAATAAGGGATGAGTCTATGTTAGACATACAATGACAAGGAACTTGATTTAACAAAATAATAGATGTGAATGCTAAGTTTTTAAGAGGTTCAGGGTTGATATACCCCAAATCCATGCTTACGTGGCTAGGTAATGTCAATTAAAAGAGTATATGTCCCCTAATTACTTTACAATACTTAGTTAGATGTGGAAAAGATTTAGAGTGATAAAAAAATAAGGTTGGTCAGGTGATAGTTGGATGGACAAGGGTAATCTCCAATAGTTGGGGGAGAAGGTAACTCCCAAATAGGTTTGGTGGAGAAGGATAATTTCCAATGGTTTGGGGGAGAAGGTGACTCTTAAATAGGTTGAGTGGTTTACAAAAACATGGAAAAGGTGGCCCAAAATGACTAAGGTTAAAGTCATTTGGTTGGTTGATGGAGAAGGTTAATGTTCCAATAAGGTTAGGTTGGGTGAAGGAGAAATGTAATCTCCAATAGGTCAGGGTTGGATGGTTGATAGGTTGAGTTGGTAGGTTGGGTGGGTTTGATTTCTTGGGTAAGGTTGATAAGGTGGGTTGGTTTGATAGGTTACTTAAGGTTGATAATTTGGTTTGATAGTTTTTGGTTGGATGGCAAAGAGGAATTCCAAATCTCAATGTTGAGTTAAAGAGGGTTGCCTCAAAGTGGGTTGGGGTAGTTGACATGGTAATTGGGGTAGATGACCCAAAGGTAGATGAGGTTGGATAATTTGAAGTTGAGGTTGATTATGGCAATTGTCAAATTGGTGTTGATAGGTTTTTGGTTTGGTATGAAGATGGTTAAATGGTCATGGATAGGTTGTTGGTTAGTTGTTAGTGAGGTTTGATAAATTATTGGTTGGATAGGCTAGGTAGGTTTGTTTGACTAGATTGGTTAGGTAAGATTAATAAGGTAGATTGATAATGGTTGGTTTATAGGTTATATAAGGTGGGTTGGATTAATAATATTGATTGGTTGGATAGGTTGGGTAAAGTTGGTAGGGTAGTTGGAGGGTTATTGATTTATAGGTTGGATTAATGGTTGTTGGCTGAGTGACCAACAAAGTCTTGATTATAAAGTAAAAAAGTCTGCGATTAAGAGGGAATAAGTGATTGGTATGAAGGTTGGGTTAGATAACCAAAAGTTTGATGAAGTTGAGGTGGTTGATATGTTGTTTGGGATAGGTAACCTAAAGATTTTCTAGTTTGAGACAGTTGAGTTTAAGGTTGGTTAAGGGTCAAGTGGTTATTAATAATTTATTGGTTGGCTGAGGTAATGGTTAAATGGTGTTTTATAGGTGAGGTTGGGCTGGTTATTGGTAAGGTTGGAAGCACAAATGGCTCATGATCCTAACAAATTTAGGGTCTCTAGGAGAGAAGATAGATGGGTTCCCCAATGAGCATAAAAATAGAGATGAGGTAGATGAAAGTAAAATGGTAGAAAAGTGTCCAAAAATAAATCAAATTTATAATAGAGAAATCACTCCAAATGCCAAGGGTTAGTTTTGATGAAAGTGTGTTTTGAATTTGTAAATGGTCAAAGCCTTATGGAGGTAAAGTTCCCCTAGTTTACTCTTTCCATAGATGGTTGAAGATTAGAAAATAATCCCAAGGTGAAGGTGGTGGTTAGTAAGAGGGTTTAGGAGGGGTGAAGATGACTTCATCTGCCTTTCAAAGGGGTTTTAGTTGTTAGTGGTTATTAAGTCAAGTTTGGTAGGTGGTGGTTTGGGTGGGATTTCCTCTAGTGGACCAAGGCTAGGGAAACGTTATTGGGTCAAATTTTGGTAGATTAGGGTAGGTTTGATGGGTTGATCTTGGTCTAGGTTGTTAAATAGGTTGGTTATGGATGAACTAAAAGGTATATTGATTGTGGTTGATTGATTTGGTATAGAGGTTGGTTTGATTAGGTTAAAGAGGTAACATAAATAATTGAGTTGGTTTGTTGGTTGGGTTAGTTTGATTATTTGGTTTTGTTGGTGAGGTAAGATTAGGTGGATGGTTATGGATAAGGTTGGGTTGATAGTAGATTTGGTTAAGTTGATCATAGGTTTGGTTTAGTTGATATTTGTTAAGGTTGGGCTAGTAGGTTCCACAAAATTGGTAAGTGGAAGAGGAAGGTTGGTTGGTTCCACATAGGTGAGTGGAAAAGTTTGTTTGGTTAGCTCCACATGGGTAAGTGGAAAAGGTTAGTTGGTTGACTCCACAAAGGTAAGCGGAAAATATTGTTTGGTTGGTTTCATAAGGGTAAGTGGAATAAGTTGATTGGTTGGTTCCACAAGGGTAAGTGTAATAAGTTGATTAGTTGGTTCTTTGATTGTAGGTTCAAAATAAATTTGAATAGGTTTCACTTGGTTTACAAGTGGTTTGGCTGGGGGTTGGACCATGGTTCCCTCAATAATGAGTGAAGGAAGAGGTTCAATGATTGATCATTGGATTATGTTTAAGTCTAGGTTAGAAGGAACATGAAGAATTTCCTTTGAAACCTCCTTATGATTGATACGGTTCTAGATGAGCGTCTTAAAAGAGCCAAATCTATCTATATCATGTCTATGTGTGCAATGATAGGCAAAAAAATTAGTCTTTATAACCATATTGGTTTTGGAAGAGAACTATTGATGGGATTGATTAGAAGAAGGTTAATGATAGAGGCCTCCAAGAGTTTATTCAAGATTGAGGCATATGATTCCCCTAGTGGGGTGTACTACCTAGGAAGAGGGTATACCAATGGTTCTTGAGATTCTAAGCTAAATGGTATATTTGATGAGGTTTTTTGGTTTGATGGATTTGATAGGTTTGATAGGTTAGGTAGGTTTGGTTGGTTTTGATAAGGTTGATAAGGGTAATGAGGTTGGTAAGTTGAATAGTTTAGCTAATAGTTGGGTAGGATTGGTTGAAAAGGGTTGGGTTGATAATTGTTGGGTTGATTTGATAAAATTGGTTGGTTTAAAAAAATTGATTGGTAGTTAATGATTTGATTTGATAAGGTTGGTTAAATAGGTGAATTTGATGGGTTGGGTGAAGTTGATAAAATTGTTTGGTTGGGTAAAGTTAATAAGCTATGTTGATATTGGTTGGTTGATAAATTGATAGGTTGATAGGTTTTTTGATCGATTTGTTTTGTTAAGGTTGATAAATTTAGTTGGGTTGATAAAGTGGGTTGAGGTAATTGACATAATGGAATGGGTAGATGACCCAAGTTTTGACAAGGTTGGGGCGATGGATGTGGCAGATATGGATAGGTTATTGGTTGAATAAGGTAATGGTTAAAGGGTCATTGATAAGTTATTAGTTTGTTGAATTTGAAACTTGATTGGTTATAGGTAAGGGTTGAATGGTCATGGGTATTGGAAATAGATAACTCTACTTTGCTTATCTGGTCCATTAACATTATAACCAGTTTAAGTGGTGGTTTATAGTTTGGGGGTTGATTATGGTTGAAGTTTGATCTATGAGGGGTAGAGTTAGGTTAATGGTAGGTAAGGTAAGGAGTATATCTACCTTGAGATGTTAGGTAATGCTCAAATACAAGAGGGTTGTGGTCTGAGATTCTAACAAAGATAGGATTTCTAGGAAAGGTTATAGAAGGGCTCTCCATTTGAACAAGGTAATGAAGAGGAGGGTAAATGAGGTAAAAATGATGGAAGGTTGATGGTAGAAGGTTGATTCCTCATAACTCAAAAAAAAATAAAACAAGAAAAAAGTCTAGAAAGTAATGCATACACTAAGTGCATTAGCTCCTAGGATAACTTTTATCTTGTGTTGGCTTATGCCTTAGTTAAAATATGTGAGGGAAGTTTGGCTTATAAATTAGGTACTAGATAGGAAAGCTAAGGATGGTTTCTGGTTGAGTTATGGTGCTCAAAATAATTTGTGCTAGACCAGGTACATGGCCTAGTGTTGGGGGCTTACTCCCTACACTTCACAAACATAAAGTTGAGTTGGGCTACTTAGCTAATAGATACCATTTTTCTAGAGTTTATACTATGCCAAAGAATAGAGTGGGTATTCCCCTTGGTAGTGAAATCCAAGTGGGATCACCAACTAGGGTAAGGTGATCCAAAAGGTGATGAAATTAGTAAGTTTTGATGTGTTGGTTCTAAAAGTGGTTTGGTTATGTAACATAAGTGAACTACAATTCAATTATGATACTTTTAAATTAAGTTATGTGAGATATAAGATAAACAAGGAAGCAAACAATGGATGTAGGGTTTGTTTTAAGCCCAAAAGAAGTTTAATATTTATTTGGATGAATGAGAATGAGAGAGAGAGAGAGAGAGAGAGAGAGAGAGAGAGAGAGAGAGAGAGAGAGAGAGAGAGAGAGAGAGAGAGAGAGAGAGAGAATAAATGCTAACTAAGAAAAGAAAGGTGGTGGGTCCCACTAGGTGTGCCAAAATGTTTTACTCAAATTTTCTCCTCATTTCTTAATTTGAAATCAAGTAGTATAAATGAGAGGGATGTGTAAGGTTACCTGGTAGAAAGTGCGTACATTAAATCTAGATGAAGTGGGGAATCTTTTTTTGGCTAGGGAAGAATACCTACAGATAAGAAATCACTAATAAAAATTGTTTATTACACAATAAGATGGGGGGATTTCCTAGTGTATGTTAGATCCAAGAAATTAATTGCTTTCTAGGATGGCTGTCAATCCCCTTTCTAATAAAAGGTTTGATATAAATAAAAGAAATGAAACTTTCGTATAACATAAAGGTAAATGTTATTTAATATAAGAAAGGTAAAATGCTTGTTCAAATAAAATAACTATCTATAGAAAAAACTCAATTGATGCTTATGCTAATGTAATTGGGGGTTTAATTTTGTTTTTGACAAGGTAATAGGGACACAAAAAATTGGTTTGATTGAGGTTTGGTTACAGATAGGGTAATTGATCATACAAATGTTTGAGTAAGTTTTCTAGGTCAGTAGAGGTTTGATACGAGTCTAGAGGGTATAAAAAAATGCAAATAATTTTTTTTATCAAGGTTTTTAAACCTTAGAAAATAAATAAGGAAAACTAAAAACAAAGAGAAGAATACTTGTTATCAAGAGCAATGGAGAAATGGGAGAGAAGACCTGGAGGAAATTCATCAGGATAAAAATACTCCATCCTATAAGAATGATTTGTTCAATTTTATGGTAAGGGTGGATACCTACTAAAATACTTTATCAGCATGTACTTATAGATTTTTGGATCTGGGTACCTTTCTATAGCTCTCCTTTTATAGGAAGAAGTTACCAATTGTAAGTGGAAGAAATTAATAAATGGAGTGGATGAAAAGTTACTAATTTAAATAATTTAAATCCATTTTAATTCATATAAATAAATTTCTAAATTTTGTGATATTTATCTTGTTCACGGCTAGAAGTCATTTTAAAATAGGCTAGAAAACTTGACCGACACCAGTCAGGTTAACCATTGCCAGTCAAGGTTTGAGAGGAAAATGGGTAAAAAGTGGTTAAAATGAAGTGGGTTAAAAAGTTTAAGTTATAAAGATTAAAAGTGGTTTAGATTAACTAGGTGGTTTAACTATCTCTAATGTGGGGTAAGGGTTTAAGGGTGCTTCGACATAACAAATAGGGTAGTTTTTGAGTGCCTACACCTAGCTAAGCAAAGTATGAGGGATATGTGAAGATGAATTAGGTAATGAATTATAACTTGGTTAGGTTTTTTATGAAACAAGTAAATCCTCACATATCACAAAATAGGGAGAGTTTGAATTCCCATCAAGTAACATATCACTCCATGTGATTAAACCTTGTACAGTCTTCCCTCCATAAACCAGTCTTGGAATTTGGGTGAATTGAGAGGTCCATTGACCTGATCAAGAGCTGAAATTTTTTACATATATACTTTTGGAATTGGAGAGTCTCATGAAAGTTTCATTTTTGTCTAAGATTATAGGGGAGTTCCCTTTATTTTGTCTCAACTAGAGGGCACTCTCTTTGTGCTTACAACCTATAATTTTGGAAGATTGGGATGGCTAGTTGAGTTGGAGGTTGATATAGTCTTGTATGAGGGTGTGAAAAGTTTTAAAATATATATATATATAAAATCATGGAAAAAATTTCACAAGGGTATGAAACTCAATAGGGTTTTCCATAATCCTAAGGTTACAGTCAGACCTAGTAGGTCTGGTTATGCCTAGAGGCCAAAAAATAGATCAATTTAAATTATGGAACTAAGTGAACTTTATAATGGGAAAAATCATGTCTATAGGATACAAATATATGTGTATAATCTTTAATAGTGTAGGGAAAACATCAAAATTCATTATTGGATCTAAAATCCAACTCAAGCCTATTAGGCAAGGCTTAAACATAAAACCAAATGAGGAGTCAGTCATACTTATACAACTAGATATGAGATATAAAATATTTAAAAGTGATATTAGGTTCAATACATAGTTTATAAATCTTATATAGTGAAACAAAACTAAATTAAGCCATTCTTGAACCTCAAACCAATTCAAACATGCAAGAATGGAAGAAAACAAGCTCGATGGGACAAGTTTGAGCACTCATATCTTTCATAAGAAATTACATTGAGGATAGATGAGTTTATGAAAGTTATTAAGGTAATTTAAAAACCATATAGTGAATTTTTTTTGCAAATCTGACATCCCAATTTTATGAACAAACCTTAAGAGTGGAAACAGGCTTAAAACCCTTGAAAACCCTTATAAGTGACCTATTTGTGAAAATGGAATTAGATAGTTGAAAAAATGGAATATTTTTCTCATTAAACCTATTGTAACTTGAAGATTAATCCCTAAATATAATTATCATGAGGATGAGTTGTATGGACTTGTATAGACATCGTAGAAGTAGGGTATTTTTTACCATTTTTTGTGTTGTGTAAGCTACAAGAGGATTTTGAAGGTAAAATAAAGTTTTTAGGGAATTTTTATATTTTTTTAAACTCATTATGGTAATTTAATTTCATTAAAAATCGTATAAGTTTCCAAACTAGGTGCTTCAACTCAACCAGTCAAAACTAGTCTAATGGACAAGCTAGGGAAAAGTGTGAGAACTTCAAGTGGATGGATTTTTTAGGTGTTCATAATGAATTTATGGCCATGGAGGGTATTTAAAATTTTATTAAAATCAATCCAAATTATTTTCATGATCAAATGATTCCAATTTTGGGTCCAAGTGTGCAAGGTGCATGGAAGAGCAATTTTATTGACAACAGATGATGATTTCTCCTTTCTAGGTGATTTTAGATGAACAAGCCTAGAAATAATGATTTTAGAGTCATATATGATGTATTTAAAATTAATTTAAATCTTATTACTTGGTACTAATTAGTTATGAGGTGTTCAAACAAGGCCAATCATGAAGGCAATTTTTTTGAGCCAGAATGACGAGTTTTATGCCACTTTTCACAAAGTTTATGCCTTTAATTAACATTTGTAATTTTTATCATTGAATTTTTTATACCAAATAATTATATAATTAACAATAAACTACATTAATCAGCTTGAAATTTTTTTTGTGACCCTTAGACTTATCTCTTCTCTCTCTCTCTCTCTCTCTCTCTCTCAAGTTCTATAAGAACTAACATGGATGCCCCACCTGAGTATGGTGAAGCCCTAATCAAATTTATACCTTTTGATAAATAATATTAATTATATTTACCTCCTCCATGACTAATATTAGTGTGTTCATTTTTAATGTTTGATTTTGCATAAGTGAAGACTATGGATTCCTTAGCATGTTATTTGATTCTATCTTCTATTTACAGTTGGAAACATTTTTATTACAGGGTATGTGAAGTGTTCTAGGAAATTTATAAGATTTATTGAATTATTATATTCATTATTTCCCTCATAGGCCTATTTTATAGTCCTCCTAGCTTTGCACATTCATCCATAACCTCATAATGTAACATTGATGTGATAAGATGAAGATTGCATAAGTGTATGTTTAGTTTGTCCTTTGATTTCAAGTGTAACATGCATATGAATGGATGTCATCATGTTATTTGGTGTATCACCTCCATTATATTAGTTTTATTTTAGTTAGCTTTCTCCCTTTTCATCTCCTAAATTTAGTAGTAGTTGTAATCTAAAGTAGTACATCAAGGGAGCTATCCCTTTCTAGAAATTCACCTCATCCTAAAGCTACCCACAAGCCTATATGTGTTTTCAGTGTGCCACTTAGATGAGGAGATCTTTTTCATCTCCTCAAAGGGTGAAAATATAAGTGAAAACACACACTAATCAACTTTTCCCATGGGATTATGTCTCAATGTACTAAAATGTATATCAAAAGACTCCCCTTTAGATAATATTTTTAAAACCTTAAGATTAGATGATCCTATTTGTCATTCGACTTTGGTGAATTAGTTAGCGGTTAGTGTCAAAAAGTTACCTTCCACACACCCTTAAAACTAGACTTTGTGGGATATGAGAATAATAAGATCCTCCATGGTTTAGTGCCTTGAAATATTAAGTTGTGTCGAAGAACACAGATAAGTAAGTGACATTAGAAGGCCCAAAATTTGTTCATGACCTTAATCCTATATTTTTACCTTTTTTGTGAAATTAAATGATTATTTAAAATTAAGGATTATTTGTTATTTAACATGCATTAAATTATCCTTATTTGAAAACAAAGTTATTTTGAGTCTTAAAGCTACTAAAATCTCAAAACCAAACTTTCCTAAAGTTAAATCTCAAAAGTAGTTAGTAATCAAAAATTTTAATCACTTTGGTTATTTTTATTAGTTTAGTTTAGTTTTCTTTGAATCAAGTCCTTTTTTCCTAGATATGTCTCTTATAACAAGGTACATGGCCATGCTTAAAAATAATAATTCAAGGATTGTGCCATTTGGTAATGACCCTTTTCAATTCGAAACCCAAGAGCCTAATATATAAACACATGAAATTACTAAACATGAGGAAAAATGAGGGGAATATGAAGATGAGGGTAGACCCAAAGATATATTACATCCTACCTCCATTTACCAGTAAAAAAGAAGTTTTGATTTAAGCTTTGAGCATAAGAGAAAAATCACCACCTAATTTTGATGTAAAAACTTTAAATACTTGATTACAAGTAAGAGCCTTCACCTTACATTCATGATCAATCGACATTGCAAGGTAATTTATAGGGTATTAATTCCCTCATAGTATTCTTGAATCCCAATCACCATATATCTCAATATAAATGGAAATCCATCTTCCATGAGGAATCCTCCCAAGTAAGTCATGGGTTTTCTATGAAAATGTATACACACCATGGCAACAAAGAGATTATTCATCTCGAATCCCATAAATCAAATAATACTTTTGGTAAACCAAATCCTAATTATCCTAATATGAGTGTGAATACTAATTTACCCTCATATTCCAATACAACCAATCTGGACTTGAACATGCATTGAATTTTACCAAACACAAATCCAACTAACCAAAGATTGAATAATCATTCAAGTTTGCCAATCATATATCTAAACAATCTAAACTTGCATATACATTCAAGTTTAAGAATTCCAAATTTGATCACCCCAAAATTGAATGTGCATTCAAGTTCACATATCCATGATCAAACCAATCCATGTTTGAATGTTAATTCAAGCTCATAAATCAACCCAAAGTTGAGCCTCTAAGGCTCACCAATCATCATCGATCCAAATATAAATCCAAACTTGAAAAATAGTTCTAGCTCACTAATCTAACTATCTAATCCAAGATTGGGCATTACTACAAATATGCCTAATAATCCCAATGCAAATAGTAGTTTGTAAAATCAATTTTATCATTCCAATTCTCTTGGATTAGTTCCATCCATTCCAAATCTAACACCACCTAACATAAATTCACTTAACCCTAACCATTCCTTCAACCCTAACACTCTTGTTAGCCATATGAGTAATTCACATCCAAACCAAAACATAAACCAAATTAACCCAAATAGATTAAAATTAAACACAAACCCTAACCCCATTAACTATAGCCTTAACCCAAACCCAAACCAACTTAAACCAAAACCAGTTTCACCCAAGTTAAACAAACCCTACCTTAAACATGAGTTATAACCCATCTAATTTTAACTATAACACAAATCCACAACTTAACCCCAACTTGTTTAACCAATCCACCTTTAACTATAATACCAATCTAAACCCCACAAACTTTAAATTTAGCACAAATCCATACCAACAAAACAAAAAAATCAACTTTACAAACAACCTCAATCTAACAACATCAAACTTCAATACTAATCCTAATCCAAAAAACCTTATCTTTAACACTAACTTTAATAATCCCAACCCCTTTAAAAATTCTCAAAACATTAAATTTTATAGCCAACCTCCTAATAAATTCAACCCACCATTTAACTAATTTACACAAAATTAAATCAACACAAATACATTCATAGGTTAGCCATCTAACTTTCATACTTCCTCGAGTTTAATGTACCAACTATCACCATAACTTATATAGTAATTTTAAAACATTAAACATAGGGTTCAAGGCTTACAAAATGGTTCTTATTATATACAAAAATAGTTTAAATTTGAGGAAACATGTTCATATCCCTATGACTTAAGTATAATGACAAAACCTTTTCTTAAATATTTTGAACTCTAGAAATTTGACAAATACACAGGTAAGGGAGAACCTAAGGAATACCTTATAGGCTTATATCATACATGTGTGGACATTACTTATAACAACATGTATATGTTATGAATATTTCCATAAAGTCTCAAGGGTCAAACCCTTGAATGGTTTTCACACCTTCCTAAAGGATCAATCTTCACTTTTGAGGAACTTTCTAAGAAGTTTGTTTGTCACTTTTTGTATAATATTGAAAAATACTTGACCACATTAGACTTTCACAACACCAAACAACAAAACAATGAAGCCTTTTCTTCCTTATTACAATGATGATGAGCATTGGTAAGTCATTTTATGTCATCATTTACAAAAGATTAACTTGTAGATATATTTATGAACAATCCCATCTCAAATTTGGGAATCACTTGGTACTCCTTTGAACAAGTTCATTTCATGAAATTATTGAAAATGGGATTCAAGTTGATTGCACATTAATCAATGAATGTGTTATCAAGACATTTAAACATGAGAACAATACTTCTAAATAAAATGGAAATAACCAAGTTCTTTTCCAAGAATAACAACATTGTTTGAGATGGTGTAATCTATGTTAAACAAATCCAAAACCCACCAAATCAAAAACAAACTTATACATATCTCATTAATAACATAACCATTACTGGTGGTTAACTCCAACAAGGAAGACCCAAATGTAAGTTCATGCAATTGGTGATATGAAAACATTTTTTGAAATTTGTCCAACACTAACATGATAACTTGGCCAAAAACCAAACCTTTTGATGAGAATGTTCTTAAAGCTAATTGGTACAAGGAAGATGAATATTGAAAGTATCATATGATGAAGGGATAATCTACTTATTATTGTATACACCTTAAACACTATGTCCATTACCTTATCGATCAAAGGGACATAGCCATTGAAAAATAATCATCCATGAAGTCCAAAAATAAAAAATTGGGGATACATCAAGATCCATTCCTCGACCATGAGCAAGGAAAAGGTAAGTAAAAATAAGAAAAACGCAAAACAAGTTATGTCAACCAAACTAGTCATTATTTTGACTCTATAATTAATAAAATTGATTTTATACACAATCATGTTAATTTCATTAATTTGAAACCTAAAAAGTGTTTCATTACTATAATACATACAAAATTTACCATTATTAATGAATCATAGTCCAATTTTTAACACAAGTACAACATTATTTATCATCTTGAGAAGACACCCATAAATATTTCCATATTAGACCTTCCTAAGACTTCACCTATATATAAAGAAATTTTATAAAAAGTCATTCAAGAGTCTAACATCTTAAATGACACCAAACCCTCAAGCTTCCAAGATTTACTAGGAATTTTTTCCACTAAAAATCAAGTTACATTTGACCATTCTGATATTTCCCCTTTAGGATTTTTTCACAATATTCCAGTGTAGATAGAGGTTATTATCTCTAGAAATATGGTAAAGAGGGTGTTTATAGATAATGGATCAATGTTAAATCTATGTACATGAGGACTAATTAAATATTAAGGATATTCAATAACAACATTGGAAACCAACATTATCACAATAAAGGCATATGATAATTATAGACACCCCATTTCAATAGTGTAGTCATATAAAATGTCCAAATTAGTAGTTTGAGTATGGCTTGTGATAGCTTATCCATAGGTCCTTTTTACATGCTCTTGTGACCCTTATAAATACCTTTCTACTCATTAAAAGTCATTCAAAACCTTCTAAGTAGTCATTCCACCTTAGCCAAGCTACTTTTACCATACCAATCTTATTCCTTAGGTCCTGAGCCTATAAGATAGGAGTGTCGTACTTGGAATATAACACTAGACCCTAAGGTGTCCCATTTTTGGCACTCTTATCCATTTTCACTTTAAGTCCCATTGGTTATTTTCATTTGATCCCTATCCTTAATTATGTTAGCTTAGCACAAATACATGTGAATCATGACCAATAGTTCCCTGTAAAATCCCACTCAAAGTTCATTGATAAAGGAGGTGATAAATGTTACAAAGCAAGCAAGAATACAAACATATTATTAAGGCAAACTTATTTATTCTCTATATACAGTCACCCAACATAGCTGCAAACATACTCAAACCCTCATACCAATCCCTAGCCACCTCAAGCACTCTTAATTTGGCATTTTTGCATTTGCATCACACTATTACACAAATCACATTAGGTGGGAGAATTACATATGGTTTTATCCCTCTTAGGAGTATTGGTATGTAGGCATCATGTCCACACAAGGGGTGTGGATTACATGTTCATTCCATCTTACACACTAACTCCATTTTTCTCAAATGATTTATATATTGTTTTATCAAGCATGATGGAGGGTTATGCTTTTAAAGATTAAATCATCTATATATCAAGTTCCATCGATAATCAACACTTAATATTTCATAGGCAGTCTCACATAGGAACAATGCAAAAACCCAAATAGTTTTAGGTCTCTATGACTAGTTTTGACAACAACAATAGGAGTGGAGAAAAATGCCAAACATCAAAGTGTCTTATTTTTGGTGTTCCTATCCTTTCACTGGATGAAATCTAGATTCAAATTCATGACACTATCCTAGTCCTGAACAACCAGTTTTAACCTCTATCTTAGCCATCTCAACCTATTTCTAGCTAATTTATATTTCTCCTTATTTATTACTATTTTTAGAAAGGTAAAAAAGATAAATAAATTATAAAAATCAAGACTATATTTATTATAATATTCTTTAATAATTTATTAATCTAGACCTTTAACTAAATTAGGAATAAAACTCCATTATTCCTAATAAAGTTAAATCATTTGGTGAACCTGACTTACTTTGTTTGCATACAAAAACCCTGGAAACCATAAGAAAAATTATTTGCTGATTTTAATTTTTTTTTTCTAATTTTTTTCCTGCATATATAAATTAAAATTTCACATTTAATTTTTAAAATTCACCATAGTAATTTTAAAAAACATTTCTTTCAAACATTTCTTGGTATTTTCAAACCCTAGTCTCAAGTTTCAAAATTAAAATTCTAATTTTGGCACATTAGGATGAATATTCCAATTTTATTAATCATGATTTACTTATGAAATTTTTTCTAATCTCTCTTGCATACTTGTTTCCTTTCATTTGGCATGAATTCAAGAATGACATAAATACATATGTACATACTATTTTAAGACCAATTCATATATATGTCATATTTCACTACTTATTTAACATGCTATCTCTATATTATTTTTAATTCAGTTAATAATAAAATCCTTACATACTTAGAGGATACATTATATATGATAACAACCACCTGTCAAGTTTCAATGTCATATCTTACGCGCAGGAAAGAATCTCCTTCTCCTCCTCTCCCCCAAGAGGATGATAACTACTTTCCCTCTAACTAGGTACATGTTATCACCCCTCCAAAAGGTGAGGTAGCCTATAATATTGTTCTTAATTCATAAATTTAGCCTATATCTTCTTCAAGCCCTATTCAACATATGTGCTTACATGTTCAATCTAAATCAACTAGGGTTTGCACTTGTAAGACTCTAAGGGATCAACTCACTAGTATGAACAAGTTAATTTCATATTTACAAATTTAGAATCAAATATTACATTAAAAGATTACAACATTGTAAAATTAGATTATAATACAAAAGCCTCAAAGGCACCCTAGTTTCAATCATGTATATGTACCTTCAACTAGTCAATTGGTTGCAAACAATGTTACACATAAAAAAAAATTCACAATAAAGTAACTCTACAACTAGTGATTCAAAAAGAATTCAAAAATCACATAAGAGTTCAAGTGAGGTACTAAGGGAAATTATTAAATCTAAATTGATCAAACTACCTCCTCTATATCCAGTGAAAAGATGCAGATATTATTGTGCATATCATAGAATTCATGGGCATCATATAGATTCATGTTTGGCATTAAAAAAACATATATAATAGATAATTGCTAATAAAGAACATATACAATATAAATCAGTCAAGAAATCTATAGTGACACAAGAACACATTCACAAATGGTCAAATTTAGAAATAGTATAAAAGTGGTTACTAAAGCATAACTTATAACAACAAAAGGATCAAAAAGCAAAATCAGAGGAGGAAACAGTACCACAAGCACAAATAAAACATGAAAAATATGCAAATCTAGTAGTTGATAATGTTTGTCACCAAGGTTTGGTATTTATTGAACATCCTAAGGAAAATCATTCACAGACACAATTTATCAAAGGAAAATATCCATATACAACAAAATTCAACACTAACATTCTATTGGTTCAAAATCAAGATGATAATGATGAGTGGAATAATACAAGTTATTATGATTTTCAAGATACTGACAATGAATCCAAATATTTAGAGTCATATTTGTAGCCATTCCATCATGCTTCATAATAATGTATGATTCCTTTGTTTGATATAGGATACCATGATAAGGAGTCTCTTTTGAGATTCATCAGTTAGTATCATTTCTTCGTAGTCTTTATTGTACACAATTTTTTAATTTCTTGTACATAGTTTCCTTATGATTACTTGTACATAGATTATTTCAAAAATAACAAAAATAATATAACATGTCAAAATACGAAAAACATTCAAATAACTCAAAAACACCAAAAACATTTTAATGGTATGCACTATCCATGATTTACATTTATACTACCATGATAGACTTACATTTTGTTATTTTATTCTATTATTTGTTGATTTATCTACATTACCATGCTTCACTTGATCTTCTTTTATTGTGTGCATTAACATCCAAATACTTGATTGCTTAACTCTACCCATTGAGGGGGAATCCTAATTTTACATTTGAGACATACATTGACATATCTACCTATCGAGGGCATATTATACTTGACTACACCATCCAAGTTATGCCATTCCTAAACCACACACTCAAGTTATCATGTTGATGTATATTAATTAATATTTTACATAGATTATTCTATTGACACTCATTATTATATAAAACTTATGTATTTATTAGTATCTACCTAGTCTTGTACTACATGTTTTGCATACTTTCACTTCTTGATTTGATTAGTTAGATGCGATAGTATTTCTAGCATTTACATGTTTTCCTTTCTTGCTTTGAGTAGCTATATGTGATTGAATTTCTTAGTTCCTATTTTGTCTCTTGTGTGTGCCTAAGGACATTTTCCAATGTCCTTTGCTTGTACTCTTCTATGTGCTTGTGACCCTCATGCCAACCTTACTTATTTTCAATTATATGTGTATGTGTCATTTGAACATGGCTTGTATGCTTATTTTACCAATTTGAGTGACATGTGTACATGTCCCTTGTTTTCTTGGCCTCTTATCCTCTTTTGTATGCTTCTTGCTTCTTACCTTGTGTGATTGTTTGCTTGTTTACTTCTTAGATATTTGCAATTCCATGGTCCATATCATGCATTATCTTTCTTTCTTAGATGCCATGATGGACATCACACTCCATCCCTCCTAGAAAACTAACAACTAACTAGATTTCCACTTTTAGTTGTGTATACTACACATGCTATTACATTTTTACATCTATCTAGGCATACACTTATTGATCTAACCATCTCTAATACAAACTATGTTATATCTTGAGACATATTTTGGATTATCATTGATATATCATGTATTTCATACCATAACACACTTATAGGGATCTTTATTATGAGGGTATTCATTGTAAGGTCTTCATTCCTACCCTTAGGAGAGGGGGAAATAAATAGGGGTTTTATCATAGAGACCAAAGCCTATACTGATAAAAAAAATAGTTTATAAGACACTAAAAAAAGAAATCAGAACCCAAAATAGGTAAAATAGACTAGAAAAATAGTGATGAATATAGAATAGTCATAAAAAATAGTAAAGGAAAAGAGTGCCATATTTGGACTATAATACCAGATAGCAAAGTGACCTATTTTTGATGCTCTTATCCAAATAACCAAAAATCCAAAATTTCTAAAAATAGACAAAAAAGTAAGACCAATTATAGTTTTTTCTGTTATAGTTTAGTTCAGATTGAGTAGTTTTAGTATAGTTTTACTCAGAGTATCCAGATATAGGGGAATCATATTTGGCATGATGGCTCTCACTTCTAGTTTTAGATTGGGTAGTTGGTATAACTTCTATATCAAAATCCATGTTACAGACACTAATAATTGGGGGCAATGTGCATGGCACATTTGACTTCTTTTATATTTAGTTCATTTTATTACCTAGGTATTCTTAGTATATACATGCCTTATTATATTTTTAGGTGGTTGAAATCATTTTAGAGTGACTTATATATAAGTCTAATTCTCAATTTTGGAGTGGATTTCATACAATCCTAATCTCCACCTTTCAAAGTGGCCAAGATTGGCCTAGTTCTCAGCACACATTCAGATATCCATGCCACATTATTAGATTATAAAGCATTCATGGGCTTCATGAGCCATCTTATATGACACACATTCATACTGATATCAGTTAATAGCTTCACTTAGTGGGCAATGATGGAACCAAAGGATTAACTAGCCTTTGTATTCTTGAGCCACCTAGTCAGAGGGATTAGACACACATTCCAAACATTGATTAACACACACATGATCATATAGCTTCACTTAGTGGGTGAAAATAGAGCCAAAGGGATAGCATTTATATTCTTGAGCCACCCTTAGAGAATGAGCACTCAGCTCCATTCATGATATCAATTTTAATACAACACATACCCAACATCATTCATCATCACTCAAAAATCATAATAGGTTTTGTATTGGTTCATGTGATTGATTAGGCGTATTCATTCCTTTCTCTTCCTCTTTATTTTACATAACAATTTTACATTCTTAATTTAGAAATAACATGTATAGTAAGAACTGATCTACTATTTGTTTTCTCTTGTAGATTTATGCTTCATGATGTGCTCTCTCTATGCACACTCATCATCACACATCTTCATGGGATTCACCCTTGAAGGTAAGTTTAGGTAAGCTTTATACTTTATTTTATCCTACCATTTCACTTTGTTACATCACTAAAATAAAGGTGGGGGGAATATAGTCATATAAAATATCCCAATTGATAGTTTGAGTGTGGCTTGTGACACTCTATCCATAGGTCCTTTTTGCATGCTCTTGTGAATCTTCTAGACACCTTTACGCTCATTACCAATCATACAAAACCTTCTAAATGGTCATTCCACCTCAGGCAGACTACTTTCATTGTACCAATCCTATTCCCTAGGTCCTAAGCCTATAGGATAAGAGCATCATATTTTGACTATAGTGCCAGACCCTAGGGTGTCTCATTTTTAGTACTCCTATCATTTTTCACTTTGAGCCCCAATAATTATTTTCATCTGATCCCTATCTTTAATTGTGTCATCCTAGAATGAAAACATCTAACCCATGACCAATAGTTTCTTATAAAATCCCACTCAAAGTTCATTTACAAAGGAGGTGATAAATCTTATAAAGAAAGCAAGAATAAAAATAAAGCATTAAGGTAAACTTTCCTATTCTCTACATAGATTCAACCAACATGGATAAAAACATACTCAAACCCTCATACCAATCCATAACCACCTCAAGCACTCTCAATTTGGAAATTTTGCATCTACATAACACTATTGCACAAATCACATTAGGTGGGAGAACTACATATGGCTTGATCCCTCTTTAGAGTATTGGTATGTAGGCAACATGTCCACATAAGGGGTGTGTATTACACATTCAGTGCATCTTACACACTAACCCCCCCTTTCTCAAATTATTTGAATATTTTTTTATCAAGCATGATGGAGGGTCAGGGTTTTGAAGATTAAATCAACTATATAGCGAGTTCTATCAAAAATCAAAACTCAATAATTCACAAGTAGGTTCAAATAGGAAAAACATAAAAACCCAAAAAGTTTCAAGTATCTATGACTAATTTGGACAATAGTGGCAAGAGTGGACAAGAATACCATACATTAAAGTGTCTTGTTTTTGGTGCTCTTATCCTTTCATCGAATGAAAGATAGATTCAAATTCACAACACTTTCCTAGTCTTGCATAGCTAGTTTTAGCCTTTGTCTTAGCCATGTCAACCTATTTTTATCTAAGTCATATTTATCCTTATTTATTACTATTTTTAGAAAGTTAAAAAATAAATAAATTATACAAATCATGTTTGTATTTATTGTAAAATTATTTACTGATTTATTAATCTAGATCCTTAACTAAATTAGGAATAAAACTCCATTATTCATAATAAAGTTAAATCAAGTAGCATGCATGTCTAAAGTAGACCTCAAATTGATTTCTACCAAATTATTAAAATTATGCCTAGAAATCATTGAAATGTCCAAATTCATCCACACATGGGATATATATATCTATAATCCTGTTGACACTTCTTTATTTGGGGTATTACCCTGTACACAATGATAATTATCTTAGATTCAACCCTAGTCAAATTATGACCTAGCAAATTGATAAATTATCCTTTCGATCTATTAGTAAAAAAACACTAAAATAATTATTAAATGCCAAAAAACCCAAGTAGGATTAATTAAAAAAAATATTAATTTAGATACTTAAGTAAAATTTCTAAGTTCAATGAGGGAATTACGTTTTCTTAAAAAAGTAAATTTTCAGTAAGATGAGGTCAAAGTTAAAAGAATTAATAATATCTTTTATAAATACCTAAAATTAAAAAAAAAATATGAGTCACACCTCATAAATATATTATATGATTTATCAATCCTTCATAATTAATTTGACCCAACCTAAGGTTAATCTAAACTTGACTGAGCTTAATCTAGACACAACCTATGTTAAATCTAAACCTAACCACACTCGAGTTAGAGTTATTTTTAGGAATTATAAATATAAGTGAAATTTACCCTATTTAAACAAGATCTAAATCCAAATTTATAATTTTAGATTGATTAAGGAGAAGCTTCACAAATCCAAGTCAAGCCAAGCCTCAAGTGGTCTTAAATAAGTGTTTTCCAAATGCAAATTGCATTGACAAAGGTCTCTATTACCCACACGTCAAGCATGAACATCCTATATGCCAATGCATGAGCATTAATTTGAAAAGGCAGTTAACATGGTATTGTGTTTTATCTTATATTTGTAATTTTGTTCATTACATTAAGCTCACCCAAGTACATAAGCAAGAGTAGTTTAGATTCTATTATATTGTTTGATTTGAATTCTTGTTTGACTTCACTAACAAGAAACTAATTTTTTTTTGGTTATTTAGATTCCTAATGATACATAATGGCATGCCCAGTGGGACCACACACCCCACATGGACCAAATGAGTGACATGAAACCTTTAAAAACTTAAAAAAGATCAATCACAACTTCAATTTTTTAGTTTTATGACTTAATTTTCCATTATTTTTAATAGCTACTAATCAACAACTTTGTGCCTATTAAATAGTGACTTCATCTGTTTTGTCCTCAATTTTATGATTATTTTTTTTTTTTAGGAAATAGTGAATTCCCTTTAATCTAAAATCGATGACTTCACTATGTGTGTAAAATGAGAGCTTGAAAGTGAGTTACCTATTGGGTAACATTTTTTCATGAACACAAGTGAACCTATAATGTTTTTTTTTAAAGAAACTAATTAAAATAAAAATGTTTAAACACTTAAAAATTTCATTCACACTTATGTTTTGGTGCTTAAAAATCACTTAACAACTTTGGTTTTTGCATTTCAAGGTTATAAGTGTAACCAAAAAGCTAAGTAGACAAAATTCACTTAACATCTTCTTTATTTATATTAAAATAACAAAAACCTTAGATTATTTCTCCTAAGAGATTTTGTTTTTTGTTTTAATATCTTACTAAATGTTGAGTGCTTCATCACTCCAAGTTCATTACTATGTACTAGTTCTTGGGAGACAGAGGGAGGCTTAAAAAACCTGACCTACATGCACTCTTTAATTTTTGTAATAACACTTAATTCCTTTCAAGAGATTTATATAATTGTAAAATTTTGTGGAAGCTATGCACACCTTGTTAGTTTTAGGGTAAGACATGCACTTAGGAATTTTTTATATTTATTTTACTAGCATGTATTTTTGTGTGTAAAATTGTTTGTGTACCAAAGTCAAAACTGAGTTAAAGCCTTTAAAATTATACATGCATTACACACCACTTTGAACCAAGAGGTGTTACATTACCAAAATCACTCAAATATTTTTCCTTATCTTGTGATTTCGAAAACCACTTTTGTACCACTTGTTCAAAAGAGTGTTTTTATGCTACTAAATTTGTTCTAAGACAATTGACTTTTTTGAAACCAAGTCTAAACTATTTTTTTGCCTTTATTATAATAGTGTAATTATGATGCCCATTTGAGTCTATGTAATTTTTCATTTGAAAATACAAGTATTTCAAAAATATCATTCAAAATCTATATTTTAAAGTTTAGATCTAAAATAATTGGTTTACACTAGAGTCTAGTTTACAATTTGGGCTTGAAAGGTTCACCTTTCTATCTTTAGATTGTGTAACTTTGGTTTATTTTTAGTTTTATTTTTAAATAAATTTTCCTAAAGACCATGTTTCATTTTACCACAACTTTCCTTAATTCTAGGTTTTTACCTCAGACAAAGTGTGCCATTTTTCTAAAATAAGGGTTTTTAGACTTGAGGATTTTTCAAATTCGCATACCTAGCCTAAGTTATGTGCCAAGACCTATTTCATGTGACTATATTAAGTTTGTTTCCAAATACCTAGCCCAAGTTTGTTTGTGTCATAACCTATTCTACGTAACTAGACCAAGTTTGTTTTTGAATGACTAGCCCAAGTTTGCTTGTGTCAAGATCTATTTTGCATTTCTTGATTGAGTTTGTTTTCAAATGGCTAGCCCAATTTTGTTTGTGTTAAGACCTAGTTTAAGTTTATTTTCAATTCTAATTTCACACTTAGACCTAGACCAAATTTATTTCCATTTTCAAGTTTACCACATTCAAAGATAGACCTTTTCCAAACATTGATTATTTCAACCAACTTGTACTATCATGTTAAATCAAGGTTTGTTTTGAACCTGCATTCTAATCCAATCAGTGCCATTTTTGACCCCTTTTAGACCATGTCAATCAAGCTAAATCTGACCTAGACCTAGACCAAGTCCATTTCATAACCAAGGAAAAGTTCAACACTATTATTTATAGACCAAGACCACCCTGTTTAGGCTAATTTCTAAACCCAACTATGCCAATTATCATATACTAAGACCTCCCTTCTTTAGGACAATTAAATTACCAAGATAACCCTTTCAGGGATAATTTATTTGGTAATGGTACCTAATCCCCTACTTATTTTATTAATCATCCTTTGGCCCAAGTTAACAACAAATCTATGTTGTTCCCAAGGATTACCATTCCAGACACTCCTCCTTTATCCTAAATTAGCAACCAAGATCTAAAAAACCCAAGGATTACCATTATAGGTACTCATCCTATGGTCTGCATTATCAACCAAACTCTATAGTTCCCAAGGATTACCCTTCTAGGTTCTCCTCCTTTGTCTTACATTAGTAACCAAGATTTTCATCACCAAATGATTACCATAATAGGACCTCCTCCTTTAGTTTGCATTAGTAACCAAGTTCTATAATGCCCAAGCCTTACCATTTCAATCCCTCCTCCTTTAAGCTATGTTATAAAATAAGCTCCATAATGATGAAGGATTACCATTTAAGGCCCTCCTTTTTTGGCCTATGCTAGAAACCAATCTCCACAACACCCAAGGATTACCATTTAAGGTCCTTCCCCATTCATTCCAAATATGGTATCTCATTATCTCAATAAGTTTTCTTAATTACAACTAGACATATATATCATAGTTATCATCCTAAATGCACAACCAGTCTTTGTTGAGACCATATTTGAAAAGCTTATTTCTAAAGAGCCCATTATCAAATCATAGACCATTACTCATTCATTGCCAAACTTACCCCACTTTATAAAATTGGATCTAATTTCAAGTCACCAAAGAGCCAATCATTGCCTCTCAAAGAGCCATCCTTTAAAGACCAAAATGTGTCCAAATTTGAGATTTTACAACCAAGTATATGCTAAGATGAATAAAACCAACTAATCCATGGTTTTTTTTTGTTGAAGTACCTATTTATGATGAGTTACCTATGTTGAATCACCCTTTGAACATTGCCCTATCTTTAAGGAGACTCACTTTGACAAGCTAGTCTCTATTGAGTTACCTATTGACCATTTTCCTTTTATTGATGAGTCTTACTTTGACAAGATAGTCTTTATTGAGTCATCATTCAACCATTTCCCTATCTTTTAGGAGCCTCAATTTGACAAGACAATCTCTATAGAGTTTCTTTTTGACCATTTCCCTTTTGTTGAGAAGCCTTACTTTGAAAAGTTAGACTTTGTTGAGTCCTTATTAGAAGAGACTATTTTTAAAGAGCCCATTATTCATCCAAAGGTCATTACTCATCCAATACCAAACATTTAACATAACATATTTTCCACTACACCAAATAAGAATCAACATTGAATTCAGGTTCTAGTTTTAAACCAATATTAGATTTAGCATCATAAATAGTCTCAACATTAGATTTAGAGTCCCTTATGTCACACTTAGCTTTAGAATCAGAATATATTAGTGGATGTTAAAACTTTGGTTACATTTACCATAAAGATATGTTTGAATATATTTTTTATCCTTCTATGGTTTTTGAGGATGTTTACTTTAGCATCGACACATGTTCTACTAATATCTTCTATAAGGATTATGTTTCCTCTTACAATTCCATTACCATTCCACTTTCCATTAACACCAACCAACCTAACCCTTACATTAACATTCCTATTATAAACCCAAATAACACCTAGAAGAGATTGAATTGCTAAAATCTAACTCATATCGAGACTAACATTAGAATGATCTAAGGCCATAAAATACCTATGTTTAGATCAGACCTATAGTTGTGAGGCTATCTCCTCTGAATGTGAGTTTTAGGATCAATTACTAAACATACTTGACATTAGGGTGAAAAGAGTAAGGATGAAACTACAAATAAAATCTATCTATGATAGTGATGCACCTGATTACTGATTGATCCTCTATAAAATTTTAAACTTAGACACACATATGGGTTAAGATAGAACAATTTATCAAAAAAATTATCTTAAATTAGTATTAAACATTAGTAACTCAAATGGAGGCTTGAAATAATCTTGTATATTGAAGGTGTGTGAATGGATGTCTCTAAAGAAGCTACATACTAACAATCTCCAACTCGATTTTTGTTCTAACTTTTCAACTAACCTATAAAGGATGAGATCACAATAGTAGGTGAGGACATGACCTAAAAAATAAGATATATATCACATTTATATGTAAATCAACAATCATAATTACACACTACAACCATGAATGATTTGCTAACAAACTCTCTTTATTGATTTCTGGTGCAAGTTACAATTTTTGTATAGTTTTCCTATACCAGCCCAAGGGATGTCAAAATGGCTTCAAAAGCTTACATAAATAGACAAATTTGGAAATATATAGCAAATATAGCATATAAGAGAGAAGAACTAGTCTATTTTGAGTTAAATCAAGACAAAATCCTTTTACAATAATAAACAATAATCCCAAGAATTATCTTCATGTGGGAGTCTTTACATGGTTTTCACTTTAGCATTGAAATGGAGATGGTGGGCCCCTCCTTGGCTTGTAAATATTATTTTCATTAAATATATGAAAAACCTTGGAATTTTAACTCCATTTTAAAGTGAGTTTAATCTAAAAAGAAGTCATCTTTTGAATGAAATGTAAGAAAGATATATGAAACTAGCCAACCAGTTAATTGAAGTGATTTGATTTTAAGGACTAGTCAACTCCATTTGATATCCTCTTACAAGAATTGAAAATTAAATATTTAATTTATCATGATCTATAAAATTAAAAAATTGATATGCGGTGTTGAAACTTAAAATGAACTCCTTGATTTAGTCTTTCAATGCCAACTTATTCTTTGATGTTTGATCAAATAGGCCTACTAGGACAATTAGGCCTAGTAGCCTTATTTTTTCAATTGAACTTGATATAACCAATTTTTTTTTTGAAAAAATAAAAAATTGATGATATTAAACCTTAATCAATTCCTTTCACCATGAAATAAGTGATTTTTATGAATAAACTCTTCTCATTCAATCACCGTGGTTGACTAGGTCAAGTCTACCTCATTTTAGAGTAGAGTGGCTATTTTCAAGGAGATTTTATGGGAAATTATAGGAATATTTTTTAACATATTAATATTTTAAGAAGAATAAAAAGTCTCAAGATTCAATCTCCATGAATAGGATTCATGTAAACTGCCTTGTACCCCACTTCTCATGCTTTTTTATCCAAATAATCTAATTTCTACCTTGATTTGTATAGATCCATAAAAAATTTGATGTAATAATATCTAAGTTTAATTTATGTTCTAATGGTTTTAAATTTTATCCATGAGGTTTTGATGGCAATAAAATTAACTTTTCTCAAAACTGGTCACTATGAGGGTTTGGGAGGGTTTTAAGGATGAATCTTCTTAATGATGATTCATGAATCATAGACCTCTAAATCCAAAATTATTAATATTAATTTTTATTAAATATATCCCCTTAAAATCCATAAAAATATTGGGTTCTCATGCAAAACATATGAGAAGATATCATGTGAAGGAAATTTGCCTATAGGGTTTTGCTTATATTTTAGACTGCTTACGCTCATATAGATTGTTCATAAATTAAAACCTATAAACCAACCTAATTTTTTAGTTAATTATAATTTAATATGGTTCTTAAAATCATTATAATATAATTTTTCCAAACTCTTCATGTGGTAAAAGATACGACCATCAGATCAAGTGGCTTGGAAGGGTGTCTAGAATTGTAAAATTCAAAATTTTCCTCTTGGATGAAAATTAATATTCATTTTATTCTCCCCACCTAAAAAAATAATCGTGGTTTCTTTACCATTTCATAAAAATAGTTTTCAAGTGTCTTCTTTCTTGATAGGTCCAAAATTGCCTTTTGGCCTATAGGTCTACTTGCTTGAATTAGCCCTCAAGGGCACAATTTGCATATGATTTAAAGTTTTAACACTCTCTTAAGGTATTATTAAGATTTTATATCATAATAAAATTATTTTAAAACATTAAAATGAGATTATAAACCTCTGTATCACCTCAAAACCCACTTGGACCTCCTCTTGCTCCATTGTGACTATTTTTTCACCAGTGAGGGACTGTGTCAAAATAGTGAATACTTTCATTTGTGAAATGGCCTTGAAAATTATATGGAATATTCCTAAATTGGTGGTGATGATTTGTACCTAATTTAAAGTCCTAATTCTATGTTTAGATTCCATAATCTTCAAAAATTCCTCAAAATTGCATCTTTTACATGGTTTGAGCATATGACCGATTGTGTTTCATGTTTTACCACCTTGGATTACATTAAAAAATGAAGAACATGATTTTAAATTTCATTGCATCCCCATTTTTCATATTTTTAAAACTCTATGATCAAATCTTCAACATCTATCATTCCTATCTGAAACCACTATCATTCCTATTTCAAACCTTAACTCTTAAGAAGCATGTTTAACTTATACCAACAACTCAGTAGGTGTGTGTTTTGAGGTAAATAAGTGTCTTGTGAAAATTTAATCATGGTTATGTGTTTTATATAATTCTTAAAAAACTTTAAATCCACCTCTAATTCTCTTCTTATCCATTTGGCACCTTAAACCATGATATTTAGGCCTCTTGACTTGGTCTTTTTCATATAAGGATATGTTAACATGGCTGTAGGTGAAAGTTTTTATATATGACTAGAGCACAGATGTTTGAAAATTTATTCATGGTCTTTAGGTACATAAATCATCATGACACTTATGAAACATCTTGTTAAGAATATAACCCTTAAAAACTCTACCTTTATATCCCTCTTCATACTTGGAATATGATTGTGCTTGGTGGCTATAAGTGAGTTTCTAGGGTGATTGAATATCACCAATGGTCTTGGGAATCATCCATTGATACTTTGTCCTTATTAAAATTCATATATCCTATGAACCTTCAATACTTCATGAAACCTTTTGTTAGATCATTATCCCTTAAGAAATTCCTTATGACTATGGTGGTTGTGTATACGTGTGGTTGTAGGTACATAATTTTGGTGTATGACTGTATTAGATGCTTGAAGCCTTCACTTATCCCTTTTGATATCTTATCATTCTATTTGAAACCAATTTATCCCTCCTAATAACATTCATTATTCTAAAATCAATTATCTCCTCATGATCATAGACCTTATATTAAGCGTTTGATTGTGTTTTTCATACTTATTAGCCCTTATACGGACTGAGAATAGGGTGTTCATATGCTTGGAAAGTTAAAAAAAAAACATAATATGTCATTGAGTGCCATAATGTTATGTGGTTTTTTTACAAACATCATATACCTTCTTGAAGTAGATAAAGCCCTTTATATACATTCAAAGCACTTTTGACCTATTTGACCATAACTCTCTTTGCTAGCTATAGGTTAGTGTTTGGAGGTATGTATGACTATACTATATCTCTAATAACCTCTTACTAACATGAGATCTCATTTGAATTTGAAACCTCCCTTGACTATTTATCCCTTGTTTGCTTGTTTTGACCCTAGGAATAAGCCTTTAGGTGTCCTTAACTGGCTATAAGTTACTTTTGTGTTGACTTTATGTGATGTTTTGAATTGAGGTTAGTTTTTGATATACACTCCTAAAATGATGTTTTATTTATTTCTTATTCTATGGTGATTACCTTACAGGCATAAAAAACCTTATTAGAGTAGTTAAAATGCTTTATACACATTCAAAGCAATGTTTGACAACTATAGGATTTCATTTTGATGGTTGTAGGTGATAACTTCCTCTTATTAAGCCCTAATTAAAACTTGAATGTGTCCTTTTAATTTATATCTCCTTGAAATTTCTAATCTCAAGCTTGACTACCCCTAAAAATTAAGCTATCCTCTTGAGCCTTATAAAATATTTCTTGCTATAGGTGGTCCTCCTTAAAAAGGCACATTCCTTTAGGTCACCTCCTCCTTTCAAACTATAGGTTACAATTTCATATAATTGGATGTCATTTAGGCTTTGATACCTTTTTAACTCTCATGTTTCATCAATTAAATTCCTTTCTTTTGGAAAACTACTATACCTATTGTATACACTAAAATGTGCTCACCTCGCTAGTTATACTAATTCTCATTAATTTGGCCAAATTTCTATATTCCCTAGCCAAAATTAACTATATATTAACAATCCCCATCCCATTACCATATATTATTAACCTTTACCCCATCCTAAAACCAATTAATTTACTTATTAATCCCTTAATATATCCTATTACCTACTAACCTACCCCCAAAACCAACTTGATAATTTAAAATTCATATTTATTCACCTACCACCCTAGCCATTCCTACATCCCTAGTCACCTAATCCTTATTTAATCCCTATCTAACTTTCCTCTAATAATAATTAATTCCTGAAGATATTTCTATAACTCTCCAAATATGGAACTCTCTCTAACCTAGCCTTCCTCTCTAGAAACCTCTAATTCTAGAGGTTTCCAAAGAATTTAATACTACTTGGATAATCTAAAACCATTGATTTTCCTCCCTCTAATTTTGAATATCATCCATATATATTCCATTCCTTCCTCTATATAACCAACACTCATCCTCCATGGAAGGCCAACTAGAAAGCTTGTAGAAAATCCATGTCAAAATTATCCTCAACCAAGCATCCATTATCAACATCTCTAATCAAGCATAATAATGTCAATTCGAGTCTAATCATTCAAGTGTAAATCCTAGAGTCGATACCTAAGATGCTAAAAATATGGTAAGCATGTTTTATTTGTTATGATTTGCCTTCTCTATCTATTTCTATTAGTGTTATCATGTTTTGGTTTATATTTCTATTTTTAGTAATATTGCATAGAGCTGAAATTTAGTACACATTTTGGCACCCACTATGGGGCCAGCTCCCATTTAATAAATTTTACTTAGTTTTTTTTTTCAAGCTTGTAGGTCTAATTGGCCAAAGAAAATCTCAATTTTTTTAAATTTTACATGCATATATTGTAGTCATAATATTACTCTGATAGTTATGAGATTGTCTAAGGTAGTCATGGTATTGGCCCCATGAGTCACAATTTTATTCTAACCACTTGCTTAACCACTAACTATCTGCTTAATTGTGCAAGTTTTTGGCCTTTGACAATATTATGACTTTGATAGTCATGAGTTTTTTCTGATAGTCATGATATTATCTAACCCAGTCATGATATTATAGATCACTAATGGTTTTATCCTATAGGTATATTTTTGATAATCCCATAATTCTCCTAGTCATGATATTACCAATATAGTGACAATATTGTCAATCCTAGTTGTGGTTTTGATAAACTACTAACAGTTTATCTTGCAAGTCTATTTTTGACAATCCCACCACTTACCCAGTCATGAATTTGCCCTGGTAATCATGGGAATAGGCCTGTGAATCATGATATTACAATCTTCCTAAAAACATCAATTATTGATTGTTGTAGAGCCCATTCTGACATTATGTGGTTTTTGTAGAGGATTTTTGATATCATATAGTCCTCCATTTAATATTTTTGGGTATTTTCACTTTAAACACCTATTTATCAAACTAACCCAAATTTTTTGTTGATATTTTATCTTTGTGTGGTCTAGGTGTTGTGTAGGTTAAATAAGAGACTAATGCAGGAGAAGTCAATTGAGGAATCAAGACAAAACACATGCCTTTACCCCTTTTTCCACCTTTTAACAAAGCTATGACTATCAACATTTTTAGATTTGTGGGATTGCCATTTAGAGTAGCGATATTGAAGTTGTAGTCACAATTTTGTCATTTTTTTCATTTTGAATTAAATTTGTCTATAAAATATCATTATAAATTCCATAAGACAAACTTAGGGTATAATCTATTTGAATACACTCCTTGTTGATTAGAATTTTGATTCTGATAAAAGTCCAAAATGTTTTGTACATAAATATTTAATAAAATCTATATTTAAATATAACATAATCATTTGTAAATAGAATTTTTTAGCCATTTAAATAAAACTAGTTATAAACATTCCATTCTAACCCCAAAAAATAATAAATCTAATTTTTTTTTCCATTTTCCACAATATCGTGACTATCATTTTATTTGTAGTAGTGAGTTTGTCAGTTTGAGTCATAGTTTTGTGGTTTATGATAAAACCATGATTATTATTATATATTCATTAGAGATCTTTCCTATCATAGTCATGGGTTTATCTAAGTAGTCATGGTTTTTTAGTTAACCATCATAGTTAGCTAGCTTCTGCAAAACTGCCACTTGTGAATCATGGTTTTATCCTACAAGTCACAGTTTTGCATTGAGAAGTTGTAATTTTGCATTAAAATTTGGTCCTTTTTGAGCCAATTTTTGTGAATTTTTAGTCACTTCAAGCCTCATACAAAAACCAAATTTCCTTTAATGGTGAGGGGCTCTGACCCTCGACCCCACCCTATACCACAATAGGGATCATGTCAGGGGCACTTCTCGTAGACCCCACAAGGGGCTCTACTCCTTGAACCTACAAGGGGTGTTTCCCATTTACCCTAAAAAGGGAATTTACCATTTAACTCATTGGGGTATACCACCTCTAAACCCCCATGTTGTGTCCCACTCACCCTAAATAAGTTATAGAGCCAAACCATAATTTTTTTAGGGTGTTTTATTAAGGCATATTTGGCTAACATCTTCTTTATTACAGGGGTTATTGTGATAACATCATCTTACAAGTCATATTTTGGGTCTAAAATTTGGTTTTATAGGATATCCCTCAAGGGAAAATTATCAAAAACTACTAATCACTTGTCTTGTAAGTTGTCATTTCATAGTGCCAAAGTCAAAATACTAACCTGTGTGCTTGTAAGTTGCTAGTCAAAGATCCATTTTGGCACTTTTTCACATCATTTTTGTCTTATATATCATTTTTAATCATCTTGTGTGTATATATATTTTTTATATTTTTCCTTTTATATACTTATGTGTGTGTGTGTGTGCTAGCTTGTAAATAATTTGTCATGTCATGCCCATCATGCATAGGTAATTAGATTGGTCAATTAGTCATATCATATGGTTTTCCTATTTGTTAAGCCCTCCCCTAAGATAATACATGACATGGAATTGACACCCATGCATGGGTTTAGTATATAGGGGTTAGTGTCATGGATTTCATCACCACATGCTAAAAGACTATATGTTTTGGTGGAGTATAACAATTAGGGATAACTATCATTAGGCTAAGTGGTTGACCCAATATAGGTCATCCATGAAGGGGAAGAGTTAACTCTCTAAACTAGGCATTATATAGCACCTTATATGGACTTGGGTCCCAACGTACCTTTGTGTATATAGGGGACATCTTTAGAAACCTTTTTCATACCTAACATAAAACCTTTTAGACGTAATAAGTGACCCACTATAGGAGTTAGTATAAGATTTGAAGTAGCCATCATGTATGAGTAGGGTTGAGAGGGTTCATTCAATACTATAATGGGTCACCAAACTATAACCTCACTTGTGAATCTATTGGATGGTGAGGACATTAGGTTACATACCCTTTAGTTTAATAATCATAGGTTATGGTTTGCTTTTTTGGGTGTCTGTTGTGCTATACATGTGCTATTTATGAGCTGAGTCAGCCTTTACATATCCAAACATATCTAGGTCCTTCACATTTATCATCTTGTATATCCTTACCACATCTCTATCACATCATACTTTGTATATATCCTAGTCATCATCCTTGTCATCCTATCATTATACATATTGTCTTTATCCCATCTTACCTTATACATGTCATCTTGTATACCCCATCATATATTTCAATCACATCTTGTATATCCTTGTCTCACCCCTTTGTACATAATTTTATTCCCTTATACATACTTTTAGTCACATCATATCCTACTCACTTAGATTTTTATCTTACACATCCATCTCCCATTTCTGATCTTTTCTTCATTCCATCCTAGCCTAACCATATCCACTTATCATTTATCATACCCATTATCACCTTCATCTTATATCAACCATCCTTGTTATCACCATCACCATCTTTATTTAATTCCTAGTCATATCCACCCAATCCTAGTCACATTCTATGCATAATATACTTATCCTCTTGTGCATAATTTATTCTCTTATACATTCTAATAGACTCCCATATTAATCACATCTGTTCATCATCTAAGTCACACCTTATCATAAGACCACATCATCCATAATCAATCACACCTCACTTTGGCCTTTCCTTGTCCATCAATCATACCATAGTATTAATCATTCCCATATCATTTACTGACATAACCCCCTTACATATTTGATCATATCCCATCACCTATCCTAATCCCATCTTGTCTCACCATCCACATTCTATCCTAAGTATACCTCATCCATAGTCCTAATCATCCCCATACCATCTTGTCTCATTATCCCATCACCTTATATATCCTTATTTTACCTTCTTGTACATAATTCATTATCTTGTACATCTTATCACTAGACTCATACACCATTAGTCATCCCTTAATCACATCCTAATTATACCTCAACACATACATCTTGTCCTAAGTCCATACCCAATCATTTGTCTTGACCTTATTATCTCATCACCCATCTAGTTTAACCTCATACTATCTTGTCCTAGTTGGCTATTTAGGTCACATACATGTATAAACCATCCACCTTTCATTTCTCTTTTATCATCATCACTTATCTATATTTATCCTTATCCCATTATCCTATCACCTTCATCACTTAATACCCTATCCCATTTCATCTTGAGATAAATTAGTATAAGGAATTGAGATAATCCTATCACCCTATCATCTTATCCACATAATTATATCATCTTAGTCCACCATCACTCATCACTTGGTCAGATCTCATACCTAGTCAATATCTTGTTAACATCTTATCATTCTATTGGTCTTAATCTAACAAACCCATTGACTATCAATCATTCTGATTCTAATCATATTGCCTTATTCATAACTAACACCCATCACATTTTCCTCTTGTTAGTTTGAATTTAGTTACCCATCAAAATCCCTCAATCTTTTTTTCTAGATTGACAACTAGGCATCATTAATAAGTCATTATCACCTCTTGTCCTATTGGTATGAAATTTGATCATAGTCTCTAATCCATTAGTATCCCTCATACCCATAATCATCTATTGTCCTAGCTTAGTCCTTTAGATATATTTTGGTTTAATACCTCATCCCTAATCCTTAGCATACCTCCATCATCCATCACTCATTCACCATCACCATGGAGCTAGACCCCACCTTCATCGACCAATGTATAGCTGCCCATAAGGATGAGATCTTTTTGAAGTTCATTATGATGTGTGTACCACTTTTCAAAGGTGTTGATCTCCTTCAACTAATTTCACCTCCCATACAATCCCATTCAAGTGAATCTTATACCAATCATCCACCTTCTAACCATAAACCAGTGTCTACCCATTCCCATACTAGTAAAGGAAATCCAATCTTGGCCACCTCAAATCCATCCACCTAGTCATGTCCATAACCATCTGATCATAAGTCTAATTATTCCATGTCCAAGTCATAACATGAAGTGGGTCCTTATAGTCCCATTACCATATCATTAGAATCCCTTTTAAAACAACTTGTCACCACTAACATGATGGTCTATCCACTTATCTAAAATCTTGATCCTACTATGCCAAATCCCTATTGGTATAAAGATAACCAATATTATGCATATCACCAAACTTGGGGGCATACCATTAATTGATGTCAACCTTTCCAATATTTTGTATAGGACCTCATTTACCATGGTGATATAGTAATTTATGATGAACTAGATGCATCCACATCCTTGGGTGAACAAAAAGAGGAATGCCAAGATTCACTTCCCAATCATGACCAAAGTCTTCCCCTTCTAAGCTAAGGTCAAGATACCACACCTATCATCCATGATCCTTCCATCTCAAACAAATCCTCCATAAAATTCAAGTCTATCTCCCATGATCCTAGTCCTCCCATCTCTCATAAACCCTTCCATGACTCTCTCCTTGAATCCATCATTCTTCCATCTTCCTCTCACCCATCACATCACATACCCCATGTTGAGAGGTCAATCATGGACAATGAATATCCTATTAGTATTAATTCATCTTATACATCAAATTTAGAAATATATTCAACACAAGTCTTATCTTCATCAAGATCATGCTCAACACCAACATCTACATCAGATTCCTCATCAAAAACATCATCCCTTATCAATGCTGATTATGTCTATCTTCTTGAAAACACCTCTAATTTAGATACCTTCGATCCATCACTAGGCATACCTTTAGATCCCAATAAATATTATGAGGTCATAATAACATTATTTATATATTTATCTATGGAAGATAGTAAGAGTGAATCTAATCCTCCATTGGATGTGTCTACTACAACTAGTCTTAGTGATCCTTTTACTGATCTTGAGGAGATTTTCTCTGATGTCAAAACTAGGTCTCATAAAAACCCTATGAAGAATATCCTACCCCATCACCATTAATTAACCTCATCATACCATATCCATCCCATTCATCCATCATATATCTATTTTTCCCATCAATGATCATCTAATCATCTCCCTCTATAAAGATGAATAGGGACATACATCATTGGACCCTTGAGAAATATAATGTGTGCCATAAATCTAAAGGTCTAATAAAATATTCCAAAATTCAATTATAATAATCAAATAATATTTGATCCCATTAGTCAAATTAAATAAAATTCAAATCATTGACCTAATCCACAAGTGTCTCTCCCTAGTGAAGCCCACAATCAAGCACTAGGGGCATATCAAAGTTAGAATAATATTTCAAGTCAAAAATCAATATCCCTTGGTGAAGCCCAAAATTAGGAACTAGGGGCCACTCAAAATAAAATACCATAAAATGATCAAAATCATATGGTCAATAATCTATCAAATAATCAAACCAACTATGAGCCACAAATTCAAATTATCTTGGATCTCCTACAATATTTTATCACTTAGCACCAATCAAATGAAGAATGTCCAATACCTCCAACATCATATGCAACTTCTAGTCCTAATACTCCATACTCCATCACCCCATCCTATCATTATCCTATCATTAATTTTAGTCCTAATCCTCCATCACCTATCATACCATCCTATCCTAATCCTATCATCCATCAAAATCAATCTCTAATAGAAACCATACCTCCCATCACCCTCTTGGACAACATTGTCTCTCCTAGGGAAAACAATGATACTTGGTCTAGATATCTATAGGGGTTGCAATAAAGAATAATTTAAGGTCATAAGGTACATCTAATAATAATAATAATTACATGGTCTTAATGTCATGCATCTCTAAAATAGGTGTTGGCTAAATGATCCATCAAGTTACCCCACCTTGCACCTCACCTGTCAACTAATAAATCGAGATGCCTAATAAAAATTCAAAAAGTCAAAAAAAATCATTCATCCAATTGATAAAAATAGTATTTTAGTGCCTTCGGCAAGTACCATGATGAAAATTAGTTTCCAATGTCATGCTAGAATAATCTATTATCCACATTGTTCCTCAACACTTGGGGGAAAATCTATCCATTTAATATCCTTGTCCATCCATCCCACTTGTGATATCATTTCTCAACCTTATCTATATCATCTATCATCTTATCCCTTGATCCATTATTCACATCCATCATCCACCACCATATTATGCATCCTATCTTTTCTTATTTCCCATCTTGATCTTCATAAGGAAGCATAAAGTGTCTTGATAACTATCCTAAAATCTTTTGGACATAGCCTCCAATGGACACTCAGGAAAATAACTATCTGGTTCCTTCATAGTGAGTTTATGAGCTATACCTAGTCCTTCATCCTTGGTCCCCATCATCATCCTTTATAACCCATCCATCATATATCATCCATACTTCTCCTGATTGCTAAGATTGATATTCCTTTTGCTAGTAATCCCATTTTTATAGTGTATATACATATCCCAAAAATTCCTAAAAATAAAAAATGTCAAAAACCATAAAATTTAGATCCATCATGTGTTGTTTTATGCCTAATCCCCTAGTTTCATCCATCCCCATCCATCTCATATTGTCCCATATTTTGGATATCACATTTCATCTTGAGACCAAATTGAAGTGGTCACCCATATTTTCATATCTTCCATCTCATCCTATTGGCTAGGTCTTATCAACATGCATCACCTTATCAAAGACTTTAATCTGGCACCCATCACTTCCTATCAGTGTCTTTTCACACTTATCACCCATCACATCATGTATTTACTAGTGTGTAAAGTAATTGATCCCATCACTATCCTTATCATTGCCTCTTCATGTCTAACATCCATCCAATCACTTTTTTATAGCATGAAAGGTATTTGATCTCATCATATCATAGTCTCTTTTCTAGATTGAATTCTTTCAGGGCCCAGTCTATAGGTAATCCTTGGTCATCACTTATCTAATCACCATCCTTTGGTACTTTTTGACTTGATTTCTAGAGCAAAGCAATATTCAAAAACCTTATCATGTCATCCACCCTTATATCCCAAACTAGGGGAAACATCTTGATCCTAATCATGATCATCTGACCCATCACCCAATCACTTATCCTATCCTTAGACAAGACATTGTGACATTACATATAGATACTTATCTATTTCTTGTCTACTATTTATCTACTATTTATTATTTTTGCATCATATATATATATATATATATATATGTATATATATTTTTTTCTTATGTTTTGTTTGTCATGTCTCTTTTTTATATTGGGAAATGAACAAGGATACTATGAGGATACCAAAAATACCCTCAAGGATGTAGATTTTGATATTTGCCCATGTACTTTGACACAATGTCCTCTTGGTCATGCTTATATCATGGGCATCTTGTCAAGTACTATATTTTTGGATTACTTAGACTATGATGAGATTTATGACATTATGATGTATTGATCACACCCACCCTTACCATTACTTTAATAATCTCATCATATTTGTTTCTATTACTAATCTAATCCTCTCAATCCATCTAATTTACATTCAGTCTTTCATTCTCATCTCATCATATGAGTCATATGCTTCATTCACAAGCCTAATCATCCTTATCATCATCAATTTCTAATCACTAATCATCATCATCATCATCATCATCATCATCATCATCATCATCATCATCATCATCATCATCATCATCAGATCTACATCAGCCTGAAGTCTTTTTAGACTATGTAGGCAACACTTGGCCACTTTTCAATGGCTAAAGATAGCTCAGCCACTATCTCTATCATCCATAATCATCCCCTAGTCTTTTGGTCACTTGATCACATCATTTATTATCTTTTATCATCTTCATAATAATGATCAAATTTCACTTTGAGCTACACTTATCATTAATATTATCAAACCATCATATTATCATAGCCTACAACTCTTCCTTTCATATGTCCTTATTTGGGTTATGTCTAAAGCTTGCAACCTTTAATCTTATCATTATTATGATATGATTGATTCCCCCTTAGGATGTATCTACAAATATGACACCCATCATATTTTTCTCCTATACATGTGTCCTTTCTAGGGGTATCTTCAATTTGTAGCTCATTTATCAAGGAAAATCAATCATATTCTTCATATTTTATCCCACATCTGACATCTATCCATCTATCCATCTCATCCCACCCACCATTTCTTATTTCAAGTAGCCATCTAGATCATTCTTCCTTATATGTCCCCTCAAGGGGGAATCATATCCTCTAACATAATCCACTAACATTCATCCATGATATGGTTTTTATTTGAAATACCATTACTCCTTCTATTCCATCCACTCGTAATACCCTTTAAAAGAGGCATAAAATGTATGCACTAAAATGTGCTCACTCACTAATTATACTAATTCTTGCTAATTTGGCCTAATTTCTATATTCCCTAGCCAAAATTAACTATAGCTTAACAATTCCCATCCCATTCCCATATCCTATAAACATTTACCCCATCCTAGAACCAAGTAATTTCCCTATTAATCATTTAATATATCCTATTACCTACTAACCTACCCCCTAAACCAACTTGACAATTTAAAATTCATATTTATTCACCTACCACCGTAGCTACCCTATCACCCTAGCCATTGCTAAATCCCTAGCCAATTAATAATTCTTGAATCCCTATATAACCTTCCTCTAATCATCATTAATTCTTAAAGAGAGATATAACTCTCCAAATCTAAAACTCTCTTTAACCTAGCCTTCCTCACTAGAAACCTCTAATTCTAAAGGTTTTTAAGGAATTTAATATTCCTTGGATAATCTAAAACAATTGATTTTCATCCATCTAAGTTTGAATCTCATCCATAGATATTCCCTCCCTTCCTCTATATAACCGACACTTCTCCTCCATGGAATTCCAACTAGAAAGCTTGTAGAAAATCTATGTCAAAATAATCCTCAACCAAGCATCCATTATCAACATCTCTAATCAAGCATCATAATGTCAATCTGAATCTAATCATTCAAGTGTAAATCTTGAAATGAATGCCTAAGAAGGTAAAAATATGGTAATCATGTTTTATTTGTTCTAATTTACCTTCTCTATCCATTTCTATTGGTGTTATCAAGTTTTAGTTTATGTGGCTATTTTTGGTAATATTGCATAGAAATAAAATTTGGTACACACCTAACATAATTTTTCAAACCAAATTTATCTCTCTTATGCTTTAATGTACCCTATTCAAGATTTTGTATGGACTGGGGACTATGGAGTGCTTGGAGAGCATTGGTATTTCACTTACAAACCTCCAAGGCCTACTAACATGCTTTCATCTTTCTTGACAGTCTCTATCAAATTCAAAACTTTCATTCTTTTGAAATATCTTACTTAGGGTTGCATCTTGAATCATCTTTTTCTACCATGGTTGCATCTTCCTCCCATGATTGAGTTGACTATAGGTCACTTTTTTAACCCTTTAGATAATTTTAAGGATTTTTACTGAGTTTAGCTTTGAGGTCTATAAATCCAATTAGTACACTATTCATATTCACCTACTTGAATACTTTAAACAAATTTATGAATACTAAGAACCTAGATACTATGTTTGATGTCTTTTTTAGGCATGTAGGTTTCTATTGAGACTGTATGCAAAGTCTCTTGGTCATATTTACTCACTCACTTCACACTTATTTTGAATTCAATTCCTTGACCCGTTATTACAATAGATGTATAAGCCTTGAAAAAGGTCTCTTTCACCCTTAAATTCATTTTACCTTCATGACCATATTCTTGACTATCTTGGCTTGCTAAAAGTGCTTCCATTGGCTGCCTATGATGATTGATTGATGAATATGTCCTCTTGATCATGATTTTGATGGTGTCTCTTGTCAATAAATGACCCTCTTGAGAAATGAAACATGAAATGGAGATGGTTGAAAGAGTAATAGGGGTGAAAGATTATGAAAAAAATGAAGGGAGGATGATAAAAAGCACAAAACACAATAAGAATATAGTGTTATGGAAGTGATATAGGGGTGAGTGGGATGGAGGTGGGAAAGGACATTGTAAGGGCATGCTAAATAAATTAAAGGATCATATGAAAAAATGAATACATGATCATCACACCATATGACTTTGGAAGATATTTGAGGAGGGAAAGAAGGTAAAAAATGAAACATAGGTTTCTTTAAAAAACTTTAAAATATGTAAATTTCTTAAAATATGCTAAACTAGCTCTTTTAGAAGCTTTGAGAGCACAAAGATGGACTTAATACATGGATATTTGGATACTTCTTGAGGAAAATTGCTTGAAAACCATGATAAAATTAAATAAAACCATTCCAAGGATCAAAACAAGAAAACTTGAAAATCCACTATCTCTCCAAAACTGTACAATTTCTCTTCAAGAGCATGCCAAACTAAAAATTAGACTGACTATCTTTACTAGATTTGTTTGACCTTGAAATGTGTGATGAAAGACTGAATGAGGTCATGTAAAGGAAGATTAGGTTCCTAATATTTTATAAAATCTTAAATTTTCTTGAAATACTACCATAGTGAGGATTACTTGAGGAAAACTGGGTACCTTCATAGATGCAAAACTACAAAAATTAGCCTAAATTCAAATAAATGGTTCATGAGTGTGGATAAGCTATTTTGAAAACCACTTGCTCCATGAGGAATACCTTTGAGTCTAATTTATTTGACCAAAATTTTAGACATGTACCTATACTCTAAAATCCATACAATCATAAACTTGAAGGCAAGTCTCTTTCTAAAAACTAACAAAGTGCCTGTAGTAGACCAATTTTCAACATGTATGGCCTAAAATTATGATGAAACTCCTATTAAATATTTTTCATCTCTTCATTCTTATATTTCATGCCTCAGGTGTATACAATTATGTATAGATCCATACTTTACCTTTGAAATTGAAATGAATGAGCCTTTTCTTGGCCTTTTAAAGACAAGCTTTCACTTACACCACTAAAATTAGAATATAATAGAAGTAATACATGACACTATCATGAGAAAATTTTTTTTTGAACATTTTCCATGCTTTAGGAAGCCAAATTTGGCACGTGGGAGTTAGAAAATGCCTGTTTTCACCCTTAAAACTTAACAAAACACCTTTTTTGCTTTTGAAATTTTATAATAATGTAAAAGTGATGTATTTTTGCATATTTAAAGGAATTTTTGGATAATTTAATTAATTTTTACTTCTATTTAAACATTTAAAGACCAAAAAATTGCTCTTTTAAGCAAAAAAGGTGTAGAGGCTATTTGACCATGTTGTAGAGGCTATTGACAAGATACTAGAAAACTTTTAATTATAGGGGTTGGTATTTGGCCTTAATAGGAAAAATTACCAACATTTATGGTGAATATCAGGGGTTAACCAGCCTTTTGGTCAAAATAACTCACTAAATTTCATGTGACATTAGCAAATTAAAACATAACAACTTGACTTGATGATTCTCTGAACTAGAAAATAGACTCATTTGAACTTTGAATGACTATGAAAACATAAGATTGAAGGTAAAAAGCTAAACTATGAAACTAAGACATCTAATATATGGAAAATAAGAAACAAGGCAAACATAATAAAAGGGAAATAGATTACTACTTATCTTATTCAATTATTGAAACAAGACAACCTAAAACAACTAACCTAAAGTAATTAGATTTCCTCTAGGGTAAAATGGTAAGATATTTTTTTCACCATATAACTTTGAAACATATTTACCATCTCTTGATAGCCTCTTCTTATAGATAAGATCACTTTAATGTTCATGTCTTTTGAATGATGTAGTTGGGCATCTTATCTCCATTCTCAAGTGCATGGATTGAAGATATATATCCAATACCCAATTATCCTCTTCCCAAACTCTTCTTTATTTAATGAGTAATGCCAATTTTTATTCATTCATTTGTTGTCAATGATCTGATATGTCTTCTATTATTCCTTGATTTTGCTCCATATTAGATGGTGACTTGGTAAGATATTTATGATCAACCTCTTATATCTCTTTAAGCATGATGTAATTCAATATTTATTCATTTGATTTATATTAAATAATAATGTTTTGAGGTACTATATCATACAACACTTATTAATTATTCTCATATTCATGAAATTACTCTTCTTGTCAACCAAATTAGATAAATTTAATATCTGATTATCTTTAAGATCTTCAATAGGAAGTGTGAGACCTTAAAGAGCTTGATATTAATTATAAATATCCATATATTGCTACCCAAAATCTTCATCATAACCTTGATACTTATCTTCTTTGGTTGGCTTACATTCATCAATGGTCAATTCTGCAAGTCCTTGAGGATATTTTTGATTTGCGATAGCTTCCATTAAGTCAAGATGCTCTTGAGAAATAACCTCTTTTGGCACATGTGAAACCTTTTCTTCATGGATCTCATCTTATACTTGAAACTCATATTTCAATTCATCTTCTTTGACATTATGAAGGATTATTTCATGGCTATACCTACTTGAAAGTGTCTTAATGATGATGTTATCTTGATCTTTTGTTGAAACCTCTTTCTCATCTTCATGGAATTCATTCATCTTAGTTGAACCTTCTTGATTTTCCTCACAAAGGAGAGGCTCCTTCTCTAGGATTGGTATATAGTACCCTTGAAATTACTCAATAAGATGATAAAGCTCCATAGATAGTACCATAGATACAAAATTTTATTCATGGAGCTACTCTTATTGGATCACCTTCACCTCCTCTCTCTACTACACTATTTCTTGAATGGCTTTCCATGAAGGAAAGGAATTGTGATTTTGAGATGGAAGGAGTCGAAACTAAATGGTCTCTTACTTGCTCTTGACCTTATCATCTTGAATCATGCTTGAACATTCTTCTTTCTCCCTAGATTATTGTATCTAATTCTAAGTCATGAACTTGGGTTTAGAAACTTCTAATTTTATATTTGTTATAGCCATGGGTGTGAAAGAAGGAATTTGCTATTGTGTTGCATTTGCAACTACCATTGAATACTGAATATGTTATTTAAAAGGTAATTTTTTTTGTCTAGATTAGCCTCAAAATCATGAACTAAATAATTGGATATCTCTCTTTGAAAACTTGAAGATGTAGGTTCTTGTATGATCTGATGTGCAACCTAAAAAATAGATTCCTAAAAACATAGTTATTTAGCCTCCTAAGGCCTCTCTTGGATCAACTTCCAAGTGGGAAAGCTAGCTAGGGTCTAGTTTGACTCATAAGGAAAGTGATAAACATTTTTTTAATGATCATAAAAATAAAAGGGCATCTCCATTGGAATATGTTGATTACGATGACCTTGTGGTTTCTCATAAACCACCATCCTTTCTTTGATGCTTATAATCAGATCACCTATATCTAGAATATCAACACTAAAATTTGAGTGACCTTGCTTTATGAAAGAAACACATACCTCTTTATCCTTCTATAAATTATCTCTCATATTCTAAATTTCATGCTTGGAGATCTCCTGTCCATAACTATTTTAAGTGTCTATGCTTACCATCTACTTCTCATAGCCAAATAGAATTTGTTTGAAGCTTGAGATGGATTATTTTGGGACATGACTAGGCAGGTTAAGAAGATAACAAGATTCATGATAGTTGTTATTGGATTGGTATGATATTTCATACTAATGCTAAAGCTCTGTATACTCATCATATGGCTGACATAGGTCATGAAAATCATACTAAAACTGTTGATAAGGAGAATATTGATGAAAGTACTCTTTATAGGCTGTCATAGCCTAGAAAATCATAAAGATAACTAAAATTATGAACAAAAATATCCTTTTACCCTAAGATAAAGGACCATAAGATAACTAGAAACTATCTCTAAGATGAATATTCTACAAACTTGTATTCTAATGACTGAGTTTATGTCCCATCAAGTGTACCAAAACTACTAATAACCCACATAGCACCTAGAAGAGATTAGATTACTCAAATCTAACTCATATCTAGACTAACATTCTAATGATAATAGGATGTGGGATACTTGTGTTTAGATCAAACATCTAGTTGTGAGGCTAGATCCTTTAAAATGTGAAATTTAGGATCAATTACTAAACCTAATTGATGTTGGAGTGAAAAGAGTAAAGATGAAACTAGAAATAAAACCTATCTATGATGGTGATGCACATAATTAGTGATTGATCCTCTATAAAATTTGAAACTTAGGCACACATATGGATCAAGATTAAAAAATTGTTAAAAATACTCTCTTAGATTAGTCCTCAAAATTAGTAATTCAAATGGAGGTTTGAAATAAGCTTGAATATTGAAGGTTTGTGAATGGAGGTATCTAAATACATTGCATACTAACAATCTCCAACTCAATTTCTATTCTAGCTCTTCAAGTGACTTGTAAAGGATGAGATCACAGTAGTAGGTGAGGAAAGGACCTAAAAAAGGAGATATATATCATAATTATATGAAAATTAACAATTAGAATTACACAATATAACTATGAATGATCTACAAATAAACTATATTGATTTTTGGTGCAAGTTATACTTTTTGTATAGTTTTCCTATACTAGCCTGAGGGATGTCAAAAATGGCTTCAAAAGCTTACATATATAGCCAAATTTGGAAATATATATCTAATGTGTCATAGAGGAGATAAGGACTAGTATATTTTTATTTAACTCAAGACAAAATCCTTTTACAATAATAAATAATAATCCTAAGAATTATCTTCATGTGGAAGTCTTTGCACGGTCTTCACTTTGGTGTTGAAATGGAGATGGTGGGCCCCTTATTGTATTTTAAATATTATTTTCATGAAATATACACCAAACCTTTGAATTTTAACTCAAATTTAAAGTGATTTGAAGATTAAAAGAGGTCCTCATTTATATGAAAATCATCAAAGATATATGAAACTAGCCAACTAGTTAACTAAAGTGATTTGATCTTAAGGACTAGTCAACTCCATTCGATATCCTTATAGACACTAGAAAAACATAAAATATGGTTATAGATGTTTAATTAAAATTTATACCACCCCTTTAATCCCAAGGTCCAACTTCCTAACAATTACCCTACCAGTCATTAGAAAAAATGGCTAAACTTAGCCATTTTTTACTGTAACCTCGACCACCAATGCTTAACCCCTAATCACCAAAAGTTAGCCTTGAACACTGATGGTTAAAATTTAACCAATTGAAGGGTTAATTACCACTAAAATATAATTTAATTTTTTGTTTTTATATGTTTGATCCATATGCATAATCAATGCATGTTAATTCTAAAATTAGATAACTTGTTCAACTTGTTGTTAAACCTCTTATTTCACCACTTCCTTTTCCATATATAAAGAGAGGAGGAGAAATAAAAAAAATTAGAGTATTATAAATTATATTTTATTTTTTATGTGATCTTATCACTCTCAATGAGTCTAAGAAGGATTCCAATGAACCAACAACCATGATAGAGATCAAAAGTGTTATTTCTCATCAATTAATAACTAAGGCATCATCACTCTGGTATAACTACTTTAGGTCCCATAACAAGTTTTTAACCACTCACCTCAATTTTATTCAAGACAAAACCAAATATAAGTATATATTCTTAGTAATTATTTCCTTTATTTCTCTCCCAACCCACCCTCCATAACTTCTTTCCATCCTTCCCAACCAAACATTTGTTTACCTAATCCAAATCTAATAGTAACCATCAATGGTCATCTAACCATTGATAATTTAACTCTAACTACCAATAGTCACCTAACCAATGATATTCACCTAACTACTGATGGTGTTACTTAACTATTGATGGTCACTTTGTGTCAATTCTAATAGTAAGCTTATTTGACCTATTAGACCTTAATAAAATCCCACCTTTTGACTTTTTGCCTCATCACAGAACATCACTCTATACTCTAAACTATGTTTTATTTATTTAGAATTTATATCTAATAATTTATTTCTATAATTAGTCAAATTCATCTATTTTCAAGCAATTCTTGTATTTGATTTCATTATCCTGTATTATTTATACAAGTAATCTATCTTTCATTTTCAAAATGTAATTGTTTAAAAGCATGGATTGACAGCCTCCAAGGAAGCTTGTGATTCTTGGATCTAGCTCACATAAGGAAATCCACCTTTCTATCCAACTAATCAACCATTTATTTAGTGATTTATTATCCATAGTTCATTTCTCCCTAGACAAAGAGGAATATCTATAATCATCTGGATCAATGCACACATAACCTATCAGGTTCTACTAACCTCACCCTTCATTCAAGTTTTACAACTTTCTTCTAAAGAAATAAATGAAAATTTACATGAAACATTTTGGCATGTTCGATGGGAAACTTGAGTCTTTTCTTGGGTTCATAGTTGCATCTAGATGCTTCTTCTTCTTGTTTTCTACTCATACAATGAAATCAAAATTTCATTTTGGGCTTAAAATTAACTACATACATTATTTACTTACTTATTTTAGCTCACATAGATTAATTAATCAAGTGAATTAATCGTAGCTTCATTCTTATCACACACACAAGACAAAACCACTTACACCTAATCAAACATATAAACATTGACATAAGGCTTGACTAGGATTTCATTACCTAGTGATCACCTTTCGTCAGCTATCTTACTTAGATTTCACCACCAAGGGGAGAACCAACTCAGTACTTTAGTTGATTATAATCCTTAGAAACTTAGTATATCTTGGCTAATCACTTGACACCCTTATCACTTTCGTGTGTGAAGTGAGGGGGTAGGCCCAAATATCAAGCCATATAACAAGTTCTAGTATAGATCTTGAGAGCCTTTAACTAACTAAAATCATCCTTAGATATCTTATTCTATTACCCTCTCTACAAGCCCAAGTTGGTCTTCATAACTTTGATAAAATTGATGCATAATCCTAAAGAGAGATAATAAAGTATCCTAGGATTTTAATGAACACTAGTGTATGCATTACTTTCCTTGAGATTTTTTTATTTTGATTGATTCTATTTTGAGTTGTGATATTTCTTATATCTTCCTTTTTCCCTTATTTTCATGGTTTTAACTAAGTAACAACTAAGAAACCAATCAAATTAGGATCCACATCCAAATCATCCATCTTCCTCTTCTCTTTCATTTATGGAGTACATCTCAGATGTAGAGAGTTCTCCCCATCCTTTTGAAAGTCTTGGTGTTCATTAGATAGTTACCTAAGGTGATGAAGATTTTTCCACCTTTCTAGACAATAGCCCCATATCCCTCCAACATTACCTTAACACCATATCCCACTGTACCCTATTTTAGTTATACCTGTTGACCCACCCTATGGTATGCCATCCTAACTTATGGGTATCACCTCTATTACCACCATTTCTACCTAACGCTTAGCTACCCAAGCATATTATTCTACCAATAATCCCATCAATACCACCATCTAAAACTAACCCATCTAAATAACCAACACCTAAACACATTTTACCCCAACCAACAACCCTTCTAGTATAATAGTAACCTAGCCATTTTCCACCCATACCCCTCTTACCATTGGCATGCCCTCTACTAGTGTTTCCACCCTTCCTCTTACTTCTAACCCACTGACCTCCACTCCATTCCAAAATTTTGTGGTTCCCATACCTTATACCCTTCCACACATTAGTACCAATATTACTACCCATCCTCCTATATCCACCTACTTTTTCATGATGTCTTCCCAACCACCAATGTCCACAAATAAATATGTGACAACCTCCTAACCTTCCACTAGCTATCCATATGTCACACCTACACAAATATAACATAATTTACCCTATAACTATGGGGGTGCACAAAAATAAATGGATCTTTTAAAGATATTAATGGATAAAATAACCACTTTGGAGTCATCTATTTCTACTGCCCATAACCTCTTATCATATGACCAAATCTATAATGAACCAATTCATCCATCCATCCCCATTCGACCTTATCCTCCTCAATGGGAACTTCAAAAAATTTCAAAATTTTAGAGAAAAGAAGACCCTCAACAACATCTGAGAGCATTTAGGAATTCTTGCTATTTGATTGCCTATGATGATGATTTCCTTATTCACACCTTTATCATGTCTCTATCCAGTCTAACACTAGATTGGTATAGTGCCATTAATAAGCACTCCCTCTTTTCTTTGCCCAACTAGCTTATAATTTCATATATCACTTTTCCATAAACATCTCTACGAGATTTTCCATAAACAATGTTTACTCCATCCAAAACAATTTGGACCTTTGATGAATCTTTCACCATGACATGAAATTTAAAGAATAGATCCATTGATGAGGGGAAGTTAAAATTGAGAAAAAAAATTCCACCTTAAAATAAAATGAGGCTCCCTCCTCCAAACCTAACAATCAAACCAAAACTAACTCCAAAAAAAGGGAACCAAAAATGTGGTTGTCCTTAAGCTTGCTCTTCCATCAATTGTTAACCAACTTAACTCTTCCAATTCCTCTAACCAAAACACTAGAAACCAAAAACATAACAACCAAAAGCAATTTAATCTACTAGGGGAGTCATATGCTTCAGTCTTGGAAAATTTATTAAAATAAAATATCATACAACTCCCACTGATCAAACCTCCACAACAATTTGATTCTTCTCATCCTATACCTATTTAGTATAAAGAGAAAAAATTATGTGCCTTACACCATGTCATTGGGAATGATGTTAGTAGGTGTAATACTTTCAAAAACATTGTCCAAAGTATAATTGACAAGGGGGAACTCGTGTTGGATAGCCCTAATGCAACCCCAAATAAATCACTTGATATATTTAGATATCCATTCCCCAACCATACCCCTTCTATGAATAATGAAAATAATAGGGGGGATCCTCTCACAACCATGAGGTCCATACCATTAATGTAGTTCTTAGTAAACTAATTATTTAGGGAACCATTTCCCAACCCACCTTTCCTTTCCCTCCACTTATTAAGGTAGTGGAGTCACTTTCTATTCCTTTGGAAACCGAGATAAAGGAAACAACTACTCCCCTTTATCCACTTATCAAGGTAGTGGTGCTGCCAACCTCTCCTTTAAAAGACATACCAAAAAAAGGAGTGATTACCACCATGTCCTTATCTTACATCATACAACAATACACTCTTCCTTTGGAAATAATTCCTAAGGAATAAGTCACTCTAGCTACCTCTCCCCTAGAAGACCCACCTTCCCAAACCTTGGAACCTTTGATTAAGGAAAAAGATGAGGTAACCACTCCTCTCTCTCCACCCATGGGTTTGTACTTTGATATCAATACCAAAGCTATAAAACCCATCTATAAGCCCTTCTATAGATTGGTTCATAACTTGGAGTACCTCTCCTAGCCTAACATATATCATGAAAATTTTTGACTCCATCTTGGGCTTCCTTACTCAACCAATCAAGAGCCTCCAACCATACCATTGTCAACTCACCCTTTCATGTCCACTATTACAACTACCATCACCCCAACCAAACCTTTAAAACCTCTTCCCCTCAATTCATATTTGAAATTACCAAACCAACTCCACTTGAAATAACCCAAGTAGCTTCCCCCATCATAACCAAAATCTTAAAAAGACTAGGCATGCTCCCTAGTTAGAGTCTTACTAACCCTCTACTAAAGTTGGATTTAACACCACCTATAACATCAAAGGAACCCAAAATCAAGCCAACAAATAAGGATAAGCTACCTAGGATCCAAAAATATATAACCTTACCACTTATTTATATCTTGCCTTCCATTTTGTGACCACATCCTTCTTCCCTTCTAGGATCTCATCCTTTGATTAAGAAAACACATCTCTTAAAGATGACCCAAACCTAGCCTCCTCTTATAACTACACCCATACCTATCCTCTTTTCAACCTCAACCTTAAAAACCTATAATACCAAACATCCTACTTATACCTCCTCTATTTTTGCATCACCCACTACTAAACCTACTACTTCCAAAACTTTGACCTCCAAACTGCTAACCACCAAGAGTAATCTACTACCAAAAAATCCCACTTTTAAGCCTAATATTAAGAAGGATTCCACCCCAAAATTCATAATAAAAAATATAACATCCCTTCCACCTTTACCTAATTATTACTCAACCACCCTACATATGTTATTACAAGATTCTTGCATGACTTTGCCTCCCATCAAACTATTTGAACCCCACAGTCCTAAGCCATCCTAGTTTGATGATAACCTAATTTGATCATACCATAGAATGCTAGGATATGATATAGATAAATGTAAATATCCCCAAGTCCTAGTCTATTAGATATATGCTAAAAATAACCTATTATCATAAGATCCACCCATAGCCCCATAACCACTTTAGGAACCACACCCTATCACCCCAAACCTAACTACTCCCTCACTCTCATCTAAGAGTGAGGAGGAACTAAAGTTGACCTTTAGCCTAACTCTTCCATAAATCCATACCATCCATGTGGTCACATGATCATAATCCCAAAAAAAATATAAGGGGAAGGCAAGGGTGTCTATTCCATGAAAATACCCTTCTTCTACCACCCAACCACTCAACCAAACCCAACCGTCCACACCTTCTCCCAAATCCAAGATATCCATCTTAGGTACCTCTCAATATAGCCATTCTAATTTAATCAAAATATTATTTATCAATAAACTTCACCAAACACTGATGAAGATGATTTTATACAAACTAATCAATACCTCACCCTATCACTGCCAAGCAATGATATAAGATTTGCAATCCATAGAGGTTCAATTGAAAGATCCACAACCTATAGAATCCTTTGTTAGAGTCCTCCACATTTCTACCCTTTTTACCTTTAAATATTCATAAATACCCTTCATTCATCCCCAAGATCCATATCCTCATCTCTTTAGTACTACATACATGAACCAAACCCGAATCAAAAGGGTTATGACTGATGTAAGGGTTAACATTAACATTATCTCCTCACACACATATGACTAGATAAAATTATTGAATAAAATAATGTACAAAACCATATTAGTGTTATATTTATTCAATTACATGATGGTAACAACTCTATGAACTATCATTCTCCACATTCATTTAAAACCTCATACACATCCTGAGCTCTTCTATGTAGTAGAAGGTGAGTTCCAATATAATATCCTACTTGGGAAACCTTGGATCCATTTCATGAATTGTGTACCATCCACCCTACATCAGTGCATCGAATTTGAGTGTGAGGGTCAAGTAGTTAGCATACAAGCTGGCCCTAGTCTTTTTGCATCATGCAACATGACATACCACCCAAATGATGTTTTCCTCCTTCCCACCACCAAGTCTTCATCAACCAATGATGATTCCAATTCTTATACCAACCAAGCCTAGATTATATCATCCATTACTTCTACCCAAATCCTAATAAATCTCCCCTTAGAATATACATTCCAATTTATCTCACTTTGGGAATATTACCTTTTAGCCTTGGATGCCTATCCTACTCCATAAGAGTATAATAACCTTAACTAGAAACCTAATTATGACCCCAATACCAGAACCACTATTTATTTTATACTTCCCAATATCTAAACAAATCTTATCTATGAGGGACTTGATTAATCACTTGTCATTTCTTTGATATCCTCTTCTCTTTAACCATTCACCTCCAATATTTCATACCTAGATAAACCAAATTTTTCCAAGACATACCTCCATAAGTGTGCTTGGAAGAGATTAAATCTAGGATGTTATGAGCATGAACGAAATGAGTTGCCTACATTTAAGATCAAAAATCCTTTTGAAATATTTAGTCTCAATTTCACTTCACCCAAAGAGCCCACAGCCTCACCTCTTATTACCATCATTGTCAAGGAAATCCCATCCTCACTATCCACTCCACCATTGACATCTAAAGATTTTAACATCATCCCCCTAACTTATTTTTCATCAACATGATCAACCTTGGACCCTTAACTTATCAAAAGGATGGGGATACTTTAACCATTCCTCTAACTCATCTATAGATGGTTGGATATGAATCTCCTACCATTAATATTGTTGGATGTTAGGATGATTCCATTCTTGCCTATCTAGGTGTAGAAGATCCTACTATCTACAAGTCCCTTCCTTCTAAGACTTCAACTATTTTGAATGAATTTACCATAAACATTAGCTTGGGTAGTCTAGATAACCTATGCATTGCCAAAATTGACCAATTGCTAAATTTCAAGGAGCTTTAAGATTCCCTTCTTATAAAACCATAGCATCACATTTACTAAGTCTTATAATGACATGTCATGAATTGACCCCTCCATCACCACCCATAATATCATCACCAGCTATGATGCTAAACTAGTTAGGTAAAAATTTCATTAGATGTACCCTCACATAGCCCTTCTCATCAAAGAATAACTTGAACACCTCTTATCCATAAATTTCATTCAACCCATTGATTATCCCTAGTGGGTCTTAGATGTCATCCCTATCACCAAAGCCATAGGGGGACTTCACATTTGTGTATACTTTCATGACCATAACCTTTCTTTCCCAAATGATAAATTTTCATTTCCAAGCATTTACCATCTTGTTGATATTATAGCTAGCCATGAGATGTTATCTCTTATGGAAAAGGTCTTGAGTTATAATCAAATCTTGATTACACTTTAAGATCAACACAAAACCACCTTTATCACACCCTAACAAACTTTCTCCTATAGGGTCATGTATTTTGGTCTGAATAATGCTGGTAGAACCTATTAGCATGCTATGACCTATATCTTCCGTGACCTTATTCATAAAATCATAAAAGACTATGTTGATGACCTACTTGGGAAATCCAAATGTCATAAAGATTAATTGGTCATTATTAATATTATCTTCGAATGTCTCATCCATTACCATGCCCACCTTAATCCCAAAAAGCGTATTTTTGGGGTCTTATTAGGAAAGATCCTCAATTTTATAGTCTCCCTTCAAGGAATCAAAATTGACCTACCAAAATCAAAGAAATCCTCAACATGCCTCCTCCCACCCACCTTAAACCACTCCATAGATTACAAGGGAAGCTTTAATCCATTCGTCACTTTATTTCTCAGCTCTCAGATCAATGCCAACCTTTTCACCACCTTATAAATAAGGATGTATCTTTTAAGTGGAACATAGACAGTCAAAAGGCCTTTTTTCACTTAAAGAGTACCTTTTATCTCCACCCATTCTCATTCCTCCTAAGGAAGATCAACCTTTTTCCCTTTATATCTCCACCATTAACCACTCCTTAAGGGTAATGATGGCTCATTGAGAAGAGAAAGATAAAGATAAATCCATCTACTACATAAGCCATATACTTATAGAGTACAAGACTTGGTACACCCATATTGACAAACTTTGCCTCACCTTGGTCTTTATGGCTAAATTTGTTTTCCACTACCTTCTCAACCACAAGATCTATGCCATAACTAATACCAACCCACTTAAGTATATTCACTCCAAGACATACCAAAACTAATGTATGGATATGTGGCTCATGGTCTTAGTTGAGTTTGACGTTGAATTCCTCCATCAAAAGTTAATTAAAGGACAAGTCATTCCTAAACAATTAGCTATAACACCTTTAGTAGATAATCAACATTTTCTTCTTGAGTTTCCTGATGAGTCCATCATGATCCTTTCTTGAGAAAAATTTACCTATCAAGTGACCATGTTATTCGATGAATCAAAGTGTCAATGTGATGGGGGTGTTAGCATCATCCTTATCCCCATTCATAGTGAACCTTATCCTTTATCCTTCAAGCTATATTTTGAATGTACCAATAATATGACTGAGTACGAAGCTGTAATGATAGGTCTCTAGATTTAATTAGCCTTAGGAGTCAAAATAATCAACATCTTTGGTGACTCCAAACTCATGGTAAATAAAATTAATGTCTCTTATCAATTTAAGAATGATGTTTTGTAATAGTATAAACAACTAGCTGATGTACTCTTAGCATCATTTAAACATTATCATATCTAAACCACTCCAAGATTTATGAACAAGTTTGCTAATATAATGGCTTCTATCACTTCTCATATCTCATTTTCACCCTCTGAATCTAAGCTATCTATCATTATCCATGAACTTATCAAGCCTTCTTATATCAAATCAGACTCTCCTAACATATTTAATGTGGAGAAGACCTAACCCAACTTTTGGTATCAAAAAATCCTTTGAATATTTTAACCTTTCCATCATCCCTTCTAACCTTTTTTGGAATGCTCAAAGAGATTTTATTTAGAATAAATCACATTATTCCATACTAGGGGGAATTATTTATAAATGCAACTTTGATGGTCTCCCTTTTTGTTTCCTATGTAGTCATGAAGCCTCTTATGCTATTAGGGAAATGCATGATGGGATTTATAGAAGACACTTTAGTGGTCTAATTATCACTAAATGTATCCTTCACCTTGAATACTACTAGCCTACTCTCAACTAATATTTATATGATTACATGAATAAGTGTGTTAAATGTCAACAATGTGAAAATTTGTATCATGCACCTAGCCATAGTCTCCAAGGTTCCCTGGCCTTTCTCCTAATGGGGTCTATATTTTTTTGGTGAAATTAAACCCCATTATTTATAGTGACATCATTCTATCATCATTGTAGTAGAATATTTTATCAAATGGGTAGAGGATATTCCTCTCATATTAACCAAAGACAAAAAATATTGTTGATTTTATCAATCATCACATTATCTATCATTTTGGTGTGCTTGATAAAATTATCATCGATAATGGTAAATATTTTAAGAACAAACAAGTCCAAGGTCTTTGTGACACATTAAATATCAAGTTAAGTTTCTCATCACCTTATCATGCAAAAGAAAATGGACAAGCTAAAGCCTCTAACAAAACTCTCAAAAACATGATAACTAAAATGGTTAATACATCTAGTCAAGATTAGCACCTAAACATCCCCTTTGCCTTATGGTCATATCATACCAGTATTAAAACACCTATGGGTGCTACCCCTTTTTCTCTAGTGTTTGGAGTAGAGGTTGTCTTACCTCTCAAATTCCAAATTCCCTCTCTTCGCATATACTTATGAGATCTCATTTTTAATGGCAATTATTGTTAAGAATGTTTATCCCAACTTGAGCTACTTGATGAATTCCATTTAGCTACACTTACCATCTTTATATATATGAAGAAATCATTAAGAATGATTATAATAAACACCTCAAAGTTTTATTATTCAATATCAGAGATAAAATCTTAAAGTAAAATCAATATGTCACCAATATGGAGAAAAGAAAGTAGGGAAAGTTTGATTTCAATTAGCTTCGACCTTATATCATAACACACAAGTATGGATCAAGAGCTTATCAATTATCCACTTTTGAAGGGAAATCAGAACCTGAGCTCCTTAATACTTTTCATCTGTATCATTTTTTTTGTTAAACAAGATCAACCTCACCTTTTGTCTAACTTAGGCTCATCCTTATTTACACCCACATACATATGCTTATTTTAAGGACAACTGATTAAATATGAATAATGTGATTATCTATTATAGCCTTTGCCTAATCTTACACATGGGTACCATGGCTCTAGCCATGACATGGTTCTCATGATACTTTTCATCCCTTTATAGGATGGATTCCCATGGTTATTGTTACTTAAATATCTTTTATCCATCATAAACCTTCTTGTGCTCTAGTTTTTCCTTTATGAAGGTGAAATTTTTGAGCCTATATAAGCAAATCCATGTCAATAGAAACAAAAAAATCAATCAAAAATACAAAAAAAACAAAAAAATCATATATTTTGTGGGTCATTCCAAGTATTCACAGACTACTCCCTTGAAGGACAACTACCAAAACCAATCAAAATTTCTCAATGTAAGATAGAATACTCACTTGAAGGATAGCTATCAAAAGCCTTAAACAAATCTCATAAACTAGGACCACTCCCTTGAAGGATGACTAAGTAAAGTATTTGTCAAAGCATAAAAATTCATGGGAAGATTCTCGCATCAATTAGCTTATCGATTAAATGACCCATTATAAAAATAAAAAAAAGAAAAAATAATTTTGGAGGCATTAATTGGATTTCATAAGTAGACTTCCCCATTGATCAGTCTACACCTTATATGACATGGACTTGTTTATAATGGCTCTTTTGTAACTTCTAAAAGAGGCATGCTGGTCTCACAAGAAGTCCCCATTATCATTTATCTTCCCTTTATACCCTTTATAAGCAAGGAATTTTTGAGCTTACTTGACACTAGTGGTCAAGAATTTTTTTAACCAAATAATTAATGATAATTTGAAGCATTAAAAAGGGATTATCTTTGTAAGCCAATCTAACTTAAGTTTGTCTTGGTCATTGCCAATGAAGAAGCATCATGCCTTCTTATTAGTTCTATCATACCTGCTTGTTTATACATTGACTAAGATGTTTGTATTTTGATTATCTTATCTTTTCTCACATTTAGTTTCATTATCAAACCTACTCTTTGTGTTTTAATATTAATTCACCTTCATTTAAACAAATGTATTTCATTAAAAAAAAACTGCCAACCATGTGTTTTATTTAGTGATGGCCTTCTTACATTAATTGTTTAAGCGTTTTAAATAATAATAAAATTTTAATGAATTAACCATCTCATACATCAAAAATCATCTCATGATCAATAACATATAATAACCATCTATCATATTTACCATAATTTAATCATACATAAAAATGAATGAGTCATTCACATATGTTATCCACCACATGTCTCATCTAGATAAGGTAACATAGACTCATTAAATCATGAGCATAATCATCATGAACATAATCATATCAACATAATAACATCATAAACATAACCACAACATGAACAAAGTCATTAATAACCATGACAATAATCACAAGTATCATAGCCATGTCCAACAAAACATAACATGATAATCATCATCACATAAATGACATCCCTCAAATATCAAAATCATCAAGAGCATACATCATAAGCATAGTCACTAATAAACCATAACCACAACCACATCATAATCATCATCATATCATAAACAACATCCATCAATATTGAATATCATCATGAGCATAAATTAAATAGCCGCATTATCACATGCCTAGCTAAGTGAGTATACATAAACCATAAAATCATAATCATTGTAACATCACATCATCACATAATCAATATCACATCCATAACCATAAATAAAAAACACAAACCATGATCATATATATATATATATATATATATATATATATATATATATCTTAAACTCATAAATAATCATCATATATATAATCATGTACATGTCTCTCAATAGGGTATATACTTCTCACTAGATCAACTCACAAGCTGATATCAAAATCATATAATACATAAGAAATATAAGGTATCATGAGATTCTAAGACCCTAGAGTACCACTACCTCCTAGAGCATGCCCACCTCTTGAGCTTGTTTGTCTACCTATAGATGTAACCCATTGACCTAGTATCACACTGTTGACCCCTTTGATAATCCCTACTCTATACTCACCCCATTTGGGCTCATCTAGAAGGTGCGTGAAAACCAAGACCTCATAATACCTCAAATCCTCAACTATCACTACATATATCACCATAGAGATAGTCCCTAGTGGTCCTGTAGGTGTTAGTACTCACCCTCCTACCTATCTAAGGGAATCCCTCTCTTGTGTAACCATGGCTAGCTGAGATCTAGCATGATCCCTCTTCCTAGTAAGAGTGGCCACCTAGCCCTATGATACATCCCTCTCCTAGGTCACTATTGCTAAGGATACCTATATTGTGGATAGTGCCACTTATGCCTAATCTCTTTTGGTAATCATTACCTACCTATCAAGGGAATCTTCCTCCATTTGATCTCCACCACCCTAATCCATGTCTTACTTACCATCATCTCCTCAAAAAATGGATGCATCATAATGTGCCTAAAACCATGTAGGGTAGTCATCAGTGACACCCACATCATCAACATCAACCCTCAATAGTAGCTCCTCATGATCAATGAACACATCCTCTAGATCTGTTGTAGCTAATGGGAACTATGCATCCTCACTCTTATATCTCAAAAAAATCCCTAGAATATCTTGGATGAGCCTAAACTATCTCTTCACCCTATCAAAAGGGATGAGCTCTAACTCATGGTCTCACCTCCCAAAAATCTACCTATAGCTCTACAATGATAGAGCATATTTGGTGTAGATCACCCATGCTATAAATCTAACATATGGTCACAAAATGACCTCACCCTCCATAATTTAATCTAATCAATCTCTATACCAATATAGGTCTCAAGCTCCTTTCCCTAGTCTTGTAAGCATGTAATTGCCTCTCCATCACATGTAACCAACCCTAAAATCCATCTAAACAAAATCATGCCATGGTAGTCCCTTGAGTCTCAATACCCTAATTTAATCATAGGCCCAATAATGTAGTTTGAAACCAATGCTGATCACATATGTATTATAGTCATAGTATCCCCATAGCTCCCAATAGATCTAAACTAATAAAATAGGTGCCCAAGTAAATACTATATGATCCAACCACATATCAACAAGCACACCTAACAAAAGTATGGAAATATCCCACTAATTGAATTTGGTAGTGTGTAGTATGTGATGGCTATCATCATCATCATAAATAACCATATCCCATCCCTATCCCTATGGTATAATGGTATGTAGTGAAAACGTCTAGAATTCCACCTCACTACCTCTCATCACTACTAATATACTATATTGGCTCACCCTACATGGGTAACCACACTTTCTAGTGGATGCCCTCTAGTATAATGGTGATATATCCTATTGGTAGTAAGAATATGTTAGTCGATGGGTCCCATCTCTTGATAAGTGCCACTAACATAGCTACATCTTGAGGCACATGTTGGTAGCACCTTATTATTCCTAGGACTACATCAGTGATATAATCCCAATCTTGGTCTATCATACCTCAATATATCTCATCAAGTATTTAGGGCACTTAATTGTGCATCTACAACTATTCCCTCACCTACAAGGATATACTAGTATATTAGTTTACCTAGTGCTTCAAATATCACTTAGGAATTCTACCTATTACCTTTACCTTCTACCTTACCCTAATCATCTCAATTATAAAAAATCTACCTAATCCAACTTACAGTCGATACTTACCTTAAATTTGACCTAACTTACCTTAACTTAGTTACATAATAGATACCCATAACCCTTTTCCTATCACAACCTTATACCCTTTATATTCATATTCCCTTAAGCTTATGTGATCCTACATATAACACCCATTATTTAAACCTATAATCTACCACCCTAACCTTATCTCACTAAGAATTACAACATGGTTTCTTATTACCTCTATAACCTAATCCAAAACTCAAAATCACTAACCCATTTAACCTATACTCACCTTATATATTGACCATCCATGATCAAGTGTCGACTGGTGATGGTTCCTTTTGGAACTATCATTAATCAACCATCAATTATCAATGATTAGGTGGTTGACCACCAATGGTCCATATTTTGGTCATTCATGGTTGCTTATTGACCAATGAGGGTTGATAGCAATTTCTAATGATCATTGTGTGGTAACTATTGATGAAAATACCTTATCTATAACCTCCCAAAACTCTAAAAGATTCAATGAAAAACACAACAAACTACCCAAATTAATTCAAAAACCTCCCATACCTCACCTATATTACCTTTTCTCCCCCACCTCAACCAATTTCACATTAAAAACTAAAAAAAACCCCAATTTCAAACCCAAACCCTAACCTTAGGTTTTACCAACCTATAATCAACCAAACAAACAAAAAATTCACCAAACATAAATAAACTTAATTATAATGCCTACCTCATTCCTTGACTACCATCATGGAGGAGCTTTAAGAACCATTGACACTTGGCCCCACACTCTCCCTTAACTTCTCTTCTCCTCACTAGTTGAATCACCAATAAATCACCTTGGTCAACCACAACAACTCACTCACTCAAAATCCAAATGTTGCTATTTTATTCTATAAAGCCTCAAGTAAAATGTTGTAGGTCAAAAGTTTTTAAAATGAGGAAATGAATCCTCAATAGACCTTTTATAATCACCCTTTTAGGGCTAACATATGACCATCAATAGTCATTACATGATTGCTAATGGTTGACCCTAGTCATCGATGGTTGACCTACTTAGGGTTTTTTAACCTACCCTACCATCTAATTTCAACCCATGATCATAATATTTTAAAATAACCTTACCTAAACCCTTTAACCATCTGAGATCACCTTATCTACCACATAACCAACCAACCAATTCATCTAAAATTGGTGATTTGGTCCTAAATTTTGCATGTTTATCGATGACCTTATTTTGGTCATTTTGACTACAATGACTACATTACCATATTAAACAAATTAAATTGACACTAATTTTGTGTAATAACCCATTTGTGTCTTCTTGGGAGTACTTCCTACCTTGGATACCTATAAATACACTAACCTTTCCTAAGAAACTTGTGTTTATGAGTGCAACCTAAATGCCATGCCTAAATGTGGTCACTTGGTCCATTTATCATTTGTCCTTCTAGTGTCACCCATGTTTTTACCAACTACTTCAACTATGGTAAAGTAGTCTATATGTGATCTACACTATCAAACTTAATCACATTTTATGCATATCTTTGCATTTTAAATTCCTAAACCTATCATCAACCTAAAAAATTATAAAACACACACCTAAATCTTTTTCACCTCATCGATTCTTGGTTTGAGGGGGAACACCTCCTCCCATACTCAGGGTAGTCAAACCTTTGACCCACCATCCATTTTTGTTTTGTAGTTTATTAATACAAACTACATAACAAAAAGGGGAAAACTATAAACACTAGAAAATTATACACTATGGTTTTATATGTTTCACTAACCTTTAGACCACCCTTTGACCCCTTAGGGACCACTTCCTTACCATTACCCTACTAATCATTAGAAGAAATGGATAAACTTAGCCATTTTTGATAGTAACCTTGACTATTGATGATCGACCCCTAATTACCAATGGTTAGCCTTGACCACTAATAGTTGACCTTTAACCACCTCAAGGGTTAACTTTTGATCAGCTAAAAATTACTTTTTTATTTTTAGCTATTTGATCCATATGCATATCAATGTATGTCAATGCTAAAATTAGATAACTTTTTGAGCTTGTTGTTGAACCTCTTGTTTCACCACTCACTTTTCCCTATATAAATAGAGGAGGAGAAACCAAAAATCATTAGATTATTGTGCATCAGAGCTTCTTGTGCAGGTGATCTTCTCACTTGACGTAGAGCTTTAGGATACTTGTTCTTATTCACCTTATGTAGTTTATCAAACTAGTAGTGCTTAATTTACCTTCTATGATATGAAAACTATAGGAAAATTTTTACCCTAGTTTTAGTGATCCTTAACACTCCCAATATACCATCATATAACCTTGAATAAATTGATTCATTCACTATTCATGTGCTCTCTTTTACCTTCATGGTACCCTTTTCAATGGTCAATGCCAGTATGATCTTTGGGACATCAAAACATAATTATTATTTCAATCACATCAAGACTCCTTTCTAATAAAACTATTTTCTAACCTTGCTTTAGTCACTAATTCAAGATCTCTATTCACTTTCTTCACACAAGTCCCTTTCTAGTCATAAACTCCTACAAACCCTATTTTGAAGGAAACCTACTTGGTTTGGAATGATAACAGACTTTCACAATAAATTGAGATCATTTCCTAATACCTATTTAACTCTTCTAGATCCATTATTCATCATTTGATCATCCTCCACATGCATGTCCTATTTCTCCTCTGTCTCAGTCCTTAATTAGGCCTATTTAGCCTTATTAAAAACCTATAGTCCCAAAATGTATGTAATAGTTAAGGCACACATTTTAAGCCAAAAATATATCTTAGGTCTTGATGAAACAACACTGATGATCAAGTTTGGGCATTTTTTGCTAATGGAAACTCCTTTTATAGCCAAAACCCTAATCTAGGGTTTCTATGTCCCTGTCTTATCCTTAGACCACAAAAAAATTGATTGTGAACATTTCAAATGGTTTCTTGACTCTATAAAGGTTAGTTGTGATTTTTCTCAATCTTATACATATTTTCCAACCCCTATCATCCTTTGATTCATCTGTTGACTACACTTTCTACCTTATTTCACTTGACTATGTAGGGAAATCATACAGGTAATAGGGTAGCATACCTAGTTAGAATTCAAACAATAAATATACACATAAAATAATAATGAAACCAAATTCATAACAGCCCAAGAACATACCAAAGGTGACAAGGAAATTCACACTTTTTTAATATAGAGGTGTTTCTACTCCACTGTGAGCACAATCATAGAATCATAATACAAAACTAAGTAAAACAAAGTCTATAGATCTCCATACTTTTAAAAGGGATATCAATTACTATTATTGGATCATATATCCTCATACAAGTATAAAACAACTATTAATGACATTTTAATCATTTTATAACATCATTATTTATCAATATTGAATTACACAGTCTGCCATACAATATTTGTAATGGAAAATAGGATATAATCATCCAAATTCCTTAGAACAAAGAGTCTCTTTTATTTTGAAGATTATATTTTCAAACAAAAAAATCAACCCTTTAGATATATTATAAAAAAAATTAAAATTACATTTACTCCTTAGTCTAGACATATACAAACTTCAATTGAACCATTACTATCAAAATAGGGGTGTCTAATAAAACACATAATATAAAGAAATACACAAAATATTATGAGTAGAGGCAATTTTGTCAATAAATTTATTTATTTCATTTCTCTCCCCTGCATCTATTTAGAGGATATGTCTATAAAAATATCAAATATATACCTTATATCTCCCTCACCAACCAATAACTAGTTCTTGATTCATTCTCCATGTGGGAGTCTTGGACACACCCTTGGTTACAAATTAATTCAATATGCAAAACCATGTCACATGAGGGTCAAGTCATTATAAACCCTTTACCTTTTCATAATAATCTTAATTACATGATATTATATCTCAAAATTATAAAATTAGATGCTATGATCCATTAAAAGGGTTTACAAGAATTCAAATTTTTGAATAGTGCCTTTGGCGGGAAACACAAGATTTAAAATTTTAAACACCCTAAACAATCAATATAGACTCCAAAAGACTTGTAGACACTCTATAAATCTTAATAAATTATTAAAAACCAAAAATGACCATCATGACAACTTTTCTAAATGATTCCCTTACATCATACTACCAAGATGAAGAATTTTTCCCATATGCTCTTAAAAGTGTACTTAGTTGATGCTCCTTGTTGATATGCTTACACTTGTCTCTCATAGATTTTTACATGCACTTGGGCCCCAAAATTAGGCCTCCACTTTATCACCTTCTTGATAGACTTACCTATAAATAACATAATTAGGTTAAAGAAAACATATCCTCTACTACCTTGAGCCCAATTAGAAGGCTTATTTAACCTACCATATCTACAGATTCTTTGTTGGCTTCTTGTTGAAATTCTTGTGTAGGTGTCTTAACATCCTATTTCTTCACTTCCTTTACCATTTCTATCTATTTTATCCATTCCATCCTTTTTATCTTATATGCCTTGTATGCCACTTCCTATTGTTCCTTGCATGATTCACATTTTTTAGATGCTTAACCTACTACCCATACTCATTGGTGTATTCTTCCTACATATTCAAGGGGTGTTTGTATAGCTCCCTTGTGTCATTATCTTCATTTACAAATTTTTCCCATGCTTCATCCTCTTGTCTCTTATATTATTTATCACTATTTTATGATTCAATTTATTACTTTCCTTGGACCTATTGTCCACTTATCATCCCATTATCCTCTTCTTCAACAATCTTCCTCAAATAACTCACTTTATCCACAAACCCTTATATATATTCATTACTATAAATCATTTTCAAATTCTTATACTAGCTTGTAAACAATTGGTTCACATAATCACATGGGAAAACTTTATTGTGCCATGAATTTTCATGTCCTTCTTGGGATGAAACAATCTCCTTATGTCAAATGCTTGCCTCCAATTATTGATTTTTCTATACCAATTCCTTATGGCTTAGCATCAATAGTCTTGATTCTATACCAATATCATTGTCCTCTCCTTTAGGAATTTATTCATCCACTTCCTTCAAGTTTTCATGTAAATTATCACAAAACTAAAATGATAAACACATTTGTTTACCTCTTTAGACATTTCATGCTCTTTTAAGATCAAATCTTCTTTATATATGCTTTCAATGAAGCTTTGAACTTCTTCACCTATTCTTTCCATGTCATCTAGCTATTCACTTTCCTCAAGATAACACAAGTTTGTGTTTGAAAATTAACTTGACCATCTGTCTTCCTTGGCCTCATATTTATTAAACTCTTCAAGCATATCCTCTAGTTGACATCTCATATGCATAACTGCTTGTTGTATCTTTCTATCTTCCATCTTGTCCCTAAATGCACAATGTAATTTTTCTTGAACTTAATACTCAAATTATTTTTGCATGCAATTAACATCTCTCTAAATCTCTTTTCCATACATGTTAACTCTTTCCTCAACTCAAAAATATCCTTATCCATATCCACTTCTTCATTGTGTAATTTATTTTTCATCTTTTTGTGGCAATATTCTTGTATAATCCCATCATTCTCTTTCCTTCACTCTTTCTTAACAAGCTTTGTTTTCACACTTGCCTTATTGACCTAACTTGGGTCACCTCTATTTTATTTCTCTCTATTGGAATTTCACTTGGAGTCTCCTACTTCTTTACTTGGTCCTCACTTGTGACTACCCATTGTCTTCTTAATCTCTCTCTTGAGCTTACTTCCCCTTGAGCTATCAATAGCTCTCATTGTTATTTTCAGCCTCACTTGGCTTTGGAATTCTTTTCCACACTATCCCCTTATCTACCTTCACCTCTCAAGATTCTCTAACTTCTCACTTATCCTTCTTATTTAAATTAATAACCAAATACAAATCACTTGAGTAAATACATCTATCACTTTATCAAATCAATCATGAACAATCATACCTTGTTATAGACTATACTATCATTTTGCCTCTTCCTAATCTACTCTATCTTATAATTTTTCACTCACCTTATCTTTTTTATTTATTATTCCCCAAAATATTAAAAAACAACTTAAACAATATCAAATATTCATCACAACATATCCATCACCTACCTTCCCCCAAGGTATCTTTCAGATCTGATACCAAATGATGTAGAGCTTTAGGAAACTTACTTGTTCTTGTTCACCTTATGTTTTCTAGTAGAATAGTAATGCTTAATTCACCTTATATGATATGAAAATGATAAGAAAATTTTACCCTAGTTTCAATGATCCTTACACTCCCAATATACCATCATATAACCTTCAATCAATTAATTCATTCACTATTCAAGTTCTCTCTTTTACCTTCATGGTACTTCCTTAAATGATAAATTATGATTATTTTAATCACATCAATACTCCCTATTTATAATAACACTCTTTTCTAACCCTGCTTTAGTCACTACTTCAAGCTCTCTATTCACTTTCTTCACACAAGTCCCTTTCTAGTCTTAAACCCCTACTAGCCCTATTTTAAAGGAAACATCATTGATTTGGAATGAATATATAATTTCACAATAGATTTATATAATTTCCTAGGACCCATTTATCTATTCTATCTCCATTTTTCATCATTTGATCATCCTCCACATGCATGTCCTATTTCTCCTCTGTCTCAATCCCTAATTAGGTCTATTTAGCCTTGTCACAAAATTACAATCCAAAAGAATAAAAAATATTGAAGGTACACATATTAAATCAAAAAAATATCTTAGGTCTTGATGAAATAACACTAATGACCAAGTTTGAGCCTTTTTGGCTAGTGGAAACTCCTACAACCAAATCCCTGATCTAGGGTTTCTATGTCCTTATCTAAGCTCAAGACCACACACAAATTGAATGTGAATATTTCAAATGGTTTATTGAATATATAAAGGTTATTTATGATATATCTCACTCTTATTCATGTTTTACAACCCCTAACATAATTTGATTCATTTATTGACTACACTTTCTACCTTGTTTCACTTGACTGTGTAGGGAAAGCATATAGGCAATATGGTATTATAACTATTTGGAATTCAAATAGAAAATATCCACACAAAATAAAAATTAAACCAAATTTATATCAACCCAATAACCTACCAAAGGTGATGAGTAACTTCACACTTGTTGAATATATAGGTGCTTCCACTCCATTATGAGCACAATTATAAAACCATAATACAAAACTCAATAAAATAAAGTCTGTAGATTTACATACTTTAAATAGGGGTATAAATTATTGTTCTTAGATAATATATCCTAATATTAGTATTAAAAAACTATTAGTGACATTTTAATCATTTTATAATGTCATTCTTTATCAATCTTGCATTACACAATGTGCCATATAGTGTTTGTAATGGAAAATCAGATCTATTCATCCAAATTCCATAGAATAGAGAGTCTATTTTATTTTTAATAATATAATTTCAAAAAAAAAAAATCAAAACTTTTATAATATTCAAAAAAAAATTCCAATTCCATTTAATCATCAATCTATATTTATACAGACTTGAATTGAACCTTTACCATTAAAATAGTGGTGTATAAGAAAACATAGAATATAAAAAAATACATAAAATACTATGAGTAGAGGTAGTTTTGTCCAAAATTTTCTTTATTTCACTCCTATACTCTTCATCTATATAGAGGATATGTCTATAAAACTATAAAATACAAACCTTATATCTCCCTCACCAACCAATAACTGACTCTTGATTCATTCTCCATGTGGGAGTCTTGGACACACCCTTGGTTAAAACTTAATTCAATATGTAAAACCATGTCACATGAGGGTCAAGGAATTAGAAACCCTTCACATTTTCATAATAATTTTAATTACATAGTGATATTTCTCAACATTATCAAATTAGATGCTATGATCCCTCTGAAGGGTTTATAAGAATTCAAATTTTTAAATAGTGCTTTTGGTGGGAAACAAAAGATATGAAATTTTAAACACCTTAGATAAATATTATAGACTTCAAAAGACCTGTAGACACTCTATAAATCTTACTAAACTATTCCAAACTAAAAATTACAATCAGGACAACCTTCCTAAAGGATTCCCATGCATCATACTACCAAGCTAAATAATATTTCCCATATGCTCTTGTACGTGTACTTGGTTGATGTTCATTGTTGATTAACTTCCACTTATCTCTCATATGTTTGTACATACACTTGGGACCACAATTAGGCTTTTACTTGCTCACCTTATTGATGGACATACCTACATATAACACAATGGGGTTAAATAAAACATATCCTTTGCTATCTTGAGCCCAATTTGAAGGCTTATTCCACCCTACCATATCTGTAAACTCTTTATTGGTTTCTTGTTGAAATTCTTGTGCAAGTGTCTTAACATCCTCTTTCTTTAATTCCTTCACCATTTCTATCTATTCTATCATTTCTATCTCATATTCCTTGTATTGCACTTCATCTTATTATTTTCATGCTTCACATTGTTTTATATGCTTACCTATTGGACATAATCATTGGTGTATTGTTCCTCCATATTCAAGGGGTGTTTTTATAACTCCCTTATGTCATTATATTCCATTAAAAATTATGCCCATGCTTCATCCTCTTTTATCTTATCTTTTTATCACTATTTTGTGATTGAAATTCTTGTTTTCCTTGGACCTATTATATACTTATCATCCCATTATCCTCATCTTCTTATTCAAAAATATTCCTCAAATAACTCACTTTATCCATAGACCCTTGTATATATTCATTACTAGAAATCATTGTCAAATACTTAGATAAGCTTGTAAAAAAATGGTTCACATAATCACATGAGAAAACTTAATTGTGCCATGAATTGTCATGTCCTTCTTGGGATACAACAATCTCTTTAGGTTGAATGCTTGCCTCTAATTCTTAATTTTGTTGTACCAACTCCTTATGGCCTACAATCAACACTTTTGATTCTATACCAACAACATTTTCCTTTCTTTTAGGCATTTATTCATCCAGTTCCTGCATGTTTTCATGTACATTAGCAAAATCAAAATGATAAACACATTTCTTTACCTCTTTAAAACTTTCATGCTCTTCTAAGATCAAATATTATTTTTGTATGCTTTTAATGAATCTTTGAACTTATTCACCTATTCTTACCATGCCATCTAGTTGTTCACCTTACTCAAGGTAGCATAAGTTTATGTTTTCAAATTCACTTGACCATCCATCTTCCTTAGCCTCATATTTATCAAAATCTTCAATCATCTCCTCTAGTTAACATCTCATATACATAACTACCTATTATATCTTTATATCTTCCATCTTGTCCCTAAATGTACAATGTACTCTTTTCTTGAAATCAATACTAAAATTATTTTTGCATGCCATTAACATCACTCTCAATATATTTTCCATACCTATTAACTCTTTCCTCAACTCATAAATCTCCTAATCCAAATCCCCTTCTTCATTATGTACTTTATTTTTCATCTTTTTGTGGCAATCTTATTGTATTAATCCCATCATTATCTTTCCTTTATTTCCTCACTCTTTCTTGACAAGATCCTTTCTCACACTTGCCTTCTTGAGCTTATTTGGGTCAACTCTATTCTATTTCTCTCTCTTAGACTGTCACTTGGAGTTTCTTACTTTTTTACTTGGTCCTAAATTAAGAATACTCATTATCTTCTTAAACTCTCTCTTGAGCTAACTTTCCCTTGATTTATCAATAGCTCTTACTATTCTTTTTAGCCTCACTTGGCTTTGGGATTCTTTGCCACACTATCCCCTTATCTACCTTCACCTCTCAAGATTATCCAACTTATCACTTATCCTTAATATTCAAATCAAAAACCAAATTAAAATCACTTGAGTAAATACATCCAAAACTTTAAAAAATCAATCATGAATAACCATACCTTGTTATAAACCATACTATTTTTTTGCTTTTTCTTGCTCTACTCTATCTTATACTTTATCACTGACCTTATCTCTTTCTTTCTTATTACATCAAATATTCACAAACACTTTGAATAATATCAAATATTAATCATAACATATCCATCAAATACCTATACCCAAGGTATCTTTAAGCTCTAATACCAAATGATGCAGAGCTTTAGGACACTTACTTGTTCTTGTTCACCTTGAATAGTCTAGTAGACTAGTAATGCTTAATTCACCTTCTATGATATGAAAATTATAAGACAAATTAACCTAGTTTTAGTGATATTTACACTCCTAATATACCATCATATAACCTTTAATCAATTGATTCATTCACTATTCATGTGCTCTCTTTTACCTTCATGGTACTCTCTTCAATGGTCAATGCCAATATGATCTTTAAATAGGACATCAAAACACAATGATGATTTCAATCACATAAAGACTCCTTTCTAATAACACTCTTTTCTAACCTTTCTTTAGTCACTAATTTAAGCTCTATGTTCACTTTCTTCACACAAGTCCCTTTCTAGTCTTAAACCCCTACTAAACCTATTTTGGAAGAAATCTCCATGGTTTGGAATGGTAATATTATTTCAAAACAAATTGAGATCATTATTAGGACCCATTTAGATCTTCTAGTTCCACTATTAATCATTTGATCATCTTCTACATGTATGTCCTATTTCTCCTCTATCTTAGTTCCCAATTAGGCCTATTTAACTTTGTTACAAACCTACAGTCCCAAAACATATGGAATAGTGAAGGTACACATCATAAACCACAAAAATCTCTTGGGTATTGATGAAACAACACTGATGACTAAGTTTGGGCCTTTTTAGCCAGTAGAAACTCCTTCTATAGTTAAAACCCTAATCTAGGGTTTTTATGTCCCTATCTCAGCTCAAGACCATAAATAAATTGACTATGAATGTTTTAAATGGTTTATTGACTCTGTAGAGTTTATTTTTGATCTATATCAATCTTATTCATGTTTTCCAACCCCTAACATCATTTTATTCATCTAAGGACTACACTTTATACCTTATTTTACTTGACTATGTAAGGAAATGATAAAAGAAATAGGGAAGTATACGTATTTGGAATTCAAACAAAAAATCTCCACAAAAATAAAAATGAAACCAACTTCATAAAAACCCAATAACCTACCAAAGGTGATGAGTAAATTCACACTTGTTGAATACAAAGGTGCTTCCACTCCACTATGAGCACAGTCATAGAAACACAATATAAAACTTGTTAAAATAAAGTCTGTAAATATCCATACTTTAAATTGGGGTCTCTAGATCATATATCCTCATACAATTATTAAAAAAACATTAGTGACATTTTAATCATTTGATAACATCATTATTTATCAATCTTACATTACACAGTCTGCCATACAGTGTTTGTAATGGAAAATAAGATCTATTCATCTAAATTCCTCATAATAAAAAGTATATTTTCTTTTGAATATTATAATTTCAAACAAAAAAAATCAACCCTTCAATAATATTATTAAAAAAATTCCAATTCCATTTACTCATTAGTCTAGACATATATAAATTTCAATTGAACCATTACCATCAAAATAGGGGTGTATAAGAAAATATAAAATATCAAGAAATACATAGAATACTATGAGGAGAGGCAATTATTTCAACATATTTATTTATTTCACTACTCTCTTCTTCATATATTTTGAGGATATGTATTTAAAACTATCAAATACAGACCTTATATCTCCCTCACTAACTGATAACTAATTCTTGATTCATATTCCATGTGGGAGTCTTGAACACACCCTTGGTTACAACTTAATTCAATATGAAAAACCATATGACATGAGGGTCAATGCATTATAAAAACATCACCTTTTCATAATACTCTTAAATACATGCTCTTATATCTCAACATTATCAAATTAGATTCTATGATCCCTCAAAAAGGTTTACAAGAATTCAAATGTTTGAATAGTACTTTTGGTTTACTATGAGGAGAGGAAATTATTTCAACATATTTATTTATTTCACTACTCTCTTCATATATTTTGAGGATATTTATTTAAAACTATCAAATACAGACCTTATATCTCCCTCACTAACTGATAACTAATTCTTGATTCATATTCCATGTGGGAGTCTTGAACACACCCTTGGTTACAACTTAATTCAATATGCAAAACCATATGACATGAGGGTCAATGCATTAGAAAAACATCACCTTTACATAATACTCTTAAATACATGCTCTTATATCTCAACATTATCAAATTAGATGCTATGATCCCTCAAAAGGGTTTACAAGAATTCAAATGTTTGAATAGTGCTTTTGGTTTACTATGAGGAGAGGCAATTATTTCAACATATTTATTTATTTCACTACTCTCTTCTTCATATATTTTAAGGATATGTATTTAAAACTATCAAATACAGACCTTATATCTCCCTCACTAACAGATAACTAATTCTTGATTCATATTCCATGTGGGAGTCTTGAACACACCCTTGGTTACAACTTAATTCAATATGCAAAACCATATGACATGAGGCTAAATTCATTAGAAAAACATCACCTTTTCATAATACTCTTAAATACATGCTCTTATATCTCAACATTATCAAAATAGATGCTATGATCCCTCAAAAAGGTTTACAAGAATTCAAATGTTTGAATAGTGCTTTTGGTTTACTATAAGGAGAGGCAATTATTTCAACATATTTATTTATTTCACTACTCTCTTCTTCATATATTTTGAGGATATTTATTTAAAACTATCAAATACAGACCTTATATCTCCCTCACTAACTGATAACTAATTCTTGATTCATATTCCATGTGGGAGTTTTGAACACACCCTTGGTTATAAATTAATGCAATATGCAAAACCATATGACATGAGGGTCAATGCATTAGAAAAACATCACCTTTACATAATACTCTTAAATACATGCTCTTATATCTCAACATTATCAAATTAGATGTTATGATCCCTCAAAAGGGTTTACAAGAATTCAAATGTTTGAATAGTGCTTTTGGTTTACTATGAGGAGAGGCAATTATTTCAACATATTTATTTATTTAACTACTCTCTTCTTCATATATTTTGAGGATATGTATTTAAAACTATCAAATACAGACCTTATATCTCCCTCACTAACTGATAACTAATTCTTGATTCATATTCCATGTGGGAGTCTTGAACACACCCTTGGTTACAACTTAATTCAATATGCAAAACCATATGACATGAGGGTCAATGCATTAGCAAAACATCACCTTTTCATAATACTCTTAAATACATGCTCTTATATCTCAACATTATCAAATTAGATGCTATGATCCCTCAAAAGGGTTTACAAGAATTCAAATGTTTGAATAGTGCTTTTGGTTCACTATGAGGAGAGGCAATTATTTCAACATATTTATTTATTTAACTACTCTCTTCTTCATATATTTTGAGGATATGTATTTAAAACTATCAAATAAAGACCTTATATCTCCCTCACTAACTGATAACTAATTCTTGATTCATATTCCATGTGGTAGTCTTGAACACACCCTTGGTTACAACTTAATTCAATATGCAAAACCATATGACATGAGGGTCAATGCATTAGCAAAACATCACCTTTTCATAATACTCTTAAATACATGCTCTTATATCTCAAAATTATCAAATTAGATGCTATGATCCCTCAAAAGGGTTTACAAGAATTCAAATGTTTGAATAGTGCTTTTGGTAGGAAACACAATATTTGAAATTTTAAACACCCGAGACAGCTTGTATAGACTCGAAAAGACCTATAAATACTCTAGAACTATTAATAAACTATTAAAAACTAAAAATGATAATCATGAAAACCTTCATAAAATATTACCCTACATCATCACTCCTGACAAGTCTAAGAAGGATTTCAGAAAACTAGTAACCACAATAGAGATCAAAAGTGTTTTTTCTCATCAATCAACAACCAAGGCATCATCACTCTATTGTAATTACTTTAAGGCCCAATTTTTTTTATCCGCTCACCTCTCTTTAGGGAAAAAATAAATCTAAGTATCTATTCTTAGTAATTAGTTCCTTTGTTTCTCTCCCAACCCACCCTCTAGAACTTCTCTCCAGCCTTCCCAACCAAACTTCTTTTTACCCAAGCCAAATATGATACTAACCATCGATGGTCACCTAACTATCGATGGTTTGCCCCTAAATAGTGATAGTCACTTAACTATCAATTTTTTCCCCCTAAATGTTGATAGTCACTTAACTACCAATGGTCTTACTCAATCGCTAATGGTGATTGTGTGTCAATTATAATAATAAACTTATTTGAGATATTAGACCTTAATCAAATCCCACTTTATAAATTTTTTCTTGATCAAAAAACATCACTCTATTCTCTAAACCACATCTAATTTATTTAAAATTGATATTTAAACATTTATTGTTATAATTATTCAAATTCATCTATTTTCAATCACTTCTTGTATTTGATTTTAGTATTCTTTGTTATTTATGCATGTAATTTATCTTTCATTTTTAGAACTTAACTATTTAAAAGCATTGATTGAAAGCCTCTAAGGAATATTATGATTCTTAGATCTAGATCATGTTAGGCAATCCACCCTACTACCCAAATAATCAACCATTTTTTATTGATTTCTTAGTTGTAGGTCATTCTTCCTTAGCCAAAGAGGAGTATCTACAATAGTCTGGATCAACGTGTGGATAACCTATTAGGTTCTACTAACCTCACCCTTATTTCAATTTTTACAATTTTATTCTAAATAAATAAAGCAATATTTATGTGAAACACTCCTCTTGCATGAAATGGAAATTAAATATTGAATTTACCATTATATCTCCACTTAAAAAACTAATATGTGGTGTTGAAACTTAAAATGAACTCCTTGATTTAGTCTTTCAATGCCAAATTATTCTTTGATGTTTGATCAAATAGGAATAATAGACTTATTTTTTACTTTAAATCCATATAAACTTCATAAAAACTTTGAAAACCTGAAAAAATGATGATATTAGACTTAAATCAACTCATTTCACCATTAGATAGGTGGTTTTGATGAATAAACACTTGCCATTCAGTCACCATGGTTGACTAGGTCAAGTATACCTCATTTGCTTATAGAATGGCTATTTTTAAGGAGCTATTAGGGGAAATTATAGGAATATTTTTTACCATATAAATATTTTATGATGAATAAAAAGTCTCATTATTTAATCTCCATGAATTGGATTCATGTAAACTGCCTTGTACCTCACTTCTCATGCTTTTTTTCTCCAAAAAACTTGATTTTTACCTTGATCGGTATAGGTACATACAAAAAATTATAATTTATGGAATCCTATCTCAGTTTAATTTATGTTTTAAGATGTTTTAGGTTGATCCATGAGGTTTTGATTGCAAGAAAATCATTTTTTCTCAAAACTAGTGACTATGAGGGTTTTGAAGGGTTTTATGTATGAATCTTCTTAATTATGATTCATGAAGAAAAAAATTAAAAATAAAAAATTATTTATATTAATATGTATTAAATAAACCCCTTAAAAATCCATGAAAATATTGGGTTCCCATGTAAAATATATGAGAAGATGTCATGTGAAGGAAATTTGCCTACAGGGTTTTGCTTGTATTCTGGACTGCCTATGCTCTTAGCGATTGTTCATAAAGAAAATCCCATTAAAAAAAAATAAAATTTTCATGAGTTATATATTAATATGTTTCCTAAAATAATTCTATTATATTTCTCCAAACTCTTCTTGTGGTGAAGGATACAAGCATCTGATTAGGTGGCTTAGAAGGGTGCCTGGAACTACAAAATTCAAATTTATCCTCATGGATGAAAATGAATATTAATTTTATTATACCTACATAAAAACATAATATTGGGGTGTTTAAAATGTCATAAAAACACTCTACAAGTTTCTTCTTGTTTGATAGGTCTAAAATTTCCTTTTGCCCTATAGGCCTGCTTGCTTAAATTAGCCCTCAAGGGTATGGTTTGCATATGATTTGGAGTTTTAACACTATTTTAAGGTATTATTAATATGTAATATAATCATACAATTATTTTTAAACATTAAAATGATCTTATAAACCTTTGTATCACCTTAAAATCCACTTGGACCTCCTCTTGCTCTATTATGACTAGTGAGGGAATGTGCCAAAATAATGAATACTTATACTTGTGGAATTAAAAATTATATTAAATATTACTAAAGTGGTGATGATTTTGTGTACCAAATTTGAATTCCTAATTCCATTTATAGATGCCAAAATATTTAAAAATACCTCAAAATTACCTCTTTTTCATGGTATATGTTGTAGAAAAAGGGGCTAAGTAACAAGTCAAGTGTTCATTCAATTGTCCAAGTCACTTATAAACTAATTACAAATAGTTTTAACATAGTATATTCCCATATTTCTCAACATTTATCACTCAACTATTATGGCATCAATTCACATAAGGTACAAGCCTTTTATGCTTGATTAAAGCACAATATAGAAAGAATTAGGGCCCACATTGGGCTAGTTGTGCCATGGTGCAAGATTTCACTTATAGGACTTGGTCATTAAAACATAGAATTTTATTAGATTTATTATCACAAGAATTTTATGGGATAAGCCTGATGGTTTATGGGTGTAAGCCTATTTTTGGGTGGTTCTATAGTCTTAAGGGTGCAAGTCATTGTTTCACTAAGCTTAACATCATATAGATATTTTGAAGGGTCAAAAAAGTTCTCTCACTTCAAGGATTTATGATTAGAATAGATATTATATCAAGGATACCAAGTCTTGGTGTGGGATCTACACTTAATCTATATCTAAAATATTCTAACATCATCATTTAACATAAGAATGCCATTAATGACCTAGACTAGAAGCTTGCAAACAACATGCTTAACATAATTATATTCAAATTATAACATTATAACCATCATGCATTTAAATATTAATTCAAATGATGCATAAATCATATAGATAACCATTGAGAATAACCATCATTACCATTAATCAAAGGTAACAGAATAGAGTTCATAACATATCAAATAGAGTAAATACTTGATTAAGCTAATTATCAGCCTAGAGGTTCACAAGTGAGCTTGGGCATATAAAAATGGAGCCTTCATGGAATTTGAGATATCCCTAAAACTAATGATATCTATAATATATGTAGAGTATGTCTACCTTCAACTATTGAGAGCTTTGTTACATCCAATTCCCATCCTCTACATCACTAGTTCGATCTCATTTTATCTCTTCATGAGCATATTAACCAAGGTGTAAGCTATACACATTGGGTGCCAAGATAGAGCCTAAGTAATAATTATACAAGACCCATCACCTTTCACCCTTCACACTATAGTTTTCATGTGTTTCTACTCCTAGAAGATGCCGTGAAGATCTAGGTGCTAGTTAAACACCTACTAGCTGGTGCAAGATGTAAATTGATCCCTCCAACTAGCACCAAGATATGAAAATAACAATCATCATGATAAGTGATTACCTCACACTAAGGTATATGTCAGGTTGGTGTGGATACCATACTTTAAAAAATAAGGGCCCAACATTACCCCATCTAAAATTTCTAGTCTACCCTCAGATTAGGTTGCTAAAGTATTTCGCATGTAGAATTTGGGTACACACTCTTTAAGTTTAGTGCTGAAGTCTTCAAAGCCCTTGATATCAAGCTTGATATCTTCTATGACACTATCTATTTATGTGAAGGCAGTGCTAAGCGTGAACACATCAATCTTTTCTAGTTCCTTTGTGAAGTCCTCTAGACTTGTCCTAGCCTTTATCACTCCCTCATCCAAGATTGTTCATTAATCATAGGCCTTAGTCTGTAAGGCATATAAAAGTGTTTCTATGTTATTTTATTAGTCCATAATTTATATGCTTACCACATTTACCTTCCCTATTATCTATTCATACTCTAACCTACTTACAAAGTACACTTACACCATTAGATTCTCTTTTTCCTCCTTCACCTTCTTGAGGCACTTATCTATGACTAACATTTGGTTAGAAAATCTCAAGAAGATGGCATCGATGGAATTTTTTCCTTCCTATAGATTCATGACAAGGTCCTCCACCTCTTTGAGCTTAGTAGTAATCTCCTTTTGTAGTGCAGTGTAGGGATCCTCTTCTTTTTACACCAACTTTGGTTTCATCTTTGGGAGCATATTCTCCACTAGCACATAGATTTGGTCAATAGAGAGGTTAGATGTATTGATGCTAACCAAGAAGGAAGGTTTGGACATATCTATGTGATCGTATAGCTACTATATCTTTAACTTTATCTTTGGCATACTTGTAGAATTTTTTCCATTTCTTTACCCTACCATCATTGATGATATTCTTACACATGACTTCAGTAGCCATCCAAATAAGTGCATTTTGAGACTATACTATTTTCATGGTGTTAGGGTTGATGATGAGGGAGTCATTCCCTTCTTCAAGTTATTATAAACCCAATACAGCATTTTGAGGTGCATCAAAGTGAGGCTCATCCATTTAGTTATCAAATAAAAATGCAAGTTGTTTACACATCTTAGCTTTGGTATATTTGGGGGGGATGAAGTCAAACATATATAAGTCTTCATCCATCCACCCCTTCTACACCTTCTCTCGAATGCTCAAATATATGCCTTCTTCTTTGAGTATGACTAACTCCATTTGATCTTCTTCCTCCTCACTAGTGCCACAACTTTCTTTGATGATTTCCTCTAAGGACTCATCTTCTTATTCCACAAGGGGTTCTTCTTTGGACTTCCCCCTTTGTCTACTTATTCTTCCTAGGGTTTCTTAATTCCTACCTCTAGGTCTATTCCCTTGGTACCAACACCACCTTATTTATACTAGGGTTCCTCTTTAGTCTCTTTTTATTTTTACAAGGTGCCAATATTTCCTTCTTTTAATTCAAGTTCCCCTTCACTACTTGTGCATGCCTTTTATGTAACTTCATCTACTTTTTTTTGGGGGTGGGCATTAGGCACCTTCTTATTTTTCTTAATGGCTAGTCCCATACTTATGAGAAACATTTTTGTCTTCCTATCTCTTGGACCTCTCTTCCTCAACCTTTTCTTCCTCATACTCAACCTTCTCAATATCTTCCTGAGTCATGACCATTTGCTTCCAAGCCTTCCTCTTCTTCTCCACCACTAGCACCATATTGATTTCTTCCTCATTATGGCCCATTTTATTTCACAACCTTCTATTTTCCTCTTCTATTTATGGAGGCTATGTGGAGGGTTCTTTGGATGAGGTGTTGGGTAGTTTTTTTAATTATTTAAGTGTGGTAGTATTGTCACATTAGAGGGCAATGAACATCCTTGATACTTATCTCCTCTCCCACTTTTTATTTTTTCACAATGTAGGTTTTTATTCCTCCATCTCTTCTTCCTTTCCATGTGTGAGGGCCTCTTTCACCTCCATTTCCACCAGTTCTATCATAAGGATCACAATAGGTCTCTTATACTTCTTCTTTTTCTACTTCTTATTGGATTATTCACTAAAAGTAACCCTCAACTTGATGCACTCTTTTATTTGCTCAAGTGTCTCTCCTCACTTATTTAGGGAGATTCTTGCTATGTTAAAGGTATTGGCTTCCCTTTGTCATTGATCTAGATGGGGTGACATCATATTTTATAGGATCTACACCCTTATTTCATGGATTCATCTCATAATATAACATGAAGATGCCCTCATTTATAACTTCCCTCTAGAGGGGATAAAGGTCTATGTAGTTGGAGTCATCATCTTCATACTTTATGGATTTTTCTCTTAGTAACACATACTGGTGCCTCAACCTACTCCTTTCTCCATCCATGGACTTCACCAAGATATCCAACTATTATGCATTGGGAATTTTCCTTACCATTGCTATGAAATATTTAGAAAATAATACATAAGGCAATTTGAGTCAATCAGATAGGTTTTCATCTATGAGAACCAAACACACTACACATAAGTGTTACATGGAATCAATTGTCACCATTATAAACATATGTTGATGGATCTCCTATAAAATGTACCATTAAATCTCAAATACCTCTATTTATCAAGTGTACCACCCCAATACTCATGTCTTGTACTTTTTGGAAAATCTGCATGGGTAGGTGAACTCTTGATACTTTAACACTAGAGAATATTTTTATCCTAAGAAAACCCAAAGGTTGTCCTCATCACCATTTATCATGTTAATATCCTCCATCACCATTAATATTTGCACTGACCCCCACCTAAAGCTCTAACATGCCTTGTGTCATTATATCATGTTCTTCACCATCTCCTTAGCATTAAACTTCAAGATATTGAACTTGATCCTTATGCCATGTGATGGGTGATGCACAAGTAGGTCTTATTGATGTTGGTATAATGACTACTAGGTAAAAGCTTAGAGATAATGAGACATGGTGTTACCCTCATGCTAGGGTATTAAATGTCCTTTATCAAAAATGTGAAACTTACCTTGTAGTAGAATATTAATTTCATAACCCTCTCCACCTTTGCATCATCTTCCATCACATGGTGGATGTCCATCCCTATGCCTAAGATCCCTATGATTCTATTGATGAGGTGCATCAAGATCTACATGTATCTCCCTATTAACTAAAATTGATCACCATAGATGCATAAAAGGAAGAGCTACACTAATTATTTTGGCTTACCAAAAATTAGCAACTCATACAACTAGGTCACACTAGTCATCGCAAGCCTATCTTGGATGGAGATGTAAAATAACACCATGAATATGTATGACTTTTATCATATGTCAACCATCCAATCTTGGTTGAGATATTACACATTTATTTGCATGAAATGGTTGTATTCATTCAACCTACATGTATTCATGAATGATACCTAAGTCTCCCCCATTATGAACTCAAGGGGAAAATATATTTATCTATATGAAAGCTTTGCACTTTATTCTGGGTCAACCACCATAATGCTAACTCCTTCCACCAGTTATTTATTTTTATTCATAGTGGTGGTTTATTCTACCATTTGTGCTTTCTTGGTGTCTTTATGTGCTTGTGGTGGATCAAAAATTAGATGATTCTTCCCCATTCTAAACTGGTTACTATGGAAGTATGATCTATTGATCTTCCCAAAGCTCTTAATCTTGATTTTTGGTTCGTCATAGTCATGGGGTTTATGACTATGAATTTATCTCTTGAGATTTTTTATCCATTAATGGTGGCCTTAATGTCAATAAACATTTTTACAGTTTGGTGCTCTTGTAATTCGCTCTCCACATGCCTTTATTTCAATCTTAAATGAAACACAATCTCTCTCCCTATCTAATTATTTTCATTTGGCATTTGTAGGTGCTTAGGTTTTCACTTGGTAGCATTTTCAATATTCAACTCTAGTTTAGATATGGTTCTACTCTATGTTTGGGTTCAAGTTATCTTAAGGTTTGTAACCTATTCCCATCAGCCATTTGATCCTTTATACCTTAATTTTATATACCTTCTTAATTATATGTGAGTAATGGTGTGACAGTGCATAGATTTATTGAAATCCACAAAAAACCACCAACACATTTACATTTATTACAGATATTTGTGACTTCATCATCACTGCATTAACTTCTCTTAGTAGTGTATTCAATGAAGTGACTAGTGATTCAAATGGTCACTTATTACCTACCATTTAGTGGATGCCAACTTGTCTTCATGATCTTCCTTCTACACTTCATTCACCTTGGCATGACATTCACCCTTATTATGGTAACCTAGGTACAACACTTCACATGTGCATGATTTAGCCTCCTCAGTTTCATCTTCTCTTCCTACTATACTTCCTTTCAAATTCACTAATATTACTTGGTCTATTTCCTTGTGCTTTCATCTTGATTTGGCTTACCCTACCCTATACAAATTCATGTGCTAGTCATCCAATTCTTTATTCTCTAACTTTATTATGCACTTAGTATCTTGTGTACTTTCCCTTCATATATTACACAATATCATCCATTGTGCCTCCCATTGTCACTTAGTACTCACATTTTTCTATGTCTAGCAAACTCCATACACCTAGAAACTTAGGTTTCTAGCCTCAACCATTTAGAAAGCAATCATGCTCAACTTACTTGACTAGATTTATGCATGTAAGTGATATAAAGTTATCTTATGGGTTTGAAATCACCTCACTTATTCAATTATAATATACAACAACACAAAACTCAAGGAAAAATTTGGATTGTGCCAAATTTTATTCTGATCAACATAACTCAGCTGACTTATAACTATTAAGTTAGTCTTTGATGGTACAAGAACCATTCTATTATCTATAGGGATTTAGTTGGTTATTATTGAAATGCCTAGGGAGCATTTTTCTAGTTAATGTGCATATTTTTCATGCATCAATCTCTAAAATACTATGGATGACATTAAGGCCCATCTACCTAATACGCAGCTTGCCTAGATACTTGAGGTACTTGGAATCATATAGAAAAAATAATGTTCCTTTAGTTAGTACCTTGTGCTTGATATACTTGTCATGCCAAAGCTTATGGCATGCCTTCTGTGTTTATTGGCTCTATCTTTCTTATGCATGCATTTTATCCAATCACTCTATGTCTTTCAGTCATGTGCTCAAAGTTTCTTGGTCATCTAAATGACCAACACATGAAATGTGTAATGAGGGCACCATGAACTCCATCAATAAAATGGCCTTTATACCAAACACTAATTGGAATGGTGTATCCTTATTCAAGTGTTTGTAAATAATGGATAGGTTCACAAAACTACTGACACTCAATCATCCCAATATTTGTGACCAACATCACATATATTTGTGAGACATGTCCCCGATATCTTATTGATCACCTCAGCTATGCTATTTACTTGGTGATCATAAGATATATTAAGTCAACATGATGTACATAGTTTCATTAATGAAGTGTGTTCCTCTATATTTCGTTAGACTAAGTGGGAACCCATAGTGAATAATGATGTTATCCCATATAAACCTTATAGAAATCGTAGCTATGCAGTCTTTGGTTGGTGCCACCTTAGCCCACTTTTGAAATAATTTATGGTTGTTATAATGTATCTTATGTCTATGCACCTTGTAGTGGTAATGATTGGCCTCAAAAATTCAATAGCCTATTTTTTGAATGGTGCCTAGGCAATAATGGGAATGAGAGGCATCTCATTCTAGTGGTTGGGATTTCCTATGCATTAGAAAATGTCAAATGACTTGGTGAAATCTGTTGCATCCTAGAATAGACTTGGTCACCATAATCTTAATTATAGCATCTTACATACCATATCATATCCAATGTAATAGAGTTTTTCTATCCCCTCTTGCATCTATTATAAGATAGAGTCCCTTTCATGTCCTAAGACACATCGGTGTAGGACTTCATCTTATCTTAATTTGTATAGTTCATTTCCAATGAGCTAAAAGGGGGTGGCATGAACTACAAGTTGCTTCTTTTCTTTGGTTATCATAGTCTAGGGCATAGATCTAGATGTGATAAATTTAGTGATATCCACCAAGTCTTCTAGGATGCATTGAACCCTATATAGTTGTATTTCAAGCATATCATACTCAATAAGCATTACTATATTGCTAGAGTCAATAAATGATAAATGTTTTGGGCTCGATTTTTGTTTTTCAGGCTTCACAACAATCAAGAACTAGAATTCTTAAAACATAACTATCTATATACAAATATGCCCATGGATAATAGGATTATTTACTAGGTAATTAAACACCTCATTATTAGTGAAAAAGATGAATGGGTCATTGATAAGTATTTCCTAAATTTATACAAGGTGCATATCATGACAAGTGCCTCACACTTAGTTGTTATATAGTTCTACTCTACATGGGTCAATTTTCAACTTGCAAAGGGAATGGGATGATCCATTTTACCTTCACCTAGTTATGCCAAAATAGTGCCAATCATAGATCCAAATGCATATACATGGATGTGGAATGGAGTCATCTAGTTAATAAATTATAATATTAGTGTGCTAGCTAATTTGAGAATCAAGGTTTCAAAGGCATCATCTTATGTTATGCCCTAATAGAATGGGCCATCCTTGCACAAAATGTCATCTAGTGATACCATAATATTTTCATAACTCCTTATGAACTTTTTATAGTATCCATAATGGACAAGAAAGTCATGAATGTATTTTTTCATTGATGGGTTTTAGAACTATAAGATAATTTCAATCTACATGGGATTGGTGAGTAGAACATCTTTGTAGATGATGTGCCTAAGAAAGGTGTCAAATGGTTTTGTAAAGATGCACTTATTGAGGTTCAAGGATATATAAAACTATTTTCACCTCTTAAACATGAGACACAAGTTGTCATAATGTTCATTCAATAACCATACACAATCTAATCATCTAAGTACACTTAGAGGAAATTGTGAATGAAATCCTTAAATGTGATGATCACCGATTTGGAGAACAATGATGGTGTATTAATGAGTCCAAAGGGCATCATGCTATATGTGAAACAACCCCATTTTGTCATAAAGGTTGTTTTAGGCTTGTCCTCCTCATCAATATAGACTTGATGGTATCCTAAGAACCCATCAATGAAAGTGTATATTTTTTAGCCTACGACACCATCCAAAACTTCATCAACAAATGGGGTCAAGAATGGGTCAATTATGAAAGAAAAATTCAATAATATATATTTAATGTAGATATAGATTTTCCCATCCTTATTTATATTGATAACCATGGGTTTCACCCATTCATGTTCTTGCATAGTGTAGATGATGCCTATGACTAGCATACCATCAATCTCCATTTTCACCTTAGTGCAAAGATTAGGGTTCATTATATAAGGGAACTTATTAATAGGTATTGAACCATCAAATAAATTTATGCTCATCTTCCCAAGGGATGGGTGGGTTCCCTTCATATCTCAACAATTCTGAGGGAACAAGTCTTAGAACTCCTTTAGGAGATCTAAAATTCATGCCAATTCCATGTCAGACTAATATACACCTAGAATATAAATATTTGGTTTCCCTTATGATCTAATGTCTAAATTAGTAGTTTTGAGTAACATATAGTAGGGTTTATTCCTCTCTTGATGTAAATCCTTAATTTGTATATTGCCCTTAGTTGTTCCTATGCAAAGATGAGTAGGGTCTTCTTCATTGGGGGCACTATCCTCAACTTGGTGCACTAGATTATTTTTACCTATAAAGTTCATCCATTTGTGTAACTTTTAGGTATCATCATATTTGTCACTTGAGTCACTATTAAGCAACTATTATTCAAAGAAATTCAAGAGTACCAACCCCTTTCCCCAAACATGTCTTATAGGTACTCCTATAATATTGCAGTGTCTTCAAATACTACCCTTTAAAGTACTTGTAGTGGCTCAATCAATTATAGGTTTTACAAATAAAAGGTGTGAACAAACTGCTCCTAAAGTGAATCCCAACTGGTTATCTTACAATGCATCTTATTGACAATGTACCATGTTTATGCCCACATATTCAAGGTCCTATAGAAGGTGTACACCCATAGGTTCTTTGGGGCATTCTCACCATAGATAATCCATGTTTCCTTGCAAAAGCACTGATGTAATACTAGGTCAGAGTCATAAGAGTAGGCAGATATATCTAGTTCCTTATTACTTTTCTTGAGTCTAGTATAAATGAATTATTTCAAATCCTACCAAATTGGCAAGCTAAGCCTTTATGCTACCCACTAATGAGTGGTACTAATCCTTAATTTATACACCAGTGCACCTATTTGATCTACTTATTTAGGGATGCATGATTCAAGTTCATAAACATACTATTCCATTGGATTACTCTCCTCATATCTTGGGAGAACAATAAGTTTACCTTTGCTTAGGTGAAATAATCTCTTTCTTTTCTTCTTGGTGTAAGGGACCCATATTTTTAAAGTGTGATCAATTTGGACATACTTTGGCTTTACAGTTTTTGGCACCTTTGCTTGCACTAAGTGGCATCTTTAACTAGTGGTCTCATAAGCTTCTTTAACCCATTGGTCATAGGTAACATCAATGGTGTTCAAGGTTGATTTCCCATCTTCCCAAGAAATCACTCCTTGATCATTGGGGTTGAGAATCTTGACACCTTGCATCATGATGTTGTATATGTGGTTGATCTCATCTTTGATATCCACACTTTCTACATAAGGGGGTCCCTGGTCACTTGAGAGGGGGATAACTACCCTCTCTTTACCATTTTCAAAGGTCATGTAGTACCTCTTGAAGTGCATGTCTACATTATTCACAAAATACAATAGATTTCCCAAAAGTGATGGATAATTATCTTGTTCTACTAACTTAATCACCTCAAAGTTACTGTAGAACTTAGTGCCCATGATATCTACAATGATGCTCTTCAAAATTTTGATTGGCTGTACTCAAGTTTTATTATCCATGAAATGGACATGGGGGGATGGCCTCAAGGCTAGCCTACCCATCTCCCATGCATTCTTAGTCAAGATATTGAATTTAGTGCCTATGTCCATAAGGACCTCACATACAAACCATCCATTAATGGTGGAATTCAAAAATAATTCTTTATCATACTTTGAATTTTGTGTATGCTTGACTTTTGATGCCCTTTCCATGTGTGGCATCATGACTTCAACTAGCCTTTGGCTTACATGCTCCAAAATCAAGTTGTTCAATATAGGAAACATCCCCTCTATATATAAGAGTTGTAGGATCTTTTTTAGCTCTTGTACCTTAGCCTCTTGGATATTTTTCTTCTTATGGGAGGTCGAATCCAATTTTTTGAGGTCTCATGCCAGTTGGAGCTCCCCTTGTAGGTTTTGGATGATGCTCATTGCCTATTGAAATACATCCTTATAGCATGCTGGGTCTGGGTAAGGTGGCTATGTTATGCACTCAATGTAACTCTTTCCCCATATTCTAAACACAACTCAAGCATTGGTGTAATTGGTGGTTGAGTGGTGAATCCACTATGAGTAGCTACCTACACCTTGACTATCTCTGTACAGGTTGGTTTTACCTTAAATGTCCACTTCTCCACTTTTGTCTCATACCTGATCATCCCTACATCCTTATATATGCTTTTCCTACCTTGGGTTAACTTCTTATACAAGTTAGGGAATTATTCAACCTGATGGTCCCCTCGATAATAACCACATGTTGGATGTGTAGGGTAGTCACATTGATAGTGCTCTTTTGAGTCATACTTATAACATGAGTGGGTTGGGAACCTTCTACCACTTATCCTCCACCTTACCCTCTAGCACCTAATTTCATCCCAAAGCCTATATTATACTAGGCATAGCCTTCATTCCTTTGGTTAGCTTACCCTCTGGCTGTTGAATTAGACTACTTCGTGCCCCTCTCCATGTTCCTATACATCCCATCAATCATTTGATAATTAACTATTGTATGGGTGTAGGAATTACACAACCAAAAATAAATGGTTATGTTAATTTGGATAGAGTGTTGTAATAATGGGTAGTTTCAAACATCATGCACCTTTTTGTAAACTTCATAGTTTAGAAGTAATGTGTGCATATTCCTTCAAGGGAAATTATTCATGTTATGGCCTTCCACTTTATAGTCGATACACCATAATATAATTAAAGTATATTTTTATAAACTAAAGGTAATATTTTGGATTTATGAGGCCATGGATGCAATTTTTTCCTCCATGAATGGACTAATCCCAGAATTAGCACTTTTGACTAGCTCAACTTTGAGCATGATTTTAAGATTTTCATGAGGGTATATAAAGGTCTTCATGGAAAGTGATCTTATAAATAGTAATAACAACCCTCCAATGAAAAATTTCACATGATGGGAGGGGTGAATTTCATAAATAATCTTAGAAATGAGAGTTTTGAACTTTGCATCATATAGGCACATGCTCTCTAAAAGTACTTGGCTAATTTCCTTGAGTGATATGATGTTATTTTATTAAAACTTTGGTATGTTGAATTCCTTAAAGAATGCTTCCTTCAAGACATCATGATACACCATAGTCTAGTTAGGTTCAAACTTCATATACCATGTATGGGTGTGATCCAATAAAGTGGTCATGAACTAGGTTGCCTTGTGCTTTGATTGGGTTATGCCTTAAGTGTGTCATTGTAGTTCACACTTTAGCACATGATATATGGAATTATCCATGTTGTAGTACTTTAACAAGTATAAAGACATTTTTTTATTATATTATATTTGGGGACACAACTAACATTTTAGGTGCTTTTCCTCTTGGCATCTATTTAGGTGGATGTCCTCCAATACCTCTAGCCACTAGGTTAGGTGCTAGCCACATTATTAGTAATAGTGCCATTGATGTTGATGGTGTTGTATTATTGACTTGTGGTGCTTGACCACTTCTTTTAGGTTATTCCCTAGTTTGCATAACTAACATTGGTTGAGCTAATATGCTTATGCTCACATTCTATTATGGTGAGATAATGCCTAATGGTTTAGAAGTAGTCTTACTCAACTCCTTGTAGGGAATAACTTGTTCAATAACAAAATTACACTCCAAGTCTAAAAAAAATCTAAAATATATATTTTCAATAGGGTTAGTTATCACTCTTATTCTTTATTCAAGTAGGGGATCCAATGCATGAGCTTGTGCTACAAGTTCAAAGGGGGTAGGTGAATCTGACGCATCTTCATTCACCAATTGTTTTAGGAACCCAATGCATTCTACACCTATTACCTATTGAGATCAATTCATTACTTCATTGTTTCTCTCCTCATGCTATTTCAATTAAAAAAATCCTTCCCCATGCCCTTTCGATCACTATGGGTTCTCTCAATAATTCTAGGTTTCATATGTTCCATCAATCTATGCCATCTCTTATTATAAGTTTGTCTTCTGAGCTCTCAAGTGTCAATATACTCATCCCCTTCCATTTTTATTCATCTACACATCTCCTTCTCCCCCTGTACATTACTAATATGCAAAAGGACTTTAGCCTTCCATTCCCAAAGTTTCAAATCCATAATCCACCATTAGTTTCTTTAGTTATACATTAAAATCTTTCACAAACATCCCTTTGGGTTCATGCAAAAATTAATACTCTGCTTCTTCAAGGCATGAGTATGTTGAAACTTCAAACTTAAGCATGTAACTATTTAGTTCTCCTTGCCACCATTTGTCTAATTATCTATTCCAAGTGGCATATAAGGTCTCAAGCCTCTCTAGGCACTCCTTTTATCATTTATAACACTATTCGTAACTCTATCTTTTGTGTTCACATATGCAACCAACCACTGGTATATATTCTCAATAAATATGTAGAAAAAGACTTTGTGTAAAGCATCATATAGTTTTTTTTGAACCCACTTTCTTGGATTTTGTTGTCTATAAGTTAGATGCTTTAGCAAAAATATATCTTCCACCTATTGTAACCAGTGATTGATGTTTTCGACGGAGAGTCAAAGTATCATTCTATCACATAATTTAATTAATAAAATTCAATAGGGTCCCAAAAATGGAACCAAAATGTTGTATAAAAAGGAGTCAAATAACAATTTAGGTGTTCATTTAGTTGTCCAAGTCATTTTTGGACTCATTACAACTAGGTGCAACATAGTATATTCCCATAGTACTCAACATTTATCACTTGATTATGATAGCATCAATTCACATAAGGTATAATCCTTATGCTCTCACCCAAATCATAATAGATAAATAACTATGGGGCAATGTTTTACTTATAGGACTTGGTCATTCCAACGTAGGCTTTTGGTAGACTCATTGGTGCAAGCATTTTATAGGATAAGCCTGATGGTTTATAGTGCAAGCCTATTTTAAGGTGGTTCTATAGTATTAAAGGTGAAAGGAATTATTTAACTAAGCTTAGAATCATATAGGTTATTTTAAGGGTTAAGGGAGTGATCTCACTTTAAGGATTCATTCTTAGACTAGTGCCTCTAGCAAGGATACCAAGGCTTGGTACATGATCTACACTTTGTCTATATCTAAAATATGTTGACATCATTGTTTAATATAGGGATGCCATTAATGACCTAGACTAGAATCTTAAAAACAAAATGATTAACATAAATATATTCAAATTATAATATTATAACCATCACACATTTCACTAGCAATTTAAATGATGCATAAATTAGATAGATAACCATTGAGAATAACCACCATTACCATTAATCAAAGGTAACATAACAGAGTTGATAACATATAAAATAAATTAAATGATATTTTAAGCTATTTATCATCCTAGAGTCTCATAGGTGAGCTTGGACATACACAAGCAAAGCCTTCATGGCATCTGAGATATCCCTAAAACTAATGGCGGCTATAATGTATGCAAAGTATGTCTATCTTCAATTCTCTTATACTTCACTACATCTAATTTGTGTCCTCTACATCATGGTTTGATATTTTTTTATAGCTCTTCATGATCATCTCTACTAGGTTTTAATTTACAGATGCTAGGTGTTGATCTAGATCTTATGTAATTAATTCATTGGCCCCATCACCTTGCACCATTCACACTACAGTCACCACATGTTGCCACTCCTAGAAGATGCCCTAAAGATTTGGGTGGTAGTTAACCACTTAAAAATTGGTATAAGATGTGTGTTGATCCCTCCAAATAGTACCAAGATACTAAAATAGCAATCATCATGCCAAATTATTTCCTCACTTTAAAGTTTCTATCATGTTGGTGCTTATCACATACTTAATAAAATAGGGGCCCAATAGTCTAAGCATATGGATGACTATGTTTCACGTTTTACCACCTTGTATTATACTAAAACATGATTTTAAATGTCATGAAATCCCCCATTTATAGTGGTTTCAAACTATATGATCAACTCTTTAACCTCTATCACTCTTATCTCAAACCTTAACTCTTAAGAAGTCTGCTTAACTTATACCAACAACTCAGTAAGTGTGTGTTTTGAGGTGAATAAGTGTCTTGTGATCATTTCATCATGGTTATATGTTTGAGATAATGATTAAACAACTTTAAATCCACCTCTCATACTCTTTTTATCCATTTAGTACCTTAAACCATGCTCTTTAGGCCTCTTGACTTGGTCTTTTTTGTACAAGCCTATGTTAACATGGCTATAGGTGCAAGTTTTGATTTATGACTATAGCATAGGTGTTTGAAACCTAATTCATGATATATATATATATATACATGCATCATCATGAAACTCATGAAACATCCTCTTATGAATATAAACCCTGAATAACTCTGGCTTTATATCCCTCTTTATGCTTGGAATATGATTGTGCTTGCTGGATGTAGGTGAGTTTCTAGGGTGATTGACTGTCACCAATAGTATTGAGAACTATCCATTGATACTTTGTCTTCATTAAAATTAATAGATCCTATGAACCTTCAATACTTCATGAAACCTTTTTTTAGACCATTAGCCCATAAGAAACTCCTTATGATTGTGGTGGCTATGCATATGTGTGGATGTAGGTACATGATTTTGGTGTATGACTATATTAGGTGATTGAAACCTTCAATTATCCCTTTTTAAAACTTATAATTCTATTTTAAAGCAATTTATCCCTCATGATAACATTCATTCTTATAAAATAAATTAGCTCTTCATGATCATAGACCTTATATCAAGTGCTTGAATTTGTTTTTCATACTTATTAGACCTTGTACAGACTGAGAATAGGGGTTTTAAATGCTTGGAGAGGGTTAAAAGCATAGCATTTCATTGAGTTTCACTATGTTATGTGGCTTATTTACAATAATAATATACCTTCTTGAAGTATTCAAACCCCTTTATACACATTCAAAACACCTTTAACCTATTAAATTCTAACTCTCTTTGCTAGATGCAGGTGAGTGTTTGGAGGTTTGTAGGACTATAATATATCTCTGATAACCTCTTATTAACATGAGATTTAATTTTAATTTAAAATCTCCCTTGACTATTTATCCCTTGCTTACTTTTTTTAGCCATAGGAATAAGCCTTTAGGTGTCCTTAAGTTGGCTATAGGGTACTTTTGTGTTGGCTATATGTGATGTTTTGATCTTGTATGTACTACAAGTCTCTTTGAGGTTAATTTTTGATATAAATTCCTATATTGAGGTGTCATGACTATCCTATGCTATGATTATTACCTTAAAATCATCAAAAACCCTATTTAAGTAGTCAAAACCCTTTATACACATTTAAAGCAATGCTTGGTAGTTTTAGGTTTCATTTTTTATGGTTGTAGGTGATCACTTCCTCCTATTAAGCCCTCCTTGAAATTTTTAATCTCAATTCTTTAATATCCCTCAAAATTTAATTATCCTCTTGAGCCTTATAAAGTCTCTCTTACTGTAGGTGGTCTTCATTGAAAAGACATAAGCCTGTAGGTCACTTCCTCCTTTAGGACCATAGGTTACCATTTCACATAACTAGATGTCATTTAGGCTTTGAGACCTTTTAACTCTCCTTTTTCACAAATTAAATGCCTTTATTTTAAAAAAATACTATACCTATCATCATTTTTTAGACAAACTTTCTCTATCTTATGCCTAACTATACCTTATTCAGTCTTTTATACAAAATAGGGATTATGGAGTTCTTGGAGAGCATTGATATTACACTTACAAACCTGTAAGGCCTAATAACATGATTTCATCCTTCTTGATAGTCTCTATTGTTGTCCCCCAAAAATATGACTCATTTTTGGTATAACATTTGAACTATTTTGGTCCTACAGACCAAAATTGTCTCTTCCCTTTTCAAAATCTATCTTGGGCATTCAAATTCCTCATTTTTCAAGCTTCTCAAAAATCTACAGACTATGCAAGCTTAAATCTATGGACTCTACAGGATTAAATCTATGGACTCTACATGAAGAGGAAATCTATGGACTTTGTCAGAAGAGGAAATCTACAGACTCAACAGGAAGAGGAAATCTACGAACTCTTTCAAGGTTAGAGAAAACTATGGACTTGGTTTCTATGGACTCTACAGGTAGGTTCATTCTTACACGTTCAAAGGCTTTTACAGGTAGATTCAACCAAAATAATCAATTTATAACACTTGGTCATTTTTGGGATTAGTTTAGTGCTTTGGTTCAAACAAAAATCTCCATCGGTAAGCATCAACAACAGGTTCAATGTTTGGTTCATCCTTTGGTTCAACGTTAAAAAGGTTCAAAGGTAGGTTGAATTGAGTGGTTAAATGCTTTTGGTTCACTCATTTGGTTCATTCAATTGAACCATCAGCTTGAACCATTTTGGTTTAACATCTTGGTTCAATGAAGAGGGTCAACGTCTTGGTTCAATGGAGTGTTTCATCAGCTTGGTTCATTTAATTGAACCATCAGCTTGAACCATTTTTGTTCAGAGCTTGGTTCAACCTATTGGTTCAATGATGAGGTTCAATGGTTAGTTCAAACAAAGGGTTCATTGGCTTGAACCATTTTGGTTTAATGAAGTAGCTCAACATTTGGTTCAACCAAGCGGTTCAATCAAATAGTTCAATAGATGGTTCAAAGCCTTGGCTCAACATTTGGTTCAATCAAATAGTTCAACAACTTGGTTCAAAGGAGCAGTTCAAAATGTAAAAGTTTAAAGGGATTCTTAAAGGACAAGTGCCCTTGCAAAGGGCACTTGGTCAATGAAAATACCCTTCAAAAGGGTCATTTTCAAAAAGACTAATGCAAGTCTAAGGCACAATTCCTTCAAAATTTTTGTCTAAAGGAATTCCTTCAGATAAAAAGTCTAAAAATAATTCTAAGAAGTCACGGAAGCAAGAAACCTGAAGGAATTCACATTTTTGGCAAATGGGAGATTTCTGTGGATAATTTGTCCTCAAGAATTATCTGTGGGAATTTGTCTGAGAAAAGCCTGAGGAAAATACCCACAAAAAATACCCACTGGAATTTGTGAAGGGCCGTCGAAGGACCTCGAAGGGCAGGTGCCCTTGTGGGGGACTCTCAGCTACCAATTTGAAGAATGCTTCCTCGAAGCCGAAGAGTCACCTGAAGAAGCCTGAAAGCCATTCAAAGACTGCCCAAAGGGTAGATACCCTTTTGGGAGGCTCTTCCTGACCCAAAATAGCCTATTTATTAAGGCCCAAAAGGGCAAGTTCAATCTAGGAAAGTGCCAAACAAAAAATCCAAAAGAAGACAAAGGGGTGATGCGCCCAAAGATGTCAAATTCAAGACAACAAAATAGCCATTGATCCTTTGAACCTATAGACCAGAATACATTCACAGATTTCAAGGACAAGACTAGCAGGAAACAAGGAAATAACAAAATAACAAACTAAATCTAGGACCCGATTCAATTAGCCAGAAAAGGAGGAATGATGAAGGTAAGATCAGATCACCAGGTGGACATTGAAAGTTGCAAACTTTTAATAAGTGTGACTTGTTTCCCTACATTGATAAAATCAAATAGGTAAAATTCCCCTAAGTTCTAGCCCATCTTATTAATAGATTCCAATGTAACATGATGTGTTACTATTCCTGAATCCTTCTTGAAGAAGCTATATAAGGGAGTCTCTTGTTATTGTAAAAGATCTCTTTTTTGACAATTAGAATGAAACTCTACCCAAATTGAAAGGCATTTTTGAGACTTTGAGCTCAGTTTGTTTATCATATTTTGTTACTAGAATAAGAAAGCAAGTGGTTTTTCAGACTTTGTGCTATAATATCTTTGTTCTTGAGGAAACTATTCTTATGTCTTTTTCTTCAATATATCTTCTATTCCTTTAATTCAACAAGCAGAATTAGTGATAGTAGTCAAGAAGGTGTCTTGAAGAGTCAACTATGGAGAGACTTTGTGCCTCCATAATTGCCTTTAGTGTGTTTTATTTTCATTTATATGTAAAGGACCTTGGGGCAACTTTGTGCCCTCAATGTCCTTCGTATCTTACTCTTGATCAATTCAAGTGGAGACTTTGTGTTGCATCTTGATTTGTTGGTTATTACATCATTTGCTACATTTTGTTGTTACTACCAGGAGTATTCTTGTGGTTTGTTGAATAGTACTTCTGAAAGAAGAGGAGTACTATCTATCATTTCCCTTGAGTTTTTCCTTTGATCCACATGCATCATCTCTAAAAAAAGAGAGATGGATGGTTTGTCCTACCCCTGAGTATTATTTTCTATTTATATATATAGCCTACCTATAGAGAACCTCCCCTTGATGAGAGGAGAGATTAGTCCCCTTTTGATGTGGTAAAATTACACATTTGGATGACTAATCTTCCTACTTTGGCTAATCAGACCTATTTTGTTTATCAGTATGTTGATCAACAAAATATTCAACCAACAGTTTTTGGCGACTCCACTAGGGATATCATAAAATCCATTATCCATTTATAATCTATCCATTCACCTCCACACTAATCAGGAAAGAATGCACAATTTAAAGCCTCAAGCTTTAACTGAAGCAAGGTTAATTCTTTTCTATTTTTGTTTCACAATCTGGTAGATTTAAGGTATACACGAAGCCAAAGGGCTAAAGGTATCATTGACCCTGTATTCGAGTTGGTACAAAAAAGTGATTTTAATCTGTTTCCTTCACCATCTCGTCTCCAATGAACTAAGAGTTTTCCTCCTACTAAAGTCAGATCTCCATTTCCAGATGAAGTATCTACTTCTATTATTGATAAATCTTTGCCAATAGTTACCCCTCTAAGATTTGTTATCCCTCTTTTTTATAATCCTTCAATGGTAGTTCAAGGCCCCTGGGGTAATAATTTTGGTCCTGTCAATCTTACTCCACCTCTATATGAGCTTCCACGTAGTTTAAGGAAGAACCTCCCCAAGTTCTATGGTGATGGAAAATCTCATCCTGATGAGCACATTGCAGCTTTCAGCATAGCTTGTGGAGTAATCAGAGTAGAATTTGAAAATGTAACAGTCAAGCTTTTTGTAGAGACATTACAAGGTGTTGCTGTAGATTAGTTTTATCATTTACAAGCTCACTCAGTGACTAATTAGAATACTCTTAAAGCTAAGTTTGAAGCCAGATTCAAACCTACAGAAGATGCACATACACTTTTGGCTCAACTTACACAGATGAAGAAAGAGCCTCATGAGCCTATGAGAGACTTCATAGCCAAATTTGAAAAATTGAGAAATAGAATTCCTGTAATTGCTAGACCTACAGTTGAGAATCTCAAATGATTTTTAATTAATTCTCAACTACCTAAAGTAAGTTTTCTCTTGAGACGTGTTGGTCAAATAGATCTTGCTGTAGCTCAACTTTTGGCCACTAAAGTAGAAGATGATCTCATCTTAGTAGGGAAAATAAGAAAAGATCCAAATAAAAATAGAGCTTCATCATATTCTAAATATGCATCTACAGGCACCATAGATCCAATGGTGCAAAAATTAGAAAATGAGTTGCTTTCTCTCAAAAAGCAAATAGCTCAAGGAATGTCTTTTGCTCCTTCATACAGAAGGACATTCCCAAATTAGTCATATCAGGGCAATACTACCAAGAATCAAGGGCAATAGAATCACCTTCGTCCCCCACAAGGGAAACTTGCCTTGGAAGCTCCTCCAACCAATTCAATAATGGGATATCTTTAAGTAAAATTAGAATTCTCTTTCCAGCCTAAATTAAATCAAGAAAATGATGCTGATCTCCTTGAAGACGATCAAGAAGAATTAGCTAGCGACTCCCACATTGGTTTCTTAAATTACCAGGATAAAATTGAAAGCAAAGGAGAAGCTTTTGATGGATCATATACAGTGTTTACCAGATCCAAAAACCAATCAATCCAATAGGCTGATAAGGAGAAGATAGAAGAGCAACTGCAGCCAGCAGTCATGATTACTAAGCATGGAACCACTCTACCTTTTCATTCAAAAGACCTGGTAATTACCCAAAAGGTAAATACATTATTTTCTTTCCTTCCCCTTATACTCCAAATTCACAAACCAACCCACCTCCCATCCCTTCTAAAACTTATAAAGTTGAAGTACCTTTCTCTGTACCTAGTTCAATTCAACCATTTGACATAATTGATCATGTCAAAAAGCCAAAAATATAAATGTCTGAGTTTAAATATTTGCAGTCCAATTCTGATCAATTGAATAAGTTGGTCTAATATGTCAAAAACCAAAACATCCTTACAAGACAAAAGGCTAAAAAGATAAATCCTGATTCTCCAAAGAACATGCCTATTTCAAATAATTTGGTCATTACTCCCCCAGCTGCTCTTAGAAAAATATAACCTTTCTATGTTTCCCTGTTAATTAATGGCCACAAGATGAGTAACTATATTACAGACTTAGGTGCATATGATAATGTCATGCCTACTAAATTAGTTTAATCTCTTGGTCTCACATTGACCAAAACATTTGGGATATGTTTCTCTATAGAGAACAAACAAGTACCATTGTTGGGGAAAATCAAAGATGCCTAATTTGCATTTACAGCCTTTTCAAACAAGAGAATCAAGATGACTGTCTTGGTGGCTGACATCCCAGCATCTTATGGCATTTTGCTTGGATGAATTTTTTTCAAGGACGTGGGAAGAGAAATAAGCATGGATCTATCTGAGGCAAGGATCCCTGTCTAAGGCATGATGAAGAGATTGCTCCCTAAAAAGGAAGCAAAATATGTGGTCACCCAGACATCAGCCCCTAAAGCTCAAATCCTTTTTGAATCTATAGGTATGGGTAATTATTTTATATCTATAGATGAAGTGCATGAAACACCTGATATAATTCTTAAAAGTGTCAACTCAGAAATCAGTTCAACAAGAATAGTAGAAAAACTAGTAGCCTGTAGTACAGACTAAGAAGGATCCTCCATCTCTGATGAAGGAAAGTCTAAAGAAAAATTAGTATCATATGAGATATGGACTTGTTTAGGATCTGGGATTGTTTTGATATCTCCTTAAGGAGATATGTTCTCTTCATCTTACAAATTACAATTTAGCAACACTAACAATACAGATGAATATAAATCCATGTTGCTTGGCATAAAGGCTGCTCAAGAAAAAGGCATCAAGTTTCTTCATGCCAAAGGGGATGCTAAATTAGTGGTTTTTCAAGTGAGGAACTTATACCAAACCAAGAATGAAAGATTATGCCACTACCATAACTTGGTTTGGGACCAAATTGAAAGCTTTGATGCTTTAAACATTTTTGCCATACCCAGAGAGTCTAATGACAGAGCTGATGCACTTGCTATTTCAAGAACTCTCTTAGTTCCTCATTCAAATTTCAAAGAATACATATATACCATTGAGCTAGCCTATAGACCAAGTGTTCCTAACAATGCTAATCATTGGAAATTATTCAATGATGATCATCAAATCATTGCCTTCCTAGAATGAAAAGATAATTTTGAGCAACTATGTTTTGAAGGCAGTGAATATTAGAAGTTTGAATCTGTGTCTGAATCTAGTTCAAATATAAATAAAGAATTCTTATAGTTGAAAGGAAACAAAATTCTCAAAGGCCTGGTTTCTCTTGAAAAGCTATTTAACAAACATGATAGATTCATCAAACAACAACAAACAGACTCGAGTTTTTCTCAGGGATTCGATCAAGTGAATCTAACTACTGAAGAAAATCCCAAGATGGTAAATATTGGTAAGTGTTGCACCCCTAAAGAAATATTCAAGTTCACCTCTTTACTCTATCAATACATGGATGTCTTAGCATATTCTTATGAAGACCTAAAGTCTCTCAGACCAGATGAAATCTACCATGAGATTCCACTCAAGGCTGACTCAATGCCATACAAGCAAAAATCCAGATAGTATAATCCAAAAATATTAGGTACTATTCTATTTAAGATACAAAAAATGTTAAATGCTAGAATCATCTTCCCAATCTATCATTACACATGGATTGCAAACATAGTGCCTGTAAGGAAGAAGAATGGCAAAATTTGCATTTGTGTAGATTTCAAAAATTTGAATCAAGCATCTTTGAAGGATAATTATCCTTTGCCAATTATGGATCAAGTGCTTTAAATAGTGACAGGTGTAGAGATGTTATCAATGCTGGACAGCTTCTCAAGATATAATCAAGTTGAAGTTGGTGAAGCAGACCAACACAAGACTGCATTCACCACACCTTGGGGTACATTTGCATATAAAAGAATGCCTTTTGGTTTAATAAATGCTAGTGTTACCTTTTAGAGAGCTATGGATTTGGATTTCAAAGATGAGATTGGTAAATTCATAGTGGTATACCTTGACGACTTGATTGTATTTTCAAAGCATCAATCTGATCATATACACCATTTATAACAAGTGCTAGAGCGCTACTGCCAGAATGGTATTTCCTTAAATCCTAAAAAGTCTATTTTTAGAGTAACAGAGGGGAAACTCCTTGGACACATTATGTCCAATGAAGGCATAAATATTGACTTAGATAGAGTCAAGTCTATTTAAGAAATTAATTTTCCTACAAGTAAGAATGTTGTTCATTCTTTCTTCAGAAAGGTGAATTTCTTACAGAGATTTATCCCTGAATTTGCTGAGAAGACTAGACACATTGTGAACATGATGAAAGGGAAGACCATATTTAGCTAGACTAAAGAAGGCAAATCAACATTTCAAGATATCAAGACCACCATTGCTCACTCCCCTACATTGGTTTGTCTAGATTACAACAAAGATTTCATCATATATAGCTATGCGTCTGAACACACTCTTTCAGCAATTCTTGTTCAATAAGATAAGGAAGGTATGGAATCTCCTATCTCTTTCATGAGTTTCCCTCTCAAAACCCATGAGATGAAATATTCAAATATATAAAATCATGCTTATGCCTTGGTGAAAGCAGTCAAACATTTTTGCTTCTATATTTTAAATTCACATACTACTGCCCTAGTGCCTGACACTACAGTCAAGTCTATATTAACTCAGCAAGAGTTTGGCACAAAAAGAGGTAATTAGATTTAAAATATCCAAGAGTTTGATCTAGACATCAAGCTAGTAAATCTGGTTAGGGGTAAAGGCTTATGCCAATTAATTGCTAACAATAAGCCAGAAGACACGCATCGTGAAGAAACTGAAGTGGAAGAGACACCAATAGTCCTTTTTGTCTCCACTACTAATGAGTGGTATTTAGGTATTGTTTATTTCCTTACTTATGGTGAATGTCCTACTCATTTTTCGTATAAAAAAAAGAGGACTATCAAGTTGAAAGCTACCAATTTTGTCTTTTGGGATAATGGCCTGTATAAGAGAAGCATAGATGGAGTATTCCTTCACTGTGTAGACAAAGAGCAACAAAGCCAGCTTTTGAAATCTTTCCACAATCTGGCTTATGGAGGACATTTTTATACTCTATTACTACTCACAATATTCTATGAACCAGGTATTATTGGCCAACTCTTTTCTAAGATACACATAAGTGGGTGAGAAAATGTGAACTCTGTTAGCAATTATTTGGAAGACCCAAGTTAGCTGCTATGCCTCTCAAGCTAGTGATCATAGAAGAACCTTTCCAGCAATGGGGAATTTATTTTATTTGGAATATAAACCCATATTTAAGTGCTAAAAATGATTATGTCCTTACAGTAATTGACTATTTCACCAAGTGGGTAGAAGCAATCCCAACTAAGCATGCTACTTCAGAAGTTGTATGCAACTTCCTCAAAGAGAACATCATTTCCAGGTTTAGAGTTCCAATTAAAATTGTTACTGATAATGTATCTTGTTTCACATCTCAAGAGATTACATAATTTTGTTTCCATTATGGAATTACACTCTCTCACTCTTCTGATTATTTTCTACAAGAGAATGGACAAGCTGAATCCAATAATAAGAATCTAGTAACTATTATCAAGAAGCTAGCAGATAACAATCAAAGAACATAGCATAAAGCATTGGTTGATGCTCTATGGGTAAACAGAATCACACCAAAGAGGGTAATTGGTATGTCTCCTTTTTAACTTCTTTATGGTATCAATGCTGAGATACCAATCACCTTAGAATTGTCAGCCTTGAAATTAGCAAAGGCAATTGAAGATTAGACATATGAAAGTTCTATTATCAAAAGAATCATGTGCCTGACTAAGCTAGAGGAATAGAGAACCATGGTGGTGGATAGAATTTCTACTCATCAAAGTTTGGTAAAGAAACTTTTTGACCAAAAGGCTAAAAATCATGATTTCCAGATTGGGGATCAAGTCCTGCTGTGGGACAAAAGGAGAGAACCAAAGGGGATGCATGGAAAGTTTGACTCCCTTTGGAGAGGCCAATTTATAATTCATCAAAAAATTGGTGAAAATAACTTTCTACTAAAATATCAAGATGGCATACTCTTTTCTCTGCCCCACAATGGGCAGCATCTGAAACATTTCAATTCTTGAAGTGTCAAATCATTCCATCTGTATATATGTATATTTGTATAGTTTTTAATTATATATTTTTTATTTGTTTCCATTTTTGATGTCTTTCATTTTTGGGTAGCATGAATCCATAACCCAATGGTACACATGAAGACACTGGAGATTCTAGATTCTACTCCTTTCAATTCTTTTTGCAATTGATAGAAGTTCCCCAACTGGAGCCAGCTGTTGTCCCCCAAAAATATCACTCATTTTTGGGACAACATTTGAACTATTTTGGTACTAAAGACCAAAATTATCTCTTCCATTTTCAAAATCTATCTTGGGCATTCAAATTCCTCATTTTTAAAGCTTCTCAAAAATCTACGGACTCTGCAAGATTAAATCTACGGACTATGCAGGCTTAAATCTACAGACTCAGTAGGAAGAAGAAATCTACAGACTCAACAAGAAGAGGAAATATATGGACTCTTTCAAGTTTAGAGAAAACTATGAACTTGGTTTCTATGGACTCTATAGGTAGGTTCATTTCTACAGGTTTAAAGGCTTCTGCAGGTGGGTTCAACCAAAAGAATCAATTTCTAACACTTGGTCATTTTCAGGATTGGTTCAGTGCTTTGGTTCAAACAAAAATATCCATTGGCAAGCATCAGCGGTAGGTTCAACATTTAGTTCATCCTTTGGTTCAACATCAAAAGGTTCAAAGGTGGGTTCAATCAAGCGGTTCAATGCTTTTGGTTTATTCATTTGGTTCATTCAATTGAACCATCGGCTTGAACCATTTTGGTTCAATGTCTTGGTTCAACATCTTGGTTCAATGGAGTGTTTAATTGGCTTGGTTAATTTAATTAAACCATTGGCTTAAACCATTAGCTTGAACCATTTTTGTTCAAATCTTGGTTCAACCGATTGGTTCAACGATGAGGTTCAACGGTTAGTTCAAACAAAGGGTTCGTTGGCTTGAACCATTTTGGTTCAACAAAGTAGTTCAACATTTAGTTCAACCAAGTGGTTTAATCAAATGGCTCAACAGATGGTTCAAATCCTTGGCTCAATGTTTGGTTCAATCAAATAGTTCAACAACTTGGTTCAAAGGAGCAATTCAAAATGCAAAAGTTTAAAGGGCCTCTCGAAGCACAAGTACCCTTATAGAGGGCACCTAGTCAACAAAAATACCCTTCAAAAGGGTCATTTTAAAAAAGACTAAGGCAAGTCTAAGGCACAATTCCTTCAAACTTTTTGTCCAAAGGAATTCCTTTGGACCGAAAAGAATTCTAAGAAGTCACAGAAGCAAGAAACCTGAAGGAATTCACATTTTTGGCAAACGGGAAATTTTTGCGAATAATTTATCCATGGGAATTGTCTACAGGAATTTGTCAGGGAAAATCCCAAGGAAAATACCCACAGAAAATACTTGCAATAATTTATGAAGGGCCATCGAAGGACCTTGAAGGGTAGGTATCCTTGCGGGGGACTCTCAGCTGCCAATTTGAAGAATGCTTCCTTGAAGCTGAAGAGTCACCTGAAGAAGCCCGAAGGCCATTCAAATACCACCTGAAGGGTAGATACCCTTTTAAGAGGCTCTTCTCAACCCAAAATAGGTTATTTCTTAAGGCCTAAAAGGGCAAGTTCAATCTGGGAAAGTGCCAAATAGAAAAGTCAAAAGAAGACAAAGGGGTGATGCACTCGAAGACATCAAATTCAAGACAACAAAATAGCCATTGATCCTTTGAACCTATAGACCAGAATGCATTCATAGATTTCAAGACCAAGACCAACAAAAAAAAAGAAGGAACAGAACAACAAACTAAATCTAGGACCCGATTCAATTAACTAGAAAAGGAGGAACGATGAAGGTAAGATCAGATCACTAGGTGGACATTGAAAGTTGCAAACTTTTAATAAGCATGACTTGTTTCCCTACATTGATAAAATCAAATGGGTAAAATGCCCCTAAGTTCCAGCCTATCTTCTTAATAGATTCTAACACAACATGATGTGTTACTGTTCCTGAATCCTTCTTGAAAAAGCTATATAAGGGACTCCCTTGTTATTGTAAAAGATCTCTTTTTTGACAATCAGAATGAAACTCTGCCCAAATTGAAAGGCACTTCTAAGACTTTGAGCTCAATTTTTTTATCATATTTTTTTACTGGAATAAGAAAGCAAGTGGTTTTTCAGACTTTATGCTGTAATATCTTTGTTGTTGAGGAAATTGTTCTTATGTCTTTTTCTTTAATATATCTTCTATTCCTTTAATTCAACAAGCAGAATTAGTGACATCAGTCAAGAAGGTGTCTTGAAGATTCAACTGTGGAGAGACTTTGTGCCCCCATAATTTCCTTTAGTGTGTTTTCTTTTCATTTCTGTGTAAAGGACCTTGGGGTGACTTTTTGCCCTCATTGTCCTTCATATCCTACTCTTGAGCAATTCAAGTGGAGACTTTGTTCTGCATCTCAATTTGTTGGTTATTACATCCTTTGCTACATTTTGCTATTACTACCAGGAGTATTCTTGTGGTTTGATGAATAGTAATTCTGAAGAAGAGGAGTATTGTCTGTCATTTCCCTTGAGTTTTTCCTTTGATCCACATGCATCATCTCTGAAAAAAGAGAGATGGATGGTTTGTCCTACCCCTAAGTATTATTTTCTATTTATATATATATATATATATAGCCTAACTATAGGGAACCTCTCCTTGATGAGAGGAGAGATTAGTCCCCTTTTGATGTGGTAAAATTACACATTTGGATGACTAATCTTCCTAATTTGGCTGATCAGACCTATTTTGTTTATCAGTATGCGGATCGACAAAATATTCAACCAACATCTATCAAATTAAAAAATTCCCTTCTTTTGAAATAGAAGACCTAGGGTTTCATCTTGACTCATTTTTTACTACCATGGTTGTAGCTTACCCCCATGCTTGTGTTGATTTTAGGTCACTTTTTTGATCCCTTGGAGTTACCTAAGGATTTTGAATAAGTTTAGATTTGAGTTCTATAAAACCAATTAGTAAAATAGTAATATTCACCTTATTGAATAATTTGAACAAATTTATGAGTACTAAAACCCTAGCTAGTGTGTTTGATGTCTTTATTTAGGCTTGTAGGTGTCTCTTAAGACTGTAGGCAGAGTCTCTTGGTCATATGTACTCACTTAATTCACACTTAGTTTGACTTCAATTCCTTGACCCCTTATTACAATAGATGTATTAACCTTGAAAAATGTCTCTTTCACCCTTGATTTCATTGTACCTTCATGACCATATTCTTTACTATCTTAGCCTAGTGAAAGTGTTTTCATTGATTGCACATATTGCTTGATTGATGCATATGTCCTCCCGATCATGATTTTGATGGTGTATCTTATCAATCCATGACCCTCTTAACCAATGAAACATGAAATGGAGATGGGTGAAAGAGTTTTATGGGTGAAATATGATGAAAAACATGAAGGGAGGATGAGAGAAAACATGAAACATAATAAGAGTATAGTGGTATGGTAGTGATATGGGGGTGAGTGGGATGAAGGTGGGAAAGGACATTGTAAGGGAATGGAAAGATAACTTTAAGGATAATATGCAAACATTAATACATGATCATCACAATATATGAATTTGGAATCCATTTTAGGAGGGAATAGAGGTAAGAAATGAAACATAACTTTCTTCCAAAAACCTAAAAATATGTAAATATCCTTAAAATATGCTAAACTGGTTCTTTGAGAAGCTTTGAGAGCACAAAGATGGAATTAAAACATGGATATTTGAAGACTTATTGTGTAAAATTTCTTGAAAACCCTAATAAAATTAATTGAAACCATGCCAAGGATCAAAAAAAGAAAACTTAAAAATCCACTCTCTCCCCAAAACCATACAATCTCTCTTCAAGAGCATTCCAAACTATAGATTGCACTCGATATCTTTGCTAGCTTTGTTTTAACTTGAAATATGTGATTAAAGAATAAATGAGACCATATAAATGAATATTAGGTTCCCAATATTCTATGAAAACTTGAATTTTCTTGAAATACTACCCTGGTGAGGAGAACTTGAGGAAAAAGGGTTGCCTTCATAGATGCAAAATTGTAGAAATTAGCCTGAATTCAAATGAATGTATCATGAGGTTGCATGAGACAATTATAGAACTAATTTATATGAGAAATAACTATTATGATTATAATTTCTTTACCCAAAATTTTAGGCCTATAACTATACTTTAAAATCCATACCATCAGCAAACTTAAAGAAAGGTCTCTTTGTGAAAACTAGCAAAGTGCCTGTACTAGACTAGTTTTCAACCTGGATGGCCTCTAGTTGCCACTAAAATCTTAATAAATATTTTTCATGTCCTAATATTCATATTTCATGCCTTAGGTGTATGGAATTCTATATGGATCTATACTTTACCTTTGAAAATGAAAGAAAAGAGCCTTTTCTTAGCCTTTTAAGGACAATATTTCACTTTCACCCCCACAATTAGAACATAATAGATTAATACATGACATTAGTATGAAAAAAAATATTTTTAACCTTTTCCATGCTTTAGGAATCCATATTTAGCATGTGGTAGTTAGAAAATGCCCCTTTTCACACTTAAAACATATCAAAACACCTTTTTTGCTTTTGAAATTTCAGAATAATGTAAAAGTGATGTATTTGAACATATTTAAAGGAATTTTGGGACAATTTAATGAATTTTTACTTATATTAAAACAATTAAATACCATAATATTTATATTTTAAGCCAAAAATACCTATTTGACTAGTTTTCATAGGCTATTGATAGAATACTAAAATGTTTCAAATTATGGCGGTTGATATTTGGCATTTATAGACAAAATTACCTACAATTAAATCTCCCCCAAGTGTCAATTGAGACAATAGAATCACACATTATTGAACTACATCCATGGAAATATATCAATTGGAGAATATCAGTGGGACCAAGACCATATTCATGCAAAATAAGAACAATCTACTAGAGAAACCTTTTCAGAGGTGTTATGTGGTAATAAAATTCCAAACTCAACATCTTTTAGTGAAACCTTGTTTGATGCACTAAAATAAAATTAAATTCAAAATTTAGCATTCCTTATTGTAACCTTCTTAAAGGCATTATTGGATAATCAATACAACTTTATTGGTGAAAACCTCTTTGAAGAGGCAATAGCTAAGAATAATAATTCTTCCTTGCTTGATGAAAACATTATTAAAGATAACATCAGTACAACTTCCAAGCTACAACATAATCAGATGGCAACATCTCTCAAGCCCAAACAACAAAATTTATAGTGGTATTATCGAGAGAATATTCAAAGGTCTTTAGTCCTATCACAACCAAAATTATGTCAAATCTAGAATCAAAAACATTATGTGTGATTGAAAATAATAATATTCATTTATTACGCAACCATTATACATTCCATTATGATCCATTTCTCTATTTAAGACCTATATTACATTCCTAAATCAAAACCTTTATCAAATTTTAGTCCTTATTTAGCACCCTTGGCTGCACTTTCCTTTGTAGATCCTATAAAGACATCTTGTCTATAAGTTTAGAGGAAATAAAATCAATGGCTGACAAAGATCACAATAACATTATTGGAATCCATATCAGCATCAGGTTCTTGATAGAGTAGCTATTGAGAATAGGTGTGGGCTATCAATTTAAATAATTAAATAGTATGGTTGTATCATATGATGATTAGTATGTGCATCTCCACATTAGTAGGAATAATAAAATCTTATCATTCCCTTTGCCTTGTCCTTACCATTATTTCATACCTTGTCATGTCCCTACCATTTTCCATTTTCCATTTTTCTTGTCCTTTGACTTAACTTTCCCTTTACCTTTCCTTACCATTGTCCTTTCCCTTACTATTATTTCATACCTTACCATTTTCCTTTCCCTTATCATTATTTAACACCCTTTCCATTTTCCTTACCTTACCCTTTGCATCACCTTACCATCCTTTCATACCTTGCCATTTTTTGAACTACATTGAATTTTGGTCCTTTGGGAGTATATAGGAAGTTCTCAATTTACATTGAGGTTAGCTCAGTCACTCCTTTTTTCATGATCTCACTATTTTATGAGTTAGACAATTCTATATCTCATTTTCCTCCATTGAGTTGAGATACCAAAACATTGGGAACATTTCCAATCATTCCTCCACTATAAATACAACCACATTGACCTGATGTCCTTTAATACTATGCATAAAATGATTCATTTATATTGAGGACATCTCAACTACCCCCTTTACCATGCTCTCACTATTTATCAAGTTAGACTATTGTGTATCTCAAAAACCTCCACTAAGTTGAGATACCCAAAAACCCACAAAACATTTCCAAACATTCTTCCACTATAAGGCAAAACCACATTGACTTGAGTTGCTTTAATAATATGTAGGCAATGCTCAATTTACATTGAGGTTAGCTCAGTCAACCACTTTTCTAATGCTCTCACTATTTTATGAGTAATTTAAGTCATACGATCTCAACATTTTGTGAACAACCTAAGCTAATGATCTCATCATTTTACAATTCAAATTTTTGTATATTTTTCATTTTACATTGATGCATTTTTTCACCCTTGATTTTTCTCACACTCTTACTATTTTTTGAGAAATATCTTGTCAATATTTAATGAGTTATGATACCCCAAAAATCCTAAAATCATTCAAAAATTTAAAAAACATAAAAATTAGAAACAAATTACAATCTCCTAGAGAGATATAATTCCATAAAATCCAAAAACATTTGTATTTTCTTGAACTTAGTCACAAATCCCTAATCTACTATATATGGTCAAATTCATGGTAGGTGTCCAATTAGCACTTTTAAGTTATGTTCATAGATTTAACCCTACTCAAGTAAAACCAAAGCATAAAAATTATACTAGTATTTTGTTGGAGAGTTGTTAGTGATGTCATGGAGGTGTTCAGGTGAGTGGATGAAGTCTCTAGATAGTCTAAGTGTCAATGACAAAGTGTAAAGTGTGCTTGTCTTAGTATACTTGAAGTAGGCCTAGTTGATCTTCAATTTTGTCATGATTAGGGATGAGTATAAAGTATTAAGAATTTGTGATGGGTCATATTAGAGGTTAATATGATTGGAGAGCTTGTGGAAGTGCATGGTATTCATTCAGTTCTTCATTATGTTCATCTTGGCATAGTTAGTTATGTGATACAAAAATTTGAGTAGGTAGTTTGATGGCATCACCATTACCACATATGGATGATTTAAGGGGATTTGGTCATATGGGTGTGATCAAATTAGTCCCAAGTTTCTATGGTTAAAATTTTAGGTCATGAGGTTAAGCGTAGCTAAAGATATGTGGGTGTAAAGTTGGCCTCTTAAATAGAAGTTCACTAAGTTTATATACTTAGCTAGACTATCACTGAACGTCATGCAAAAATGAATGAAAATACAATTTTGTGAATTTATTTTAGGCACCTAAAAATTAAAACAAGGTTAAAATATTTCATGGATATTTTGTCTTTAGTACCAATAATATATCATGAAGATTTAGAATCCTGAAGTGTTTTCTAGCTTGAGATATAAGTCTTCAAAGTTGTACTTGCAGACTGCGATGGGCCAGAGACCATCAATTTAAAATAAATTGAAGTCTAAGGTCATCTAGTTATTAGATATAATGATACATATTAAATCATATATCTTGATCCAATAATGTGCATAAAATTTAATATGTTAAAGAATGAACATACTAGTGACATGTGTCACATTCACAGAGTTTAGACAAAAGATCAAGGATTCATGTGCATTCATACTTTCAGAAGATTGATGGTATGAGTCAAAGTCAAATATTCAAATGTGTAAAAGGAACATAGAGATTCCAAGTGGCATAATCATGGGAGCTCAAAGATTAAACCAATGGTGATCACTTTAAGATAAATATCTGGTTAATCCATAGAGATAAATGGAGTGTGTTTGTTCTAAATTGTTAGGAAGTAGTGAGATGATAAAAAGTTCTCAATGTTTAACAATGAGAAAAGGTAAATACCAAGATAATCCACAAGTATTAGTGGTGAATATTTGGTTAATATTGCTAAAATGCATGAGATGAGTTTAAAGTGATAGATGTTTAACATAGTTAAAGATCATGCCCTCTTGATTAGATCAATAATGCGTATTTGATCAAAATATGTGAGGACATGATATGATGGGAAAGTGTTTGATGTTTAATTATGATCATGGAAATTTGAATATTCAAATTAATTAAGGAGAACTAGTTGTTGGTTTTTGAGATATAACCTTTAATCCAAGACAAATTCAAAGGTGTACTAAAAATCAAAGTTGTAGATGACTTCAAGGCACATCCAAAAAACCTAGTTAGAAGGTCTAAATGTTTGTAAAACATAAGTTATTGATATCCAAAGTTGACTATGTGTCTGACCATGTTCCATAAGTGACCTGAGAAGGATATTTTATATTTTCTTGATAAAATTTGGATTTTTTAAGGGGACTTAGATATTAGAGAGTGTTTTAGACTCCCTACGGATGATCTATGTGGATTATGGATGCTTGAACAATCCATATTTTGTATGATTAAAGGCTTAAAATTTTATTGTGTGTTCAATATTGTTGATTAAATGATGATTGGGCTGATTATGATGTAGTACAAAGGTGTTATGATGGATGTTGTCATTTAAGGAAGACATATAGGTTATGTGTCATGGGTCTATGTATGAAAAAGTGTTCTTTTGTTCTTAATTTTCTTGAAAAAGTGTCAAAGAGATGGATGGGTCTTCATGAGACTTATAAGGGCTAATGAGACCTAATCAAAAGGCATAACTACTTAATTATGATCCATGAATGCTATGGCTGACTTGTGAAGATGTAATTGAGCTATATATATGTCTTAAAGGTTAAGATAAGCATTATGGCTGACCAAGAGCATGATATTCATGAAGAATCTATAAATGGTAAAATCAAAGGTGATGGTTTCTAGACTTGTGTGAAGAGGTGTGTGTAAGAATTGAAGAACAAAGAAAAGAAGAAAGGGTGTGTTCCTAGTGGATGGGTTGTACAAAAAAGTAGGTTGATGACTATTTTTATGAATTGTAGGTTATATTTCTGATGTCAAAGATAATTATTTTTCATGTTTGAAGATTGAGGATGAATGAAGAGGTCTAGAGTGATCCAAAAGCATGTTTTAGATGCCTTGAGTGTGAGTGAAGGATAGATGATGTATATGTGAGCTTGGTAGTTGATTTGAGAGGTAGATCAGAGTTTGGATTATGTGTATGACTATTTGGTCATGTTTCTAAGGTTATGATAGAGTTGTTATTGAGAAGTGTAGGGTGATCCAAAAGGTGATTTTGGATGTCTATGAGTGTGTGAAGAAGTGAAGAGGACTATTTTTATAGGGTGTCTCCATCATATTGGTAGGTAATCAATGATTAGGAGATGTTAATATCATAGGTGTTGGGAGGGTGCTCAAAATCTAGGTCATAAGGGATTGACCATCCTTAAGGGTAGGTGCTCCTTGTGAAGTAGGTGTTTCACTAAATCTAGGTCATAAGGACTCGACCATCCTAGGAGTAGGTGATCATTATGGAACAAGTGTTTCACTAAATTTTGGTTATAAGGACTTGACCATCTTAGGGGTAGGTTCTCCTTGTGGAATAAGTGTTTCACTAAATTTTGGTCAGAAGGACTTGACCATCCTAGGGGTAGGTTCTCCTTATAGAACAAGTGTTTCACTAAAGTCTCATGCTTGAATACTTATTATAGGATAAGTAGTCCATGTGTTTTTAGGCTTGAGAGTGGGTTTTATTCTTTAATAAGGTTTCCCACATATATATTGTGTTGTGTGTGTAATATTTCATTAGTTATTTATTCATTACTATAAACATATTGAATGCTTCATGAATGGTTGTATTCAATGCTTAAGTGTTTGAAGGGTTTAGAAATTGAATTGGATTTATTTCCACCATGGATTTAACCCCAAGCTCTAATAATTGGTATTAGATCAAGTCCTCTGGTAAAGAAATGACAACTTGAAGGAGATCCAAGGTACAATATGGGTAGCCATCAAATGCAAGGAAGTTTTTCCACTAAATTAGCACTGGTGTTCAATGGATCCAATTATGATTTTTGGAGTGTGAGGATGAGGACCTATATCATATTGCTAGGGTTTGAAACTTTTAAATCTATTGTGGATGGTTATTATACACCTACTATTAATCCATCTATTACTACAGATAAGAAATTGTTTGACAACAATTCTAAGGTAATGAATGCTATCACTTATGGTCTTTTAAAGACTAAATACACTAGTGTAATCCATTTCATATCTACCAAGGAAATGTGTGATAAATTTAAGACTATTTATGAAGGAGATTCAAATGTTAAGTTGGCAAAGTTGTAGACTCACTAAAGATAATTTGATATTCTTAGGATGGAGGAAGAAGATTCTATGGCATCCTTTCTATAGAGAGTTGATGAGATTATGAACATCATCAAAGGTCTTGGAAATAAGATTGAAAAATCTATTTTAGTGTAAAAGGTATTAAGGTCTCTCTCTCAAGTTTGATTCTAAAGTATCTAATATAGAATAAAGTCAATATTTTACTTAGTTAAAGATGTATGAATTACATGGCATCCTTACTACCTATGAGATGATAATAAATGATGATATACCACCAAATAAAGAAACATTAAAGATAGAAATGAAGCTAAATAAGAATTTACAAGGTAAGAAACTCAAGGAGGATGATGAATTTGATTTTGATGGTGATGAATTAATTACTTTGTTTACAAGGAAATTGAAAACATGTTTAGGAAAGCATAAGGGTAAACTACCCTTCAAATTCTTCAATTATGGAGAAGTAAGATATTTTTATAGAAAGTTACCTTATAATCATAAGAATAATGATGATGAAGAGCATGGTAAAGTTAATGATGATGGCAAGAGATCAATTAGCTATGATAAAATCAAGATAGGATTTAGAAGGTTTGACAAAAAGAATTATTTAAAGGATAAGAAGAGTCTCTACCCCAAACGAGATTGCAGCTCATCAGATGAGAGTGAAGATAGTGACTCAGAGTATGATCATGAAGATGATGGTCTTATTAAAGATGAAGACATGTTTATGGCTGAGGAATGAAGTTGATCATATCAAAAGGAGTCTACTTGGAGTGATTTATATGATGATAAAGATGAGGTACAATATGAGACTAAATTGGTGAATGCTCTTGAATAACTAAAGATTTAAAAGAAGACTAAAAGGAAGATGAAGTCTCAAATCAAGGAATATGAAGAGAAATTTAGTATGTTTGAGGCAAGAATGAATGAAGACATGAAGGAGTATGAATATATAGTCTAGAATCTTAGTTATTAATTGGAAATCTTGTCCATAATCTGAAAAGATAAATAAGATGAATGTTCAAGGTATTTAATTGAAAATGAGTAATTAAAATCTAAGTTAGAGAAGACATCCAATGATCTAGATAATATTTTGAGTGTTAAAAATCATCCAAATGATAGAAATCATCTTGGATACAAAGAATAACCATAACATGAAACTCAAGATAAGATGAAGACTAATGTAAATCAGACCTTGAATGTCAACAATCAGTCAAGAAATGAAGATGCTGGTAGAATGAAGATAAATCAGATCAAGCAACCAAATTCCATGAGGTATGCAAGTTTCAATGGTTATTGTTACACATGTAATTAGTTTGGGCATAGAACTAGAGAATGGAAGAGACTTGTTAGAAATAAGTTTGTATGGAATTATGATGGGCGTCATTAGTCAAAAGGTGAGTCTTATTCAAAAGGAGTAGTTTGTTTTAATTTTAAAAAGAATAAACATATTTTAATTTTTTGATATAATCAAGAAAGGTAGGATAAGATTCTTAAAAAAGGTATAGTTTTATTAAACTTTCAATAGAGAGGTCAAATTGCTAGATTATGCAAGCAAAGGCCTATAAGATAGAATAAGTTTAATCAAGCTCCTAGAGAGTAAGAAATAAGGCAAGTTAACTCATGGAAACTAAAGGTAGTAATTATGAGTCATGATGAGTCTACACATCCAAGTAATATATTTGATATGGTGGAGAATTCTATAGATGTTGGAGAGTACCAAGGTCTCTCATTGGCTGTTCAAGTTGTGAATGAAGAGACCAAGCTAAAAGAGAAGACCAAGGTGTTGGTTGAGGATAGTTATGAGGTGTGTATGGATTCAAGTGAAAATATTACTATTTTTGAGAAATTTTAATACAAATAAAATCAGTTATCAATACCTATTGATGAGGTTTTAAACTACAAGGAAGATTTTTTGACTAAAAAGGTATGTCATGAATCTATGTTATCCCCATGTGTTGTTAACATAGTCTTAGAAGAAAAGGAGAATGTTTTATTGGATTAGAAATATATTTATATTAATAATAAGAAGAAATATAGCTATTATTATTATATGACCAAGGATTATAAGGAATATGATGAGTTGTTGACAACTCCTTGTTTCACATTGTTCTAAGGAACCATGTGAAGTAGGGAGTTTCTGCCTATGCTTCTTAGGAGACATATTTATTTTTTAAAAGAAAGTATGTGTGATAAAGGTGTATCTAGGGACTTTGGTACTAAATTTGGATCAATATATAGGTTCAAATTTATGGTTATCTCTAGGTGTGCAAGAAGTTTTAGAGGTGGGCATTGACCAGAAGGAGGTTTGTTAATCCTATTTATTTTAAGACTCTAAAATTTTAAGCTATGATAGAAAAGTGGTTTGAATTATTAATTAAGGTATAAATATTATTAATATGTTTAATTATAAAAATGGGTTGTCAAATCAAGCTTCAAATAGATATGAAGGTTGGTGGTTTTCAAATTATTCATGATTTTGTCAAATGGAGGCCTAATTGGCTAGTAAGTTTATGAATGAAGTATGTTGTAGAGGAGGAGATAGGTGATGTAAATTGATGTTATTAAGAGGGAATATGATATTTATTTATATATTAATCAATATATTTAAAGTATGTCTATTGAAATTTATGGGTTCTACAAGTTCTAGGTAGGGCTACAAGGAGTCTCGACATGCCTAGTGTGAAGATTTGATATTTTTGTTAAATTTATCCAAAAGAGCATGGTATGAGTTTTTTAATTTAATTTATAAAGTTGTTTTATATTATTTTTCATATTTTTGGAGTGGCATGAATTTTTTTTAGTGGTCTTTGAGGTGTCTTGAGAGAGAATGTTATTAAGCCTATGTGGTGGTTCTTCATGGTGTATGGAGATATGAAGATGCTCAAGAGGTGAAATGGCTTAGATATCTTAGGGGGAGTCCATATAAAATGTTTTTTGGTGAGTTAAATCATATTTCAATGCTTTTATGTGTTCTTTATTCATTGGTTACAGTGTTTGGTTGAAGAGAGTGTTCACATGTAACAAGAAGAAGTTGTTAAGGCAAGAAGAGGTAGGCCCAATGTAAGGGGGAGTTTTTATCATATGTATAAGTTTTTCCTCTCATATTGGTGGTATTTTTAGGTCCTTATTATTATTTTATGCCCAATTTAGCATTGTGTCAAAGGGGAAGAAGGTTCTTATTGTGAGAGTGTTTGAAGAGAGAGAAGGAAGGTGAGTTGTATGATGAGTGTTAACATCAATGATAAAAGGGGAGATTTTTAGAGAGTTTTAAGTGATGTCATGGAATTTTCCATGTGATTTGATGAAGTTTATTTATATTATAAATTTCAATGAAAAAGTGTGTTATGTGCTTATCCTAGTATGCTTGAAGTAGGTTTGGTTGATCTTTAGTTTTGGCATGATTAGGGATGGGTTTAAAGTATTGATCATGTGTGAAGGGTCTTATCAGAGGTCAAGGATGATTGGAAAGATTTTGGAAGTGCATGTTATTCATCTAGTTCTTCATTATGTTCATCTTGGCATAGTTGGTTCCGTGATAGAAAAATCTGAGTAGATAGTTTGTTGATGTCATCATTACCATGTATGGATGAGTCAAGGGCATTTTGTCATATGGGTGTGATCAAATTAGTCCCAAGTTACTGTGGTTCAAATTTTAGGTCATGAGGTTAATCTTAGATAAAGATATGTGGGTGAAATATTGGCCTCTTAGATAAAATTTTATGAAGTTTCTATACTTAGCTAGACCGTCACTACATGTTATGCAAAAATGAATGAACTAAAAAGTTTTTAAATTTGTTTTTGACACCCATAAAGTCAAATAATGTAAAAATATTTCATGGAGCTATTGTATTTAGTGCTAAGAAGGTACCTTGAAGATTTGGAGTCCTAAAGTGTTTTCTATCTCAAGATATAAATTTTCAAAGTTGCACTTAAAAACTGTGATGGGCCAGAGACCATTGAGTTAAACTAAGTTGAAGTCTAAGGTCATATAGTCAATAAATCTAATAGTGTGCATTAAATCATATATTTTTATCCAATGATGCACGTAAATGTTAATATGTCAAAGAATGAACACACTAGTAAACTATGTCACATTCATAGATCTTGGATAGAAGATCAATGGTTTGTAGGCATTCATATTGTTAGAATATCAATGATGTGAGTTGAAGTCAAATATTTAAATATGTAGAGGGTAGGTAGAGATGCCAAGTGGCACAATCATAGGATCTTAGAGATTAGATCAATGGTGAGCACTATAACATAAATACTTGGTTAATCAATAGAGGTTAATGGAGTGTATTTGTTTCAAATTATTAAGAAGTAGTGAGATGATAAAAAGTGCTTGATGTTTAATAGTGAACAAAGGTAAAGACTAGGCTAATATGTAGAGATTGATGGTGTATATTTGGTCAATATTTATAGGGTATACAAGATGAGGTTAAAGTGATATATGTTTATCATAATTAAATATCAAGCTAATATCAAAGATATTGATGGTACATATTTGATAAAAATATGTGAGGACACAAGATGATGGCAAAGTGTTCAATGTTTAACTATGACCATTGGAATTTGAATATTCAAATTAATGAAGGAAAACTAGTTCTTAGTTTCTGAGCTATAACTTTTGATCCAGGATGAATTTAAAGGTGAAATAAAAAGAAAAGTTGTAGAGGAATTCAATATAAATCTATAGAACCTAGTTAGAAGGTTTGAATGTTTGTATATTCAAAGTTATTGAGATCCAAAGTTGACTATGTTTATAACCATATTCTATAAGTGACCTGATAAGGATATTTGAGTAGCATTTAGATGTTTCAATGGGACTTAGTTATTGGAGAGCATTTTATACTCCCTAAGTATGATTTATGTGGATTATGGAGGTTTTACCAGTCCATATTTTATATTATCAAAGGTTTAAAAGTTGAATATGTGTTAATTCTTAGGGATCATTTGTAAAGAATGATATTTGGGTTAATTATGTTATAGCATAAAGGTTTTTTAATATATTTTTTCACTTAAGGAGGACCTATAGGTTAAGTGGCATGGGTCTATGTATGTGAAATTTTTATGTTGTTCTTAATTTTCTTGGAGAAGTGTCAAATATATGGATGGGTCTCTCTGAGACTTATAAGGGATAATGAGGCCTAATTAAAAGGCATAGATGTTTAATTATTACCCATAGATGCCATGGCCAGCCTATGAAGAGGTAATTGAGATATAAAAATGTCTTAAAGATTAAGATAAGCATTATGGCTGACTAAGATCATGACATTCATGAAGAATCTATAAATGGTGAAATCAAAGGTGATGGTTTCTAGATTTGTGTGAAGAGATGTGTGTAAGATTTGAAGAGAAAAGGAAAGAAGAAAGGGTGTGTGATTAGTGGATGGGTTGTAGATAAGATTAGGTTGATGATTATTTATATGACCTATAGTTTATATTTTTGATGTCAAAGATAGTGCTCTTGTAGTTTTGAAGATTGAGGATGAGTAAAGAGGTCTAAAGTGATCCAAAAGGATGTTTTAGATGCCTTGAGTGTGAGTAAAGGATATATGATGTCTGTGTGATCTTGGTGGTTGATTTGGGAGGAAAATCAGAGTGTGGAATGTGTGTATGACCATTTGGTTATGTTACTAAAGTTATGATAGATTTGTTACTCAGAAGTTTAGGGTGATATAAAAGGTGATTTTAGATGTTTGTGAGTGTGTGAAGAAGTGAAGGAGAATGCTTGCAGGATGTCTCCATCAAATTGGTAGGTAATCAGTGATTAGGAGATGTTCATATCATAGGTGTTGGGAGGGTGATCAACACATAATTTAGAAGGACTTGACCATCCTTGGGGGTAGGTGCTCCTTATGAAGTAGGTGTCTCATTATATTTAGGTCAAAAGGACTTAACCATCCTAAGGGTAGGTGCTCCTTGTGGAATTGGTGTTTCACTAAATTCTAGTCAAAAGGATTTGACCATCCTAGAGGTAGGCACTCCTTGTAGAACATGTGTTTCACTAAATTCTATTCACAAGGAATTGACCATCCTAGGGGTAGGTGCTCCTTATGGAATAGGTGTTTCACTAAAGTATAATGTTTGCATACTTCTTATAGGACAGTTAGTCCACATCTTTTCAAGCTTGAGGCTGGGTTTTATTATCCAAGAAGGTTTCTCACATAGATCTTGTGTTGTGTGTGTAATCTTACAATATCTATTTATTCATTGTTATAAACATATTGAATTCTTTAGGAATGGTTGTATTAAATGCTTAAGTGTTTAAAGGGTTTAGAAATTGAAATGGACTATTTCCACCACTGATTCACCCCTCATCTCTTTGGATTGTACCTATAACATATGTATTATCCTAAAATGTTGTTCCCTTGCATATAACATTGCTTGAGGGAATCATCTATTTATCATTCCATTGATCCTTCACACATAGATATTGACTTGGTTGATGACATAATGTTTTTTATTGTTTTTAATTTAAAAACTTGTTTCTTTATTTTCTTAGTTTTTTTGTTTGCTTGCATTATTTTTCCTTGACTTAGTATATATGTGTTCATTAGGTGATTCCTTGTACATTATAATTGAGTCCATCCATATTCATATGTCAACATTATCATCATAGTTTTTATCATTAGTGCATGGTTTTTAATTATTTATTGGATTGAGAGTTAGTCCTTATGCACATTGTGGCTAGGTCATTATGGTTTTTCTTATCTTAGTGCATACCATAACATTATATATCAAAAAATATGCTAATAAATATTACAAAAAATGCAGTGGGTAATAATTCTCCTTGTTCACTTTGTCAAATCCTCTGATTCTCCTTGATTAAATTAAATCATTGACCATTCTAGTTATATCAATGCTAACAAAGACAAGCATATCCACATTGTTAGGTACAAATAAATCATTCACATAGATAAATTATTATTATTCTATTATATTACTCATTCCATTTTCTCCTAATTCTGGGTAAACTACATTGACTTGAGGTCCATTTAGATTATGTAGGTAGTGGTTGGATACATGATATATCTTGAGTAAACTTGGCCACCATTATTCTTCCATCCCCATTATTATCTTCCAATCATCTCTTTCATCACTTTGTGCATCCTTGTGTGTATAGTTTCTTGTGACTTCTGTAATCCTTGAAAATTCATTAGATCATCACACATATGTTTATGCCTACTCATCTTTATTCTATGTGATAGGTTATATCCTTGGGTTATGCTTTCTAGTTCACCCTACTAGGGAAAAACAAATTTATCATTCAAATATTCCATACTAGGTTAAAATCATTATTTAATCTAATATTTCAAAATGATAATAACCAAATTTGGGCAAATCATTATTTTGACCCATCTGCCTTGCTAGGGCACATACCCATACCATTGATTATTATCACCTTTAGGAAATTAAGTGTCTCAAATTTTTTTACTAATTATAAACACCTTTGGGAAAATTAGTATTTTAATCAATGCATGTAATAATTAGCTCAATTGGATTAATATCATCCATAGGTTAATTTAATTATTCTTCTTACTTATTTTTGAAGGACTATCCATTAATTGTATGTTTTAGCCACTCTCTCGAGGGGGCATCACAGGCTTCCTAAAATTTGTTTGGAATGTCATTCCTCAATCATTATCATCTTTTTATTCTTAATTGAGTTTCAATTCTTTGAAAATATGTTACTATGTCTATCTTATAATACCTTCTCAAGTGGGGACAAAATGTAGACACCCCATTTCAGTTGCATTTATGTCTAAATCACCAAAATAACCAAAGTAATCCATACATGGGATATAAGTACCCAAAATCATGTCGAGGATTCTTTATTTGGGTTATTATACTTAATACAACATTAACCTATCTTGGATTCAACTCTAGTCAAATTGCAACATAGAAAATTGATAAATTGGCTTTTTGATCTATTAATGCAAAACACTTAAATAATTCATAAATACCAAAAATACTAATTAGGATTAATTAATAAGTGTAGACATATAAATTTAATTTAGTGTTGAAATTCACCTAAATATATTTAATAATTATTCTTAAATTAATAAATTACATTTCTTCCCAAATTCAAAATAATTGAATAGGTAAAAATAGTTAATTATGCACACTTAAATCCTTATTTTAAATAATAAAATATGTATTTTCCACCTCATCAAAACATCTCCCACCTTTCTCTCCCTCATTCCAACCAAATCCACAATATTCTCAACCTCTTATGACTCATCCCCTAAGTTGTCAAGCAAATTGACTTAGTCCTACTGACTCAACTAACCAACCCCATGCTTTTCTCAACCATTTTGAAATGGTCTTCATCCTCATGGGTGAGGACTCATTAGCCATCATTTATCACTTGGATCATTAAAAAATTACAAATTATCCTCCACTATTGGATCCTTCTCCAAACATGTATAAATAAATTTTCAAATCTCCATTTTCAAGAATCCTAGAATACTATCACATCACAAAATCTTGAGATCACAATAAATAAATTAGAGCTCTACACACAAGTAAATAAAGGAAAATCAAAGACACAATTTTTTAGAAAAATTCTACCCATTCTCTTTTACATTTGAGGAGTGAGCACCACATATTTATAAAAAGAACAAATAAAATGTATATCATAATTGAGAAAGCTTGTGCATTCAAAACATAAAGTTTATGATTGTTGTTTTCTTTGTTTGTTGATCTACCATAGTTTGAATTTAGCTTATATTATAATTATTTTAATTTATTTACACATCCAAATTTAGTTCATATATTTTTGGCATGCTCGGTGGGACATTTACCACATATTTTTTATTTTTGGATCATCATTTTTTCATTTAGATAGCATTTCTCATTTAGGTTTTTTTGTTTATGTTTGCATTATGCATTATATCTTGATTTTTTTAAGTTTTGGTACATGATAAAAGTTTCTATCAAGCATTTTTTATTTAGTTGTGTGTGATCTTTTGTGTAACAGTGAACTCAAAAGCAAAAATCACAAAATTATAGACCATAATAGTGAAATTGTCTTATTATTTACTTTTTCTATGTTTTTTATTATGTCTATAGGGTTTATAAAATTTTTGTTAATAAATAATAATTTTTTAATATTATATAGTGATTTATTCATTATCAATAGCAATTTCACCATTATCCATAGTGAAATTGTCTTTTTCCATAGAGAAATAATCATTATTAAAAGAAAATTCATCTTAGTTAGCAATGAATTCATGTCTATTGGTAGTGAAATAATTGATCTTGGTAGTGAAATCATCTTGTAAGCATGGGTCTATTAATTTTTTGCTTTCTACTTTCTATCTTTTTTCTATGTTGATTTTATTATAATTTATCTTTCCTTATCTATCTATGTAGCAATGATTTTGTAGTAGAGAGACATTTTTCACTTCATTTTCATAATTTTTCACTTGTTCTATTACAGGTTACCTTATTATAATCCCAAGAAAACATTCTAACAACCTGTTTGTAGAATGCCCACCAAAGATAATTAGCAAAAAGAATTAATAAAAAGCCAATTTATTTTTATTAACACTTTTTCATTTTTATTTTCAAAGTTCTTAGTAATTACATCACTTTTTCATTTTGGTATTTTTGTTTGTGCTTGTGAAAATCATGTATGTTCATTCCTTGATGTTATATTGGTAACGATACTCATAAATCATAAATGTTTCCATAATTATCTATGTTAACCAAGTATTACCTACATATGCTCTTTCTTTGGTGTTACATTGGTGACGATACTCAAAATTCAAAAATGGATATTTACTTTTATTTTTCTTTTTTTAAGGGATCTATTAATCATGGATTTCAACACCTCATAGTAGGTCAAATCCCATTTACTACTGGGATATATAAATAAAGATCTAACTATTTCAATTTCCTAAGTGGTTTTTTATTTTAAGCACATCATGATGTGAGGGGATTTCATGCTCCAATACCCAAGGTTTTAATAACTGACTCAAAATATGATATTATCAATTTTAAACAAATTGAGACAACTGAAACTATGTTGGGAACTTTGAGACAAAACTCAATAGTGTTTTCCTAATTTATCTTTTTATTCCATGGTTTTTCCCATATATAATCATGTTTAAACCCTAAACCTCTTTTTCCATTCAACTTTGGTGCATCAGTTAGTGGTTAGTGCCAAGAAGTAACCTTCCACACACCCTTGAAACTAAACTTAGTGGACCATAGGAATGGTAGGATCCTACATGGTTAGTGCTTTGAAATATTAGGATACATTTAAGAGCATGGATGATTCAATGACAACAAAAGGCCCAATAGTTGTTCATGACCCTTCATCCTAGTTTTCACCCTTTATGTGCAAATTTATTGATTGTTTTGAATAGAAATTTTTTTTATTGTTTTTCTTGTGTCTAAAATGTATCTTATTTGTAAAATAATTCAATCAAACTTTCATTCATTTTAGGTATTTATAGTCCTTTGTCAATAGTTTCATTTGTAAAAAGCATGGCATCTTAGAACCACAACTTGACCAATTCCATCCTGAATCATAATTAAAAAAATTCATATTATAATCTAGGTTTCAATCCAAATAAATTTGATTCAAATTAATATTTTAATTGATATCAAATTAATCATTAAGTCAATCACAATCTGAGTTTGAATATGTATTCAACTCAAACATCAATCAATTAAATCAAATCATGGATAATTGTTAAAACTTTCTAAACAACCAATTAAACCCAAACCATAACCAATCCATTTAAAAATTAAATACTTATTCATTTTCACCCATGGAAAAACATCAAGACTTCAATTCAAGGACAACATCAAATCAATTATCAGGTTATAATAATCAAAATCCTCTGAGTTATTCTTCTAATCCTACAAAATCCATGTATCAAATGCCACCAAATATGTACATAGATACATATGTTTCTAATCATAATGTCAATGTAATTCAAACTTTTGGTCCACCTTCACCATCATTTTTTGATATTCATATGTACTAAAAAGCATTCACCAGTTAAACTCCAATCTAGTCAAATCAAATTGCATTCCATCCAAATAAATCCTCTAACTTTGACACCCATAAAAATCAACATTTATATAATAAAAAAATCAATCATTTGATTTTGCATCCAATTTTCCCCAAAAATCAAACCATTCACAAATACCCCCACATTCATAAATCCAAAAAAACACATATACTTCTAATTTCAACATAAATCCAATAAACCAATCTTTCCAAAATCAAGCCACTTCCTCAACATAATTAATTACTAGTTAATACCAAATATTTCCACAAAAATATCATTCTATCACTAATAACCCTTATTTCCAATCAAATTTCCCATCCACTAGTTACAATTTCAACATCCCTTAATACACCATCCAAGATTTATCTGATTCAAAATACATAAGAATGAACCCACATCTATTCATATTTGAAAAATCTAATTTACAAATATGTCAAGATTTCTCTCCAAAACTTAATCACACCATCTCATTTCCAAATCTAAATCATAACCTTTCATCCATTATCCATCAAACAACATTTTTTATATGAAATAGTCATTTTTGATAAACATCCAATATTGACTCAATTACCATCTAATCTACTTATTGAAATATCATATGCCTTCAAGCCAACACACAAGACTCTATACTTCCAAAAATATCTTCATCCCAAAACTAATATTTCTAAGAGATTAACAAAAAATAAATTTGGTAATAAATAAATTCAACAAGGAATCCTTATGGCCACATCTAAACTGAGACCAAATGTTGTTAAGCATAGAATATACTGAGAGGGGGGGGGAGTGAATCAGTATATCATATATCTTATTAAAACTTTCCCTTTATCAAACATTCAAGATATGCAATAAAACTCAAACAATAAACATCACACAAGATAAAGAGAGACACCAGATATAATGTGGAAACCCAATGTGGGAAAAACCATAGAGAACAATCTCAAGTATATTCATGAGAAACAACCCACATGAGCACAATACCCCTTTGCCGAGTACCAAACTAGCTACAATTCGTGAGCACCAACCCACACGAGGTTTAAACCCCTTTGCTAAGCACCAACCCAATAACTATTTGTGAGCACCAACCCACAAGAGCACCAACCCCTTTTCTGAGCACCAACCCATAGGATCACCAACCCCTTTGTGTATACCACACACCTATCTCTCAATGTGGCTATCTCAACAAATGATAGTTCAATACAACATCTCTTTCCTCTCTCTCACCTTTGCTCTTCTAAGCTAGATATAACAAATACTATTCATCTCTCACAATTGCTCTTCTAAGCTAGATATTACAATATCAAATCAACATCTCTCATACATATTACAAATGGCTTCTCTAGCCTTTATTTATAGCTTTCCAAATGACCTTTGGCCTTCGCCCTCTATGACCCTTCAATCCTCATGGAAAATGGCACCAATCTTGATGACCCTTCATATTCAAGCCTTTGAAAAGTCATGTGGTGACCCTTCATGACCAAAAACATCCTTCCCATTTTTGTCCTTATCTTTGGTGACTTTTCATATTCCTCAAAGTGTCCCTTCATGAGAAATTGTGCCCTTACTCTTTTGTCTTCACTGGGTGACTCTTGGTATTCCCCAAGATGACTCTTCATGGGAAAATGCATCCCATCCTTCTTTTGTCTTTACCCCGTGGCTCTTTGACTTCTCCATGGGCCCTTATTTTATCTCATATGCAACCAAAAATATATTCATTAATATTAAATAAATATTAACTCATATTAGCCAGGATATATTTATTACAAACAACATTAAATACAATGGCGCCTTTATCACCAATAATGATAGACCTTTGACATCAATGAAAATATTTCCAACAATATCCCCCTTTGTCATTGATGGCAACCTCAATCCTAAAACTGCTACATCCTATCACCTGCACATACCATCATCTAAAAACATATAGTAACTCCCCCTTACTATAACAACCTGTACCTATTCTTTGTACCTATTTTTTACATCTATACCTATACTTGTTATTCTCCCCCTTTGACACCAATGGCAAAGGGCCTACTTGGAGCTAACACTTAGATCCCCCTCAACTGATGCTAAAAATCAATGGCAGGAAGTGATAGAAATTACTCCCAACTCCTCTCACCAATCTTTAAGAAGATATCTGATAATGCATATAAATCTTTACCTATCCTTTGAGAATCTACAATCAACTCATTTGAATATTTTCTTATAATCTCACAACCTTCTGCATGAAACTTTAAGGTGTATCCTTGAACACATATTTGACTTACACTCAATAGATTATGCTTACAAAACATTCTTAGCTTTGGTTCTACTAATACCAAACGTAAAATACATTTTTTGGCTATCCTGGTAGTGGTTTTATCTCTAAATCTCACTATACCACCATTGATCTTCTTTAGAGATATGAATTTACTTTTATCTCCCGTTATATGCCTCGAACATCCGTTATCATTTAACCATGGCTGATCTTTACCTTTTACATGCAGGGTTGTCTGAACCATCATAGAATCTTCATGTTGTTTCTTCTACCATGTACATGTCTGAACCTTCTCCCTAATGAATGGAGCTTTGAGATTTTGATCCTTCTTCTTGATGAATGGAGCTTTGAAACTCTGAACCTTCTTGATTGAATTTGCATGAGTATCCTTTTCCTTCTTTCTAAAACTGTTAGCTCTTTTTCAACATTCTAATTTATTGTGACCATAATCATTTGAAACACTTTAAAACTTTTAAACATTGCATATGAAATAATAATTCTACTAGCCTTAACCTTAACACCGGTGCAAAATTTTCTTCAAAAATCTATTCACTCAAAAGATATACAAATTAATCTATCAACTCACCTTCTTGTCATGCAAAATATCCAAGACCCAATAGCATCCACCATGCTTCAATTTTTCTTAAAAGTGTCTCCTTGAAGCCTAGAAGAGACACCCCACACAATAGGGTTCTAGAAATAAATCTCAAGAGATTCCCACATCTCCTCTATTTCTTCCTTGATATTCTTGTGTTTTTCTTTTAGAATCCATTTAAGCATGTCTAACATTTTTGACTTACTAAACTTATCATTTATGATGTTTTTCTTTTTCTCAACTTTTGTAACTTTCTTATCTTGACAAAGCTCATGCTCAAATGTAACAAGAGATTCTACACAATCCTTCTTATCTGATTCTTTATCTACTATAACAAGTAATTCATTTTCACTCTTAAACTCAACCTAATCAACATTTACTATTTTAGGTCTCCAAACCTTAATTTGACTCTTCTCATATCTATTAGGGACTCTGTAACCTTTGACATACTTTAAAGATCTCTTTACTTGTTTTGTACATAATTTAGCAATATGGCCAACCTTATGACAACAAAAACAAACAATATTTCTCATACCTTTCTCTTGAATGTGACTAAGATCTCCCTTTGACTCATTGCTTCTCCTCATACAATATCTTGCCCTATGACCAACATGATGACAAATAAAACAATGGCCATGAAAAGAATTTGAAAACTTGAAAGCATTGGGCTGCCTGATTAGCTTCTTTGATTTGCCTTCAAAACCTGCATCCTTCTTTCCTTGGATTGATATTTCATGATCTTTTTCAACCTTGATTATAAGCTTCTCATGATTATCCTTTAAAGAGCCTAACTCAACCTTCAGTTGATTACACTCTTCTTCTTTTGATGTTAAAATTGAATTTGCAACCTCTAACTGATTCTCCTTCTTTAGTTTCTTGGCCATCTTATGCTTTTCTTTGATCTACCTTCAAGTTGTTAAACCCTTCTGAAGGAACCTGCTCTGATACCAATTATTAAGCATGGAATATACTGAGGGGGGGGTGAATTAGTATATCATATATCTTATTCAAACTTTCCCTTTATCAAATTCCACTTAATCAAACATTCAAGATATGTAATGAAACTCAAACAATAAACATCACACAAGATAGAGAGCGACACCAAATATAACGTGGAAACCCAATGTGGGAAAAACCATAGAGAACAATCTCAAGTATATTCATGAGAAACAAGCAACAAGAGCACCATACCCTTTTACCAAGTACCAACCCAACTACAATTTCATGAGCACCAACCCATAGGAGCTTCAAACCCCTTTGCTGAGCACCAACCCAACAACTATTCATGAGCACCAACCCACAAGAGCACCAACCCCTTTGCCGAGCACCAACCCAACAACAATTAATGAGCACTAACCGACAGGAGCACCAACCCCTTTGTGTATACCACACACCTATCTCTCAATGTTGCTATCTCAACAAATGATAGTTCAATACAACATCTCTTTCCTCTCTCTCACCTTTGCTCTTCTAAGCTAGATATAACAAATACTATTCATCTCTCACAATTGCTCTTCTAAGCTAGATATTACAATATCAAATCAACCTCTCTCATCCATATTACAAATGGCTTCTCAAGCCTTTATTTATAGCTTTCCAAATGACCTTTGGCCTTCGCCCTCTATGACCCTTCAATCCTCATGGAAAATGGTGCCAATCTTGGATGACCCTTCATATTCAAGCCTTTGAAAAGTCATGTGGCGATCCTTCATGACCAAAAACGTCTTTCCCACTTTTTTCCTTATCTTTGGTGACTTTTCATATTCCTCAAAGTGTCCCTTCATGAGAAATTGTGCCCTTACTCTTTTCTCTTCACTTGGTGACTCTTGGTATTCCCGAAGATGACTCTTCATGGGAAAATGTGTCCCATCCTTCTTTTGTCTTTACCCCATGGCTCTTCGACTTCTCCATGGACCCTTATTTTGTCTCATATGCAACCAAAAATATATTAGTTAATATTAAATAAATATTAACTCATATTAGCCAAGATACATTGATTAAAAACATCATTAAATACAATGGTGCCTTTACCACCAATAATGCTAGACCTTTGACATCAATGACAATATTTCCAACAAATGTATTATCAAAATTAGACATCCAATTTATTTTGGGATTAAAAAAAATTTCAACATCCACTTTGGTCCCAACAATAGTTTTATCAGTAGATAAATTTAAAAATAATAGTGATAATATAATAGGTAAGGAATAAGCCTCATCTATCATCCATACAAATCCTATTAGCAACATTAAAGTAGTCTGTTCCATTTCCATCAACAATATTCTTCCTTTTCCTATTACCATTACACTACTTGCACATGTCAACTGGAATCCACAACAATGGACCTCACTAGACTTATCTCATTTAAACATATCAATTATAACATATATAAACATCCATGAGAGCATCCCATTTGGTAAAATGCTACTCCACCAACCATTTATTGAAGATCCAAAAAGAAATCAAAGAACACTAATAGATGATCAAATTGGTTCTTTATTGCTTGAGGATAGTCATGTCAAAAACATTGAAAAAACCAAGTAAACTAGGAGAGAAATCACATGGAATGATCTCTCATTCATACTATAATAAATAATCTTAACTCCGATGTTACATAATTGTTATGCCAAACTAGTAGAATGACATTAAAACAAGTTAGATCATGATTTTGAGATTAATTTCGAGATACATCATAATACAATTGAATATTTTGGATTTACCAAGGAATTAAGAATTTTCAATACATATTTATCCTATTTTAACTTTTGTGGTATTTGGTGGTTAGTCAATAGAAGTTGGATGAGGGATATTGGTTTTTATATATATGGAGATCTTATTAGTCCTTGGTGCTTGATACTCTTTAACAACATCACTTGTAGTCCTTATAGAGAAAGACTTATAGATTTTATGATGGTTTGAAAAAATATTAGAAGGTTTCTAAAGTTCAGCTTCATTATCAAACATATCAATGTAGGTCTCTTTGATAATAATGTTTTTCCAAGGAAAATCAAAGTTACTACTGAACTTTGTCAAAGAAACTTATATCTAGACACATTTATTAAAAGTGATTCCCTAATTGAGAGAACCTCTAGATGGTTTTCTAATAGTGCTTGGTGGGATATATAACCTCATCCTGGTTAAGTGTTATTCAAAGTCAATAATAGAATGGAAATAGAAATTGATGAGGAAATCCAATCATAACAACAATGACTATCAAGATTGGTGTGGGGTGAAAAGATAGAAAAGTAGAGAACTTGTACATCTTATGACCCTCTATTAGGTACAAATGTCAAAAAATAATAAAAATCAAAAAATCATAAAAAAACCAAAAATATATATAATAAGTTGTTTATAAATACCTTGACACTTGGGGGAATTTTATTTACACTTGTATTAACTTCATAAGTATTGCATTATACTAAGATGCCCATTTTTGTTTTGTATATCAGATATTATGTTTAGTGATTGATTTAGTCGTTAGTGTGCATAACATAAATATTTCAAAATAATAGCTTATCATATCATTTCAATTTTACCATATCATCATATTATCTAATAAAACACTTTTTCAAAATTAGTGTTACATTGGTTCTTGCCTTAATTATTATAAGTAGAGTAAATGATTTCCTACATTTTTTCTATCAGACTTACAACATACTAGCCCATGGTATTGTCTAGAATAATATCCATGACAAAGTATCCTTTTATAGTTCCCTTTCAAGTAGAAAACATTAAACATGGTACAAGAAGGAATATGATAATTTACTTGCCTATCTTGGTCTTCAGTGATAAACCCTTAGATCTTACTAGTCGCATGGGGTCAAGATTAGAAGGTATAATTATCCCACATAGAAAAAAATACTTATTAAAATAAAAAACCATATCTCTCACCCTTCATTGATCTTTGGTGTTGAGCCTTTGCATCTTACTAGTTGTATAGGATTCACACTAGGGAGAGATATCCTTACTCACCTATATATAGTCTTTGGTGATAAGCCCATGTGTCTACTTGGTCACATGAGATTAAGTATGGGGGGTCATAAATAAAATAAAATAAAATTATTTCAAAATAAATATTTCTTCAAATGGCTTGTTTACATATCTATGATACAAAAAGTATACTTTTTCCCATTAACCGATTTTGTTCGGGCTAGTTCTCTCTAGACATGTCTAACAAAGCTAGTATTTTATGAGTTAGACAAGATGTATAATTTCACATTTGATCATAATGATTAGATCAACAATATTTTTTTTAAATAATTTTTTATTATTTATCTTCACCATATAATCATATTATTTATTTCACTCTTTTGCTGCAAATTAAAAGATATATGTTATGAATACAAACAACTGGATCATCCCTCACAAAACAATTGATTAATGTATTAAAAAAGTGTTGTGCATATCCATTTTTTTAATCATTTTCCAAAAATAATTTCACCATTTTTAAACCATCATTTATAACTACCTTAATTACCAGGGGGCATCACCTTTCAATCATCCAATGTATATTTCCAAGTTTGTCATTTTGTCAGTTGTTAGTCATTTATCCTATAACATGCTAAAGTTTGAGGTTGATATTATTTTATGTCAACCTATATTATTTATTATGATTTTTTAAATTTTCTTACTCCTTATTTCATATAATCCACAAAAAAATCACAATAATTTCAACAAAAAACATAAAAGAAAATTATAAAACAACACAAAAATAATACTAAAACATTTCAAAGGCATCAATCTCAACACACCCATCATTGTAAAATATCTTAAACATCGTTAGCTTATTCTTGGGTGGGTCACTAGTTCATCCTTTTCATCAAAACATTTAAAATGTTTCATGAATCATCTACTTTGTCATCACTTCCCATATTGGAAGAACTACATCTAACCTGATATCCCCACATAAACTTTGTCTAAGGTGGATTATGTAGGTAGTGATTAGAGACATGGGGTCTCTAGGGTTAGCTCAACCACCAAATTTACCATCATAAATTTCTCCAAAATTGGATTAGCATATTCTTTGGCCTATCTTGCACTTGTTTGGTTCTTAGCCTTGCTCTTGGATACAGTTGTTTAGTCTTTGTTTCATTTTGTATTTGTTTATAGCTTTTTGCCTCATCACCACTTTAAGAAATACCATCTTGACCTCATTTTCCATGTCTTCCATCCCAAGATCCTAAGATCCTTCTTATTCATCTTTTCTCAAGTATAGAACATGTTACACTATTCTTTAAGCTAAACCTTGCCTACATACCTCTAGTTATTGGGTTTCCTAAAGTTATTTTAATTAAATTAAAGCATGCTTTCATTTAAGGAATATTTAATAAAATATTATAATTTAATATTATGTTTTCCTCACATGGTTATGCCCTTCTCCTTCTTCTCATTTTTAGTAGATTTTCAAAATTTTCACTAATATACTCTTTATTTTTTTTTCATTATTGTTTGTTTTCTATCCCTAACCATTCACTTGGTTATTTTTATCTCTTTTTTTATCCTTAGCCATTAAGTTGGTTCTTTAACATCATTTTTATCTTTATCCATTCAAATGGTTATTTTATTTTCATCAAGCATGTTCACTTTTTTAAAGTTACTCTTTGTTTAGTTATGTGTGTTATTCTTGTTTTCAATTCTTGCACATACAACATTATGATTATGTTAAAATATTTTAGATTAAATTTTTTTAAATTAACATTATGCATGTGTTTCAATAGATTAGCTTAAATATTTTGTTTTGACATCTTATTTTTACTTAATATTTTATTTATGTTTATAAAGATTAATTTGTGAAATGGATATATATTATGGTTATGACTATATCATGGTATACTTTTATAAAAATATAATTTATTCTTTCCTTTTGTTTAACTAATTAAAACATCAATTTTCATCATGATTATTTGATATCATTTGTGGTATTGTGTTTTATGCTATATTAAAAATAGATTGCTCAAAAAAATCAAATTCTATTGGAAATCCAATACAAGGAATGGAAACAAAGGATATGTAGCAATGTCACATTCTACATCCATACACATTATCCAATCATATGTAAGTCATACATCCATAATAACTATGCTAAAATCATTAATACATGCTAACATAACTTAAAATGTAAGAAATATAATCACTATACCATCTATCTATCAATAATTTATCCATCAAATCCATGTAAACTAATAAATACTCTATTAGTGTCCAAAGTCCATAGTATAAAAAATTAAAACAATCATCATGAATATATATATATATATATATATATATATATATATATATATATATATATATATATATATATATAATGTGTCTATACAAAAAGGTAAATTTCAACATATGTATAAATCGATGAAATCCATCTATCAAAATCTACCTTGCATCTATGTCTTGTCCTATCCCTTAGATGGGGTATCTAGTCTCAGGAATAGCTCTCGACATCATGGTATTCCTCGTATAGGACCCATCACAAAAAGTACCTATCTCACTAACCTCTCTAACTCCACTAGCTAAATGGATCTAGAAAAAGCTAATTATCTCATAGAGTACTCTCTAAATGATGTTTCCCTCTAGTCTCATGGTACAACCCCATCATATAAGCTTTTAAAGTATGTATCCTACTCCATATCTTACATCACCCTATCCAAAGTAGATATATGCCCCTCTCTAACTAAAAGTACTCTAGCCTCTATAAAATCTATATGATTTTTGCCCCTCTCCTATCTATAATGCTTCATGAGTGTTGTATAATCTGACATTTTGATCTCTACATCATGAGTAACCAATCATATAGCTACGGTATCCCCATCCATCCCATAGATAATACCCTACAACTTTTCCACCTTAGATTATAATCATATGATCTCCATAGTCTGATCCCATCTACCATATATTACACCCTATAATCTAGATATATCTTAGTGTAATCCATCTATCTCTATGTCATGATCCCTAATCTCCTCAAAAAAACTATCAATAAGTGCATGATCCTCCAAATATCTCAAAGCATGTGAAGACATAGCCATATCCACTTTATCTACCTATGGTATTTTTATGGTGGTATCCTATACTTCATCTCATCCTCACTTTCCACATCTACCAAGGGAGTATCCCCTCTAACCCTATAATCTATGTCAACATCCATCTCAACCCCTACCTCATACAAAATATCAATAACATATACATCTATGATCTACACATCGTGAAGCTGACTAGCCTCCAAAACACATCCTCTACCTCATACTCATGCTCATGATCATCCTCTACCTCATACTCATGCTCATGATCATCCTCTACCTCATACTCATGCTCATGATCATCCTCTATCCCATATAATAACACTCATACTCTAAGATCCTAAAATTGTACCTCATTATTGTCTACTCAAACTAGCCACCAAACTCTACCTCCATGTCCATGGTGGTGCATATGGAATAGTCAATCTCAATGGTCTTTATCGAGCTCAACAATCTTCATAACCATCAACCAATCCACTATAAATGATGTCTCTCCAATCACTCTTTTTATAATCTATAATTATGACCAACTATGATCAGTGATGGATGGATCAATCCTCATACCCCACTATGGTCTCTTCCTCATATAACATGCAAATATGTGTGATCTAGTTGGTATATGTTCCCTCACACAAAACTATCTCATCACCCTATTTAGGTGATATCTATCTATAATATATCTTTGCCTCCTAATGATATAATAAGGGGTCATCATGTAGTCCATACAAAGATCCTCTTATCACCATTGAAACACAATCTCCTTATAACATCTCCAAGTGATTTGGTCATCACCTACCTCATCCATGACCCTCTTATAAAATTGTAGATCTCATAAATATGGTTTGTGTATCCTAATAATCACATGCCATCCATATTCCAATGGATCATCATCTGATCATGTGCTTAAATGTTTAATTGGTCTCTCAATTATAATGTGCTCCCAACACCAAACCTATAGTAATGTAGATGGACCTATCTATATCTAACCTAAATACACAAAATGATGTAGATTATGGTATAAGTGTGCTAAAATGCATGGACTCAATGCTTATCTCTTTACCATATCCATCATGTCTCTAATCACATCTAATAAAGTAATAAGACATAACATCCCACTCTTATTACGAGGCAAAATTCCACTAACAATAAACATGAATATAATAGTTAGAGAATCCATAAATAAATCAATAAAATAGTCTGCATTGATCTTACCTCTAATAACTAGAATCAAACCATCACCAAAAATATGGTATAAATTAATCTCAGCAGACCCTATCGCTAGTAAACATGTCTACCTCATATCAAGATACCAAAAATATGATACACATTATCAAGTGTAATGGTCGTCTCCCTTATCAACAAGTGAAATGTATTCATCATTATGCAATCTCTCTACCAATAATATCAATAGACCTATATCCATTCAAACCTATAACATATGTGTAATGTAGGATAATTCACTCATATCTAACATGCCAAACTCATACTCAGTGAAGCTAGCCATGCACACCATTGCTGTAGATTTCCACTCCCATATTAGAATCACTGGTAATACTTCTTGCAAATCAAAAACATTAGCATTTAATTAATTTTAATCAATAATATATTCTTTATTCTTATTACCTTCCAAATACTTAACTGCAAAAATAAAAAATTCAACCAAAAACATTTTCAATCCCTTTAACTTCATTCATTCTCTACAAAATCATCACTACCTATTAAGAATTTATGCTTGGCTCTTACAAGTTTGCTTTTCACACATTTTTGCAAAATCGCTATTAAACCTATCAAAATCACTTCACAGCCTGATAATTTTGCTGCCATGTTTAGTAATTTCTATGGTACCCAAAATAGATAAATTTCTAATTTTTTCTAAAATTAATTTTCTACCCTATTCTATAATTTCACTACCCTATTTGTTGAAACCACTATTTACCCCTACAAAATTGCTGATTTTAATGCCAAAATCACCGTTTTGGTAATAGTGATTTCATTTTCTCTAATTTAAAACCCTAATAAATTATAATAAATTCACAAGATCTCAAAATTCAAATCAATTATTAAATACCCACTCCTCTCAGGTCTCTAGAATCATCTAACTCACTCTATTCAGTACTCATGGTATGGAATACGCTCCATGTTTCCTCACACATCTCAGAGCAAATATCTCAAATAAAAATTATTAGATAATAACCTTGGAAATCAATTTAGACAAATGATTTTATAATCCACATTTATTCTACTTATATTCTTCTATCCTACCAAATACTCCCCCCATACTCTCTTCTAACTCATTTCTCATCCATCCCTTCATTTAAACAATTTTTAGAAACATTGAATCAATTTTTTTTGAATTTATATTCAAAATCTTACAATAATATTTTAGCATGAAATTCACAACATCATTTTTAAATTCAATATATATATATATATATATTTTTATTTATAGATTTACAATTTATTATTGTTGGGATATATCATTACCATACACACTAAATTTACCATTGCATCATTAGCAACAATAGTAAGTGTGTAATCTATGAATGGTTAAACTATTATTTTTTAAATCCATGCTCTATTTTTAATTCACTAAGGTCAAAGTTCTTACACAATAAAAATATTGTAAGTTTGGTATCAATCCTAACATAGATTTTCTAATCATTTCTCCACATCACTTTTTCTATTGCTTATTTTTATCAATTTTGAGTGTTTATCTATTTTTTTTCATAAACCCTCAAGGGGGAATCATCACACTCATTTTCATTCATTTGGAGAATTTTTTTTATTCTGAATCATCAACACTCTACTTATTCTACTATTCTTCAAAGTAGTATTGATTCACAACACTATTTCAAAGAGGCAAAAGATGTAGACGCCTAAATTTCATTTAGTGTGGAAATTCACCTAAATCTATTTAATAAATCTTCTTAAACTAATAAATTGCATTTCCTTCCAAATTCAAAATAATTGAATAAGTCAAATAATCAATTATACACACTTGAATCCTTATTTTAAGTAATAAAATCAATATTTTCCACCTCATCCAAACATCTCCCACCTTTCTCTCCCTCATCCCAACCAAATTCACAAAATTCTCAACCTCTTACGACTCATCCCCTAAGTTGTCAAGAAAATTTACTTATCCCTAATGAATCAACTAACCAACCTCATACTTTTTTCAATTATTTTGAAATGGTCTTCATCCTCATGGGTGAGGACTCATTAGCCATTGTTAATCATTTGGATTATTGAAAAATTCCAAATGATCGTCCACCATTGGATCATTCTCCAAACATATATAAATAAACTTGAAAATATTCATTTTCAATAATCCTAGAATATTATCACATCACAAAATCTTGAGATCACAATATGGAAATTAGAGTTCTACACAAACAAATCAAAGAAAATCAAAGACTTCCTTTTGTACCAAAATTCTGCCCATTCTATTTTTCATTGGAGGAGTGAGTACCAGATATTTTTTAAAGAAATATCAAATCAAATGTATATCACAATGATGAAATATTATGCACTCAAAGTGTAAAGTTTGTGATTATTTATTTTTTCTTTTTTTTTCTCTATTATATTTTTAATTTATCTTAGATTAGAATTATTTTAATTTTTTAGCTTGTCTAAATTTAGTTCATAAAAAAAAAACTTTAATTAAATTCTTACGTAGAAATTCCAATTTTAATTAGAGAATTACATTTTCTAAAAAAAAAAAAATCAATAAGATGATGTCAAATTCAAATGAATTAATAATATCTTTTATAAATTCCTAAAATTGAAATAGAAGGTGTCTCACCTCATAAATATCTTCTATGAATTTTCAAGCCTCATAAATATCTTCTATGAGTTGTCAAGCATTCATAATTGCTTTGACCCAACCTAGAGTTAATATAAACTTGACCAATATTAATCTAAACACAACCAAGTTTAAAACTAAACCTTGCCACACTTGAGTTAGAGTTAGTTATAGAACCTATAAATGCAAGTTCCATTTCCCTTATCTAAACAAGATCTCAATCTAAAGTTATAATGTCATATTTATTAAGGATAAGCTTCATTAAGCCAATAAAAGACAAGACAAGCCTCATTTGATCTTAGATAAGTGCTACCCAAATATAAATTACATTTAAAAAGTTCTCTATCACCCACAAGCATATCATGAACATCCTCTATGCCAATGAATTAGCACTACTTTGACAAATGAGTTAACATAGTCTTGTATTTTATCTTCTATTTGTAATTTTTTTTATTATGTTAGGCTCAACCACATACTTAAATAGGATTAGTTTGGTTTGTACTTTTTTTTTATTTTAATTCTCTTTTGATTTCACTAACAAGAAACTAATGAAATTTGGCTCTTCAGATTCCTAATGATACAATAATAATGAATGATAATTCATGGGTATAATTTATCTTTCTTTAATGTTGGGGTAATGTTATAAAAGAAACACTAGTATATGTGCTTGATCTTGATTTACCCTATAACCTACTTCTTGGATGTCAATGGATACATTCAATGAATGTTATACCCTCCACCCTACACTAGTTTTGAAACTATCACATAAAGGTATGTATGTAACCATTCAAGATGATTTCCAAGCCTCCTAATATTGAAAACTATTGGAAGGTCGATATCAAAAATCTAATTATCTCCTAGTTATTAATGATAACATCATTCCTATTGAGGAATAATATACACTTGAAAACTATATCCATCTTGAAACATTATTTCAAACACCCCCTCTTGGTGGTTGGATAAACACACCAACTACTTCTATTTTCATAGAAATTCCTTACATCAATGAAGCATATAATCAACCATATACCAATGAAGCTTCCAATCAATCATGTCCTAAATAAGAATCCAATAAACCATATTATTATAAATCAACTTTATCCTCTTCATCCCATTTCAAAATAATTTACAAAATCATGAGTGAGTACATAATCTAAGTTTTTAATTATACAAGTAAAATACATATAACTTCACATAATTATGGTAGACCCTACCATCAATGAGATACTCAAATTGTTAAAAATTTTGGTAAGGCAACATTTGTAATAGGTGGTTTACTTTTTAATGATCACATCAAAGATTCAAATCCTTCTTGATTTTACTTTGATGAATTATCTACTTCGCCAATAATAAATACCTTGTGGCAAAATCCATTGTGTGCTAAATTATGAATTATAAAGGTAAGGGCCTTGGTATTCATGAATAAGGTTCAATCAAACCAATAAATTTAAATTTAATAAATCCACTTGTGGTATAGGGTTTAATCCACTTAATGTACATATCAAAATTTTCCAAAGTGACTCTTCTAGTGAGTTAGAGGGTGATTCTTTAGACAACAAAAAAAATTTCATTCTTAGATACTTTAAATACCTTTACCTCACTAATATTTTACATGAAAATGTCATTTTAACACTTGACCTTACATATCCATACTTAATAAAGTGGGAATAACATGAAACACCTCCTCTTGATTATTTATAAAATGATGAGGCAATTTCATAATTATTGAGTACACGGGACCACATTTTGGAATGGGATAATAATAAGGGATTTTCTATTTAGTTAAATAATTTGACATACTTTAGGGATAAACAATCATATCAACACATCAATTCAGCATCAACTTCAAACTAAGAGGACCTAGAGGAGGAATTCAATCTTCTTCCACCACCCCCAAACTATAAGGAAGAGTCAACTCTCCTAGCTGAGGATACTATTCCTATTAACATTATAACAAAAGAAGATCCTAAAATCATCAATATTGAAATTTACCTCACTCAAGAAGAAAGATAAATACTCACTATGTTTGCTTTGAGAAAATTTTGATGTATTTTCATGGGATTATACATATATGCTAGGGATTGATTTTTTTCTAGTAGTGCATCATCTTCTTGTACATCTAGATGAAAAACCCAAGAAAGAAAAACTTCACTAGATACATCCTAAAATAGTACTATTGGTTAAAGAAGAGATGAATAAGCAACAAAAATTTGGTTTCATATATCCTATCAACTATTTGGATTGGATATCCATTATAGTACCCATGTTAAAAATAGAAAAGGAATCAAAGTTTGTACAAATTTTCATGATAGAAATAAATCATGTCCAATGGATGATTTCCTATTACCCAATATCAACATGATCATGGACTCTACTGCAAGTCATGAAATGTTATCTTTAATGGATAATGTTTGAAGGTAAAACCAAAGCAAGATAACTACCATTAGGGACCTTTTCTTACCAAGTGATGCCTTTTGGTCTAAGAAATGTTGGAGTTATATAAAAAAGGGTAATGATTATCCTCTTCATGATATGCTTCATGATATTATGGAATACTATATTGATGATATAATTATAAAATAAAAATCTAGAGAAGATCATCCTTAAATACTTTGTCACATATTTGAAAGAATGAGATTAAATCCAAGGAAGTGTTTTCTTGGCATGACATTATGAAATTTATTGGGATTTATTATTTCATGATGCAAAATAGAGATTGATCCTTCTAAATTTTTATCTATCATGTATATGCCATAACAAAAATATCTCAAATAATGTTGAAGTCTATAAGGTAAAATCCAGGCACTCATGCAATTCATATCCTAGTTTGTAGATATTTGTCACCCTTTTACATTTTTATTAGAAAAAGTCAATCATTTCAATTGTAATGAGAATTATTCAATAATGTTTTATCACCTTAAATAATATCTTTCTAATCCACTAGATTAATGTTATTTATTACTAGCAGGCATTTTCTATTATATATCATCTACTCAGTTTGCACTAGGGACACTATTATCATAACATGATAATAGTGGGTTAGAAATAGTAGTGTATTATCTAAGTAGGACATTATTATATTATAAGCTTAATTATTCTTAAATGTGAAGGGTAGTTTCATAGTTATTTTTTATTGATAAAAAATCCATCATTACATGCTCTATAATCAAACCAAAATCATTGTAAAAATCAATTATCTCAAGTATCTTCTATCTAAAAAATAATAATAAAACGGATGGATAAGTGGGTTATGATTCTTAGTGAGTTTTATTTTGATTATGTTATTCAAAAAGTAATTAAGGGACAAGTTTTAGCAGATGAATTAGGAGAAACATCTCTCAAGATAAATAACCTCTGGTTGCCTAATTTTTAGATGAAGTAATAATGTCTATTGATGAATCTCTAGTTTGGCAATTATTCTTTGATGGTTACTTCAAAAACCATGGTTCAGGGGAAGGTATTGTACTAGTCGCACAATATGGGGATTGTATTCCCAAAGAATTTAGAATTGATTTCCCTTGTACCAAAATAATTTCAAAATATGAAGCTCTCATATATGGTCTCAAGTTTATTATTAAACGTGGTATCCAACATCTTCTAATATTTGGTGATTCCAAAATTATCATAAATCAATTAACTGATGAAATCCAAGATCATGAGGATAACTTAATCCCATATAAATAGATGGTGGATAGATTAAAGTTGTCTTTTATATTTATCCAATTTGAAAATGTATCTATTGAATAATTTGACCACAAGTCAAATTATTTCAACCCCCTATATGGTCAAAATTTATATAAGGGTCCCCTAGGGTGTAAAAAGTGTACCATGGTCTTAATGAGGTCATTTATAATGTGTTTTAGCTTTGTCTTAGTTATATACTTAGTCTTATGTCATTTAGGGGTCATTTATGGATCATTTATGGAACTTGTATGGGTTTACCATAGAGGAAAAGTGTTCTAAAGGCATATTAAATGTACCCCATGTTAGAATATGTTAGAGGAACTATTTTAAGATATAAAAATATAGGTTATATATTGAAAACAAGAAGATCAAGAAATTTCATATGGTTTTCTGTTGTATAACTTGTGCAGTATCTTTGGTACATGGGAGGAATTATAAATTGACTCTTCAAGTCCCCTCAACTGAGTTCCATTCTTAGGTAACTTTAACAAGCTCAAAAATGGAAAAAACACTTCTATCTTTCCATCACTCTCCTTTGTAAGTAAAAATGGTTAACTAGTCTTTGCATGGTACAAATAAAAGGGTGTGAGTTAGATCAAATGATTTTGAGGGATGATATTAACCTATTTTTACTTTAAATTCATGGAAAGAGTTTTAGGTTTGGTTTCTTGTTCTCTATGAACCATTTTTAAGGTCTACTACTAGTTTCTACTTGCACATCCCCATGGCCTATAGTTTTCTCCTCTATTTGGATTGGTTCATAGAAACCATGTTTTTAAAATATTATGGAAGGGAATGAACATATTTATCATGTTTTTCTTAGTCTAGTTACATGTGTGAACATTAAATAATGGTCCTTGAATTTCTCATATTTCTAGTTAGAAACTACATCAAAGTCTACAGACAAGTTTCATCACTTGCAGAGGGTTCTCTCTCTTATATTGGTTTAAAATAAATTGTACATTAGTGTTTCATGCCTCTCATGGTCATGAAGATCAAATTTTTTTAAATATTAGTCTCAGTATTATCCCTTAGTGAAGTGATAAGTCTAAAGAATGCACACAGTCAAATTTTCTATGACCTTCACCTACAATTAAATGAAGATAACCCCTTGACTAGTCATGGTGATGGAACAAGGATGATTAAATATGGTGAAAAGGAGATTAAGGTGTAAAAATTGAGTTTGATTTATTTAAAAGGTTATAAGTTGGTTTTTACAACCAATATAACACATTATATTATATCTTGTATCTTCACCTCCAAGTAGTTTCCAACAAGAGCCTAAGTGTATTCATCAGAGGTCTAAATAGTATGATATGAAGGTGTTTGAACTCAATTTAGACCTTAAAATAGGTCTATGAGGATAGAGAAGAATCATGGTGAGACTTTCATATGCATACAAACCTAAAACTATGTTTATATGCTAAGTAAGTTACTTTTAAGACTCTTTACCTTAGTCTCTCCAAATGAGGATTTTGCCTTGCATTTAAACCTTCCATGGTAGAATGTATTGAGGTTTAAAAAGGTTTGGTTATTTACATCATGAACCTAAATCATAGGGTAAATGCATTGATAAGAGGAAATGTTTACGTGATCAAGATAGGAAGGTGTTACGATTTCTAATTTAGGTAGGTTTTGGCTTATGACATTTAGAGAACACTATGCTAAAAAGACTAAAAATAACCTAATCTACAATGACATCTAACATTGAGTAAAACTATTATATTAATGGAATATAATGAAATAATATAGGTATGGGATTATCCAAGTACCTCAAATAATGTTTCAATGAGTTGAAGACATAGTGGACATAATTTTATGGTCACTTATGGGTGACACAGTCTGACTACAGACTAACCTTGGTAGATGAGAGTTGTCATCTTAGAAGATTGGCATAGATATTAAATTAATTATAAGTGGTAAAATGATATAAATAATACCAATATATATATATATATATATTATTTAATTTATTATTACTAATTAACATTGATAGAGTATTTGTAACTCTCCTTGATTGTCACATATAGGTGACCTAATCAACATAGTCAACTCAGTCTATAGACTAGCCAAGGCAAGTGGAGAGAGGTGGATTGAGAAGGTTAGAATGAGTGATAATGAATTGATCATGATATGATGAAACTAATAGTGTTTAAATAAACCATATAATATGACTATTAGAAAGTAGAGGTAGAGTAAAGAGGGTTTCAACTTTCAACCCACAGTCAGCTCAATAACCCTACACAGTCATCAACTCTATAAGTCTATCTTGAAGAATTATGATGTTGAGGAATATAAAGGAGTAGTATGGATATTTAAAATTGTAAAAATGGAATTTATTACCTAATATAACCTCCTATAGTCTCACTTTTTCAAGTAAAATAGGGGAGATTCCCTATGTTTTGTCTCATACAAAGGGTATTCCCAAATACTTTAGACTATAGGTTTACCATGTGAATGAGAGAAAGGGGTGACATGAGAGTCTTAAATGAACTGAATAATGATTATTTGGGTTTATTTTATTATTAAAAAAGCATATAATATGCCCTAAAATTATAATATACACTCATAGGTGGTCAAAGGCTCAAGGAGTGCAGCCAGGCCTATTTGGCCTATAACTAGGCCTAAGCCCTACATGGGTCTAATTTAATTTATAAGGAAATATTAACCATAAAATTAATTTAATGATATTAATTAGGAATTTTATTATGATTTATAACCTATGGTTTTCATGAAAATAACACATAATGGTCATATTGGCTCAAGATCATCACAAGGCCACACATAATGCAAAGGTAGAGCTTGATAGGCCAACTTATTTTGCTCACATTTGTATGGAAACCAAGCATGGTGACCCAAGGAGATATTAATGGTTGAATTATGTATCTAAATTTATCTTGGTGATTTTTTTTGAGGTTTGAACATCTAAGTTTTATGAACTATCACTAAGAACCAAAACTTGTTAAAACCCTCCTAAAACCCTAACTTTGACCTAATGGAGAAGAAAATGATGGAGATACACTTCAAGCGGATAGTTTGGCCTAAATTTTTTTCTATACATATTTAAGACTCTCTCATGTTCCTTCTCATCTAGTTTCTCTGTACTCTACTTGTATGGACAAGTCTAAAACATGATTTTTTACAAAGATTTGTCTTATTTTATAGGTGTAGAGAAGATTAAAATAATGAGACTAATTTAGGGAGGTTAATTGGGATTTATTATAAGTCTTAATATACATTTATCACCTTATAAAAAGATAGAAACATCTCTTATAACTCATTCATCTCAGGCAGTCTTTGGTAGATAATGGAAATGGAGAGTGACTGTCAAGTTAGAAAACAAAAAGTCCAATTAGGGATATTTTTAAGGTATAATTCATGGAGTGGAAGGCATATGGGTATTATATAAGTGTCATAACACATTTTATATGGATTTAGTTAAGAAAATTAAGTCTTTTTATATGACAAATGTGAAGAATGAGGCTTAGAAGATCAATGAGTGACTACAGATGGTGAGTAGAAGTGTCATGGAGATGGATAGTAGTTAGGAATTAATTTAATGACTATCATGGAATGTTTTAAATTTACCTAATATAGTTAACATGTGTCAAATATTCTTAGTATTGTTTTGATAAGTCAAGAGATACCTCATCATGAAGGCAGTTTTCAAGAAAGCCATTTGAAGACCCTATGCTAGTTTGAGGATATTTTATGATTTAGATGCACACTTTTCTAAGAATAAATTCAAGAAATATATTATTAGTTTAATTATTTGAAAATTTAACCAGTTTTCATGTCTTTACATGTGGCATTATGAACCTTGAACTTATTTTCTTCTCTTTATTATTAGACTCTATAACTTCAACCCATTTTGGATTTTGTAATCAATTCCAAAAATATTATGGTGAAGCCTTGTTAGTTTGATATTTTAATTTACATTTTAAAATAATATATGCAATCAGGTTTTGAATTCACAAGCTATCTTTTATAAATGTGTGAAGTGGTGTATAGTGAAAGGTCAAGTGATTAGTGTCTATCATTTATTTATTTCAACCCTTTCATGTTTGATGCAAGTAGCCCTCTCTCTAATAGGTCACATGAAGTGTAGATATTTAATTTGTACATATTAAGTGTAATCTCACCTCTGGTTCACTCACCTTTAGAATTTCAATGCCTATCACCTCCATGTTTGAAATACTAATGTTAGATTAATTTAGGATTTTGAGACTATTTTGTAAGTCATGTTTCATAGTGCATTTGTATGATAGTCTAGTGGAGATATTTATAGTTTATCATATCAACATATTAGGTTATTTTCATGTCACTTATATCCCTTTTCATCCAAATAAATATTTAGTGTAGGTGATAAGCATTCAAGGATCAATCTAGAGAGCTAGCCTATAAACCTAGAGGTCTACATCTACCATAGGCAACCCACAGGCCTAGAGATATTATAATGTTACCCAAATCTTAGAGTATGCTTGAATAACCTCATCTAGGGTGACATATTTATTGATAATAGTTTTAGTGTGCTCGATGGGACCATTGTCTCAAAGACATCTTGTCAAGGTGAATGATGGTCTTGATGACATCACAACTACATATGGTGTGCTAATCAGTATTTGGAAACTCATTTAAGGTAATATCTATCTGTAGACCATTTTTTAATCTATTATTATGTCCATACTTTATGGTCTTTACTAGATTAGCTACTAGTAGAGGTATCAATCCCATAAACCCACTCCTTCAACCTAAAATTCCTCTTGAAGTTCAACATCCTCAACATATCTTGACCTTTGAAGAACAAGAGGACTTTTTAAGTCAAGAAGATAAAGAGAGTGAAGAAGTTATTGAGGAAAACATGGCTAGGTAGTGTTGTAGCATAGAATTACAGCTTTGTGAGAGAGTTTCTCAGGCTCTCTCACTCTTGACTACAAACATTGGGACAACCTCAGGTTGTGGGTATCCTTTAGTGAGGTTGAACCTCTTGGCTTTTTAATGAGGCTAGCTCCTCAAATGCTTCACTTTAGCTTGTTCCCACACATTAAAACCTACTGTTAACCAAGTAAAAAGGAGAGAAAGATAATATGAAAGGGAAATCTAAGCTACGGATGGTGATGCACCAAAATATGAAATGATCCACTTTTTGCCTGGAAACCTTAACAACTACTGATGAACCCACCCAAGATGTATACTATTCTAATATTAGCTCAAGGATATAGGCATGAATATTCATGTGGAGGTTGAAGGGAATCCCTATGATTTGAAGTACAAAAATAAATAGTTATGTGTGAAACATTATGAGCTCATGACACTTTAAGGAGGCACTGATGTCTAAAGACTTCACACAACCTACACAGAACTAATAGAACTAAAGCAAGATGCTTGGAAGAGTTAAAAATGATGAAAAATAACATACAATATACAAATAAAACTCCAATAGTGCACACTTGACTTCAACCCAGACTCATAAAGTTTATCTTATATTTCTTCAAGAGATTTTTACAAAGTGATTTTGATATAATCACTCTATCACTAGTTTAAGGATCCATTTTAAGGATCAAAGGCCTCTATATATATAAAAAAGGATAAATAAGAAGGGGCTTACATGAGAAATAGAGAGGGATATCATAAATGGTTTTAACCACTACTAAAAATTTCTTGACCATGGGATGAGCCATCTAAGATCACCACCATTCTCCTCGAGCCCATCATGCATTCAAGTCTCCCTTGATGGAGTTAAGGGAGCTATGTTATGGGTAGCTACATGTTCCCACCTGATGTGAATGAGTCAATCTCTATATTAAAACTTGGCATGCTCCTTTGCTTGCATGTCTTGCATGTATGAGGATGAAATCCCCATATATTTTAAAACTAGATCAAGCCATGCTACTCTATGAGTTTTTGGTTGCTTGTCAGAAATGATGGCCATGTTGAAAGATGAGAGCATCCATTAGTTTTCACCCACCATCTCCCACCAATTACTTGGGCCTCCCTTTGGTTTGATTTGTTATCAGAGACTGACTTGAATCCTTGATTTACACCATCAATTTTCTTGACATAGATTCCTATGAGATATTAATCTTCTTTCTAGTTAGATGGGCTTATGCCATTTATCCCTAACTGATTAGCCCTTTTAATTTACTAACCATTTGACTTAATCTCACTCTATTTGATCTCAATGAATGATTAAATATAAGCCACTAATCTACTTAGTCCCACTACCCTTTAGCTTTCCCTCATACCATTGATCTTTTATCATGAGATCTTGATAAGTGTCAAGCTCACGACAATCTTGATGAACCCTTTGACCCTTTTTGAATGTAAATGGCTACTTGATGAGGCCCTTTTTTGACATATGTAGGAAAGTCATGGGATATTTGAATCTCAATGGCTAATTGTTGAGCTTGAACTTTGAAGTTGGTGTGAACATCTTATTTCCTTTAAATACTTTCCTATGGGACTCTTTATTCAAACAATTCCTTTAGAAATATTGTTTTTTTCAAACTAATCATCTACAAACTTTCTTCCTTCAAACCATTCATTTAAATAATTTGTCTAAAGGAATTCCTATCTTCTATCTATTTCTTTCATGCCTTTTCTCTTATACACTTTATTTAATTTCTCTTTCCTGTGGGACTTATTCCTTCGGCCACTTTCTTGAAGTTGTTTCCTTAGGATTTTTGAAATGTCCCCTTGTAAATCTTAAAAACACCTTCTCAAAAAGAAAGGACCCTTTGGGAATTTGTTAAGTGTCCTATTTTCCTCAAGAAGTGTCCTTCCCAAAAGGAGAATACCCTTTGGAATTTTTTAAATGGTCCCTCAAGTTTTTTTGTTTTGGCACTTCTTCCCAAAGGAATTCCTTCATAATTTTTCCTTCAGTCTTTTTTCCTTGGGCACTTTTCCAAAAAAAGTACCTTTAGACCTCTTTCTTGTAGAAATGACCCTTCAATTTTTTTAGTTTTGAACCTTCCCAAAGGGAAAATACCATTTAGGATTTTTATAATTGATCCTTTTCTTTTAAAAATTTCCCTTCGAGTTTTCTAAAACTACCTTATTCAGAAGTTTGAAATGGTATTTCTCTTTGAAAAGTGCCCCTCAAGAAAACAAAATGGATCTTTCAAAAAAGATGAAAGAATCCTTTTCCCTTTGAAAAATTCCTTTGAAAAATTTGTAATGGTCCATTTTGAAAAGAAAGTGACCCTTAGACTTTTTGAAAAGGACCAATTCCCCTAAGAAAATACCCTTCAGAGAAATTGTTTGTGGCACTTTCCTTAAAAAAGGAAATTTCTTTGAAAGTTTTCTTTTGGATAGATTGTTTGAAATAATTCCAACACTTAGTCAAAAATAAAAATCCCAAAGAGAGAAACACTTAGGAAAGAGAACAGTTAACCAAAAGAGAAAACATTCCTTCAAGAAAATTGTGTGGATAATTTTATTGAAAGAAACCATGAAACTTATCTCAATAAAAATGTCTAAGAAAAAAGAAACATTTAGTACCCACAAGGGCCAAAATAATTAATTATGACTTAGTCGAAAGAGATTTTACACTTAACTTTTTGGCTTATAGAATTAACCTTGAACACTGATGTTGACCCTTGGAAAACTTGCTCAAATACTTATTTAAGCCCAATTGATCCATTTCCTCATTAAATAATGCAAGATATTTAGTATGTGGGATAAAAATGGCCAACATTTTTGGTGACTCATAGGGAAGCATGCTTACTATTCTTGAAGAACCCAACTCATTACTTCATCTGATTCATTGGGCATGGAGTTATTGATTTCTTTGATAAAATTGGCTCTATCTAAAAACTCCCCTTTAAGAAACAATAACAACCAAAATAAAATGAATTTCCCAAGGCACTTAGGGAAGGGAAACACACAACTGAAAAGCATGTGCACAAGGCACTTCGAAGAAAACATTAAAAACTATATAAAATTTATAATATATATAATGTATGCAAACACTTTTAATAGCAAGGATTTAGATGAAACCCATTAATTGGGATGGATAATACCTCTCCATCCACTAGGCAAGATAAAAAGCACTATTTTGTTTGCATCCATGGATAAAATAAGGGCCATTCCACAAGCTGTCAAACTTGGTATGGTTACCTGGATTGGCCCTATCTGAATCCCACTTGAGGACTAGGTCTCCTTCCTTGAAGTTCCTTTCTATGGATATATTATCAAGAGCTTTCTTGACTTGATCTTGATGTGACTCTAGCATTTCCATTACAAGGTCTCTCATTTCTTCAAGCTCCATGAGTTCTGCAAGTCTTGCATGCATGGGCTCATCTTCCATCAATTCTAGCTGATGGGCTAGTTATAATGTAATAAGTTCAAGAGAGATGGGCAACTTGGTATCCCTTCCATATACTAAAATATATGGAAAATTTCCAATTGTATTTTTAGGATTCACCCTATCTTCCCATTAGGCTATCTTTAGTTTAGTGTGTTATGTCCTCTTATTCTCTTCCATAGTTCTAATGATTTTTAGCAAATTTTTATTTGTGGACTTAGCCAATCCATTTACTTAAGGATAATAGTTGGAAGATGTTTTAAGGTATATGCCCATCTTGAGAGCCTATTCACTCATTTTTAGATTAAGGAATGCTAATACATTATTAGAGATGATAGTGGATGGAACATCAAACCTAGTAACAATGTTGTCATACAAGTCTAGGACTACACTTTCATTAGTCTCATTCAATGTAATGGCTTCCACCCATTTGGTGAAGTATTTAGTCATAGTAATTACCCACTTATGCCTCATACTTGATGGAGGTTTAATCACTCTTATGAAATCCAAACCCCACTACATGAATGGTTGCTTTACCTAAATTAGGTTGAGAGGAAAAGCTATTAATCTTTGCTATCCCACAAAGAAATCACACTTTTGACACTTCCTTACCCATGCATAAGCATATTTGAAGAGGTTGGGCTAGTAATAACCAACCCTCATTATATTTGATACTATGGTTCTAGGTTTAAAATGACCTCCTATAGGTCCATCATGAAATTGCTCCAAAAGATTGGTCCCTTGGTCATTATCTATGCACCTTAAGAGCACTCCATTGAGGTCCTTTCTAAACAAAAACCCATAAACTAGTGCATAAGGTATGGAATGATGTCTAAAATACCCTTTTTTTACCTTATTGAGACCTTGGGGGCATTCTCCTATTATCAAAAAATGTGCCATATCATGGAGCCAACTCTTATGAAGTAGAGGTGCCTCTGCCCATGAGTTATCTTGAATCACCATAGAAAATTCTTTATCCTTTTGAAGATATTCCACCATGTTCTCACACAAACCTCTACCTCTAACCAACTTGGTCACTTTTATTTCCACATCAAACTCCATGATTTTGGTGATCCAACTAGCTTTCTTCTCATTCAGATCCTTGTTAAGGAGAAATCCCTAACTCCAAGATGGGGTGCCATGAGATAAATATTGTTATTGGAGAGAATTGGTCTAAACTTCTTAATAATCCTCACTACTACAAGGATCTACTTCTCTATAAAGGTATACCTCACCTCATATCCTTCTAACCCTTAACTAAAAAATCCAATTGGCTTCTCCATTACCTCACTATTCTTTTGTGTCAGCATAACTGACAAGGTATCAACATTGGCAAAGGTGTATAACATAAAATACTTAGAGAAATTAGGATTTATGAGTGAGGGTACTTGGGAAATGGCCTCTTTGATTGCTTAAAAATCACATTTTCCTTCTCTTGGCCAAGGAAAAACTTGACTCTTCTTTAACATGGAAGCAATAAGCTTGACCAATCTTGCAAAACCCAGTATGAACCTTCTTACAAATTTTATTTTTTTGAGTAATATTTTAATTATTTTCTTATGCTTTGGGAGAGAGAGTGTTAAGATGGCATCTACCCTTTCAGGATTAATGGATACCCCTTCTTTTAAAATGATATGGCCCAATAGCTTACCTTCATGTATGGAAAACACACACTTTTTGGGATTTAATGAGATCTCATACTCCCTACATATTTTAAAGATTAGCCTTAGGTGGTCCATGTGTTCATTGACATCCTTAGCAAAGACTATGATGTCATCCAAGTATACCAGCACCATTTGATTCAATAGCCCTTATAAAGCCATATCCATGGCTCTTTATAAAGTTGCCCCAATATTTGAGAAACTAAAGGGCATCTTTTGGTATGCATACATGCCCCATTTGGTGGTGAAGATAGTCTTGTACCGATATTCTTCATTTACTAATACTTGATTGTATCCTGAGTACCCATCCAAAAGAGAAAATTATTCTAAACCTGCAACTATTTGAATAAGCTAGTCCATGGATGGTAGAGGGTAGTGATCCTATAAGGAGACTTTATTCAAATCTATGAATTCAACACATAGCCTAATCTCCCCACTCTTCTTCCTTATAGGCACAAAATTGGCTACCCATGATGAATGTTTGATGGGAAAGATAATCTTAGATTTAATTAACTTGGCTAGCTCTCTCCTCATCAACTCTTCAATTTTGGGGTTAATGGGCCTTTGTTTTTGCCTCACAAGCTTAACATTGGCCTCCAATTCTATAGTATGTTGGGCTAACTTTGGATCAAAACCTTTTAGGTCACTATATTCCCAAGCAAAGATGTCTATGTATTCCTAACAGAGTGCTATGAAAGAATGATTCTTAGCCTTATTGTTTACCTTCCTGAGCTTGAGAAGTTTGTCTTTGAAGATGAGGACTCTCTCATAGTTTTCTTTGCTGGTTGACATTACCAACTTTTCTTTTCTCATATGGTCTCCCTCATGGAAAAGTCCCTCAAGTGTAACTACTCCTTTAGGAAGTTTTTTAGACCTTAGTTGAACAATCTAATCCTCATACTGATGATGAAATTTACCTTGGTGGAAGAGAACTCTACTTTCTACTATAAGAAATAAGAATTTTTTTTGTCATTTTAGAAGACCTACTAGTGGGCTTCATTATCTGGTACTGATGGCCTTACCACCAGTTTGACATGTGGCTAAACTTTGGCCTCTTTTAGCTTACTTGGAATATCAAACTAGTCTCCCACAACTGCTAACCTATTAATATGCTAGTTTTGGTTTCTTTGCACTACTTGAATGTTAAAGGATTCAAATTCTTCAATTAGGTCCCACAGTCTATTTTTTTAGGACTTCATTGAAGGATTATTTGTAATATTTAGTCCCCTAACTTGGTTCATTATAAGATCACTATCTCCATATGCTTGAAACATTTTGATTCCTCTTTTATTGGCCCATTAAATACCATAGATTAGGCTTTCATATTTGATTGCATTAGAAAATCAACTGAAATGGAACCTATAGGAAGATAAATGCTTATTACCTAAAGGGGAAACAAACATTACTCCTATACCTACTCCATTTTTTCTCCTTGAACCATCAAAAAATAGCTTCCACATACCATTGAGGTCTTCTCTAGGTCTAGTGAGGGAAGGCATGAGTTGATTTTATTCATGTAGTAAATAGACACCATGTCTCTTTTTTCAACACCTTCCAAAGGGTTGATAAATTGATTATCCCCCATATCTCATCTGAGAACAAGTATGGAATCTCCTCAAGATAAGTATTTAGTTTTTGACCAATTGTAAATTCATCCTCATCAAGGATAGTAAAATTGATGTTTATGCTATCTAGCTAATGGGGCTCAATGTGGAATTGTGCCATGGGCTCAGTGTTGATTGATACCTTGGTCCCATACCTTGTTTTGAATGCCATGTAAGACTAATATGCTACTAGATAACCTCTAATTTTTGTTATGAATTCTCTAGATAGGAATAACACAAAGTGAGGAGTTACATCAAGGATTAGCACATCTTGAACCACTGAGACACTAGGACAAACATATAGGGTCATATTCAAATCCTTGATAATACTAGATGGCTTTGTGGAATAACTGTCAAGCTACAAAACTCCTTGGCATGTGGCTCATATTTAAGATTTAGTTGATCAGCTATGGACTTTGACATTAATGAGGTGCTAGCTCCACTATCTGTAAAGAAGTTATGTACTAAATATTTACTAATGGTTAATGAAATGTAGAAAGGATGAGGTTTGAACACCTTAATTTATCCTTCTCCTAAAGGATCTTGGGTTACATTGGTGAGGAGCTTAGTTTGTTTATTTGGTTTTTTACTTGTTGTTTTTGTAACACTTTTCTTAGATAAACCTTATTGAAGGATGCCCTCTTGATCAAGCATGGAAATCATGTTCCACATTGGCACACACACACATTGGATTTATTTATTTATTCAACAATGTTGATTGGTGTATTGCTAACCTTTGATTGTGCTTCAAGATCTACTGCTACTATTTTTTGAATCTATGAGCTTTATAGAGGTGTTGAGACCTTTAGAGTGACAACAAGCTCATTAGGCTTAGACAATGAAGGAGTGGTGATAGAAGGTTCCTTGAATGTTCCCTATTTATCACCCATATTCCTTCTTTTAAATCTTGTATTTGCTATCATTAGGACATGAGCTTGACTAGATCTGGCCTTTTGATTAGATGCATAACACTTTTCTTTATCATTGATGACCATTATAGCATCTAGCTAGCTTGGTACTTTATTTTATCCTTGTTATTATAAAGACTACTCTAGATTTGTCATCATAGGAGTCTCCATGCTTTGAGCCATAAGATCTTGATTGTATCCATAAGCAACTGCTTGCTACCAATGGTCATTGAATGCCTAGTTATAACCATTAGTTAGGATAATGGATTGCCCAAAAGATTGATTCTAAGGCATTATCCCTTCACCCTCTTGAGCCATATTATTTTTAATAGGAACCAAGGAGTTGGAAGAGCCTGCAACATTTGGATTATAGTTATTTTATCTAGCATAGTTAGGTTGCCCTTGTCCTTGACCTTGTCCTTAGAAATTTCCTTTGTAGGGTGGTTTATTTTCTTAATAAGACTATTGTTGAGCCTGATATGGAGCTTGATAAGGTTTATTGAAATAATCCTACCTTTTTACATTTACTACATCATTTGTCAAGGATTGGATCATGCTTTTAAGTTCTAGGTAATTTTTTTGCTCTTGGGAGTCACTTGACCCACTAGTGGTGGATTTTTCTTGCTTAGGTGAAGGTATAATAGCAATTGTTGGAGTTGGAAGAATAAAATCAAGTGGGGGAAAAACTATAGGAGGTGTTATAATCTTAGGGAAAAGAGGCATTGGGGGTCTAGGAGTAAGTTTTCTAGCCTAAACTATTCAATTTTCTACTTTAATATCCACCTCATAAGCATCTGGTAGTATATCTCCTCCCATGGATTGGATCATTACTACTATGTCACTTTTAGAGGCTTCAAATAAAATAAGAATTCAAAGTTAGGGGATGGTCTAATAGTGGCTGGAATTTTATTCTAAGCCTTTTGGAATCTTGTGTTGAATTCTTACATAACTTTATGAGGATCTCTCTTGATCATAGTCAACTATTCTGTAAGTGAAAAATGATCATTCTTATCTACAAATATCTTAGATAAGGTTGTTCCCAGCTGATCCCATTATTGAATAGAGTTAGGAGCTAAATATATATACCAATCTAAAGCCTTTCACTTAAAGGATATAGGCAATAGTCTCATAGCTACATTTTCTACGATGACATTATGGATATTACAAAAATTGGGTATATATATGATGTGTTCAGTAGGATTCATGGTTTGGTCTCTTGTGAAATATGGGACACTTTTGAGGGATAATATTAGCATAGGGTCATATTGTGGTAAATTCAAATGACTTCGGCTAATAAAACCTATGAAATATCTTCAATGAATCATGGTAGCAAGAGGGGATAATGAAGACCTTCTTGTGTAAGTATACCTTATGACTAGATTAGGAAAAAGGTTTCTTACATATGGGTAGGTATGGGTGAACCTTAACCTTCTTTATGAGTTTAAAGGTAATTCAACAAATTCAAAATGAATACCTCTAGAATTTGATCTTGTAGTTACGTTTGGCATGAAAAATAGCTAATGTTCTACCACCATATTATTGAGTGTTCTTTAGAGTTTGCATATACTAAAAGATGAAAGCTAAAACCACTAAAAATTGAGCAAACCAGCATAAAAATTGACCAATATTCTTTGAAAGTGGTCCTATTGGGCATGCCAAAAACTATTATAGCATAGAATTTCATCCTTGTGAGATATTTTCTCAGGCTTTCTCACTCCTAGTTACAAGTATTGGGACAACCTCAAGTTATTGGTATCCTTTAGTGAGGTTGAACCTATAAGATTTTTAATGAGGCTAGATCCTTAGATGCTTCACTTTATCTTGCTCCCAAAAACTAAAACCTACTATTAACCAAATAAAAGGGAGATAAAGATAACATGGACGGGAAATCTAAACTAAGGATGGTGATACACCAAAATATGAAATGATGCACTTTTAACTTGGAAACCTTAAAAAATACTAATGAACCCAACCAAGATGCAGACTATATAATATTATATCAAGGCCATAGGCATGAATATTCATGTGGAGGTTGAAAGAAAACCCTGAGATTTGAAGGATAGAAAGAAATAGGTTTGTATGAGACACTATGAGCTCATGACACTTCAAGGAGGTAACAATGTCTAAACATTTCACACAACCTGCACATAACCAATAGAACCAAAGAAAGATGCTTGAAAGAGTTACAAATGATGAAAAACAACATACATTCTATAAATAAAACTCTAATAGTGCACACTTGACTTCAACCTAGAATCAAAAAGTTTATCTTATATTGCTTCAAGAGAGTTTTACAAAGTGATTTTGATAAAATCACTCTATCACCAGTCAAAGGATCCATTTTAAGGTTCAAAAACCTCCATATATAACAAAAAAGGATGAGAGAATAAGATATTTACATGAAAAATGAAGAGGGATGTCATAAATGGCTACAACCAGAGCTAAAAATGTCTTAACCATGAGATGAGCCATCTAAGATCACCATCGATCTCCTTGATCCCCTCATACATTCAAGTCTCCCTTGATGGAGCTAAGGGAGTTGTGCCATGGGTAAATACATGTTCCTACCTAATGTGAATGAGTCAATCTCTATATTAAAACTTGGCATGCTCATTCACCTACATGTCCCACATATATGAGGATGAAATCCTTGTATCTCTTGAAACTAGACCGAGCCATGTTGCTCCATGCATTTTTAGTTGCTTATCAAAAATGATGGCCATATTGAAGGATGAGAGCATCTCTTCATTCCCACCCACCATCTCCTACTAGTCACTTGGGCCTCCCTTTACTTTTATTGGTCATCAAAGACTGACTTGGATCCTTGATTTGCATCATCGATCTTCCTAACATGGATGCTTGTGAGCTATCAATCTCCTTGCCAGTTAGATGAGCTTATGCCATTTGTACTTGAATGATTATCCCTTCAAGTTTTTTGACCATTTGAATTAATCTCACTCTATTGGATCTCAATTAGTGATTAAATGCAATCCATTGATCTTCTCAATCCCACTACCCTTTAGCTTGCCCTCACACTATTGATATTTTATCATGAGATATTGACAAGTGTCAAGCTCATGGAAATCTTGGTGAACCCTTTGACCCTTTTTGAATGAAAATAACTACTTGACAAGGCCCATTTTTGGCATCTACAAGAAAGTCATGGGATATTTGAATCCCAATGACTAATCATTGAGCTTAAACTTTGATGTTTGCATGAACATCATGTTTCTTTCATATAATTTCCTATGAGCCTCTTTCTTCAAACAATTCCTTCAAAAATATTATTTCTTTTGGACTAATTATATGTGGCTTTTCTTCCTTCAAACAATTTGCCTTAAGGAATTCTTATCTTCTATCTATTTCTATTGAGCCTTTTCTCTTATACTCTATATTCAATTTCTCTTTCCTATGGGACTTATTCCTTTGGCCACTTTTTTGAAGTTATTTCCTCAAGATTTTTGAAATGTCTCCTCAGAAATATTGAAAACATCCTTCTTAAAAATAAAGGACCCTTCAAGAATTTGCTAAGTGCCCTATTTTCCTTAAGAACTATCCTTCTCGAAAGGAGAATACCTTCAATATTTTTGAAATGGTCCCTCAAGTTTTTTTGTTTCAGCACTTCTTCCCAAAGGAATTCCTTTAGAATTTTTCCTTTGAACTTTTATCCTTGGGAACTTTTCTTTAAAAAGTACCTTTGGACCTCTTTCTTGTAGAAATGACCCTTCAAATTTTTTGGTTTTGAACCTTCTTGAAGGGTAGATACCCTGTGATATTTTTGTAATTGATCCTTTTCCTTTGAAAATTTCCCTTTGGGATTTTTGAAACTACCCCATTCATAAGTTTTAAATGATATTTCTCTTTGAAAAGTGCCCCTCATAAAAATGAAATGGATCTTTGAAAAAAGATGAAAGAATCCTTTTCCCTTTGAAAAATTCCTTTGAAAAAGTTGTAATGGTTCATTTTGAAAAGAAAGTGACCCTTTAGCTTTTTGAAAAGGACCAATTCCCCTAATAAAATACCCTTTGGATAAATTTTCTAGGGCACTTTGATTGGAAAAGTAAATTTCTTCAAAACTTTTCTTTCAAATAGTTTTTTTGAAAGAATTCCAACACTTAGTCGGAAACAAAAATCCCAAAGAGAGAAAAACTTAGGAAAGAGAACACTTAGCTGAAAGAAAAAACATTCCTTCAATAAAATTATGTGGACAATTTTCTTGAAAGAAACCATGAAACTTATCTCAATAAAAATGTCCAAGAGAAAAGAAACACATAGTCCCCATAAGGGTCAAAAGAATGAACCAGGACTTAGCTGAAAGAGATTTTACACTTAGTTTTTTGGCTTGAAGGCTTAGCCTTGAGAATTTATATTAACCCTTGGAGAACTTGCTAAGATCCTTCTATAAGCCCCTTTAATTTATTTCCTCATTAAATAATGTAAGGGCTTTAGTATGTGGGCCAAAAATGGACAATAGGTATCATGCCTTCCCAACCTTTAACACTAAAAATCCTATCCACCTAGATGAATACAATGATATACCACTCAATATTACCAAAAGTGTTCCCACATTTAATGGTGAATGTCATGTCATAGCTAGTGATCATATTAGGGACATCTCAAACTTCTGTAGTTTTCACAATGTCATTGAAGTCATATTGCCATTAAAATGCTTGCCTTGTCCCTTAGAGGGAAAACACTTGATTGGTATAGGACATTTCCAAAAGGGTGTATCACAAATTGGGATGATTTTGGAGAGCTACTGACATAGAAGTTTTAAGACAAGAGTGATCACACAATACTCATTAATCAAATCAATGTGATTCAAAGAGCCCATGAAGAGACAATGCATAATTTTAATGAGATATTACAAAGGAATTGGCATAGGATGCCTCCTCCCATGAGACCAATTTCAAGTTTTATATTCCCTACATATATAAGGTCTATTGAAACTAACATAGCCATAATGTTTTAGTCCATGGGATGTTACACCTTACCTAAAGCATATGGCCTTAACATTAGTGATGAGAATGGCCTAATACAAGTTGGGAAGTTGCCTCAAAAAATTTCTATTCCTTTGATACCAAACATGTTTGTTGATACTCCAAGTTTTTCTCAAGTACCTAATGTGAATACCAAGTCTAGAAATTCCCCTAAGAAGGGAAAATGATGTTATTGATAAAGATGCAATGATCTAGGCCTTAGAAGCTAAGGTTAAGCACCTTAATCTACAATATGGTGTTAATAAATACCCCTCTCCCTATCCTCAACAAGTAAATAGGTTCCCACCTCAACAATATGGTCAAGTTATAGGTCAAGGATAACCTAACTTTAATAGGCCTACCAATTCATATAATCTAAATTCCACCTCTAACATAAGAGCCATGGTCCATATTCATAATAACTTGGTCCAAGGAAAGGAATGGAAGCAAGGTAAATTCATGGATACAAATTAAGGTGGGGAGTAGTCCCTAGTTTCTAAAGGAGGAGTTACTCCTCAACTTTTAGTAGAAGATGAAGTTCTCATGCATTCAAATGAAGGATTATAGTCCCAAAAGGTGAATCTTGCAAAATTTATAGTTGAAGACAACTTTATCCTTAATCAAAATTATTCAATTGAATACAATACTATATTAAATCAAAATGATTTTATAGATTCCCATGATGTGAATATAATTTCAAATATCCCTCATACAAGGTAGCAATATGTGACTGCAAGTGTGATAACCCATATAACTTCTAAACCTACTCCAAATTAGAATATTGTAAGGGTCAATCAAAATGATCTAATATCTCAAGCTCCAAATATTTATTTGCCTTCAAGGACACAAGAAAATGTGAGTGATCCTATTTTAATATTCTTGATTTTTAGAAGAGTGCTAAGGCAAGCCTCTCTTTTTAGGATGTTCTTCTCTTGCTTGGTAAAAAGGAGCTCCTTCAAGAGAAACTATCCATAATTCATGTTAGCCCTCAACCATCAAATCATGGTAATGTTTCATTTACCAATTATCCAAATCAAATTATGTAACCCTCTTCAAAATATTAAAAACATCCACCCTTGTACCTCACCCTTATTGTTGGAGACAAACTAGTTCACAACTACATAGTGGAAAGTGGGTCTAGTATTTAAGTGATACCCAAAGTTGTGGTAGATAAATTGGGTCTAAAATATGAACCATATAGTAATGGATTGATACAAATTTATGGGACACTAATTAAGTTAGTGGGAATTTTCAAGTGTTTGAATGTTTTCCTTCATGATTATCTAAGATTCCTTATTATTCAAGATAGAATAGTGGTTAACTCATCTAATCACTTTGCTATCTACCTCAAAGGGATTTCATAGACAAGATAGGATTTACCTCTCAGTTTATTGGTCCTTCTTGGAACTCAAGATAAGGTATGGAACAAAGGTAAACATTAGAAATAAACCACTAGATAAGTTTCATATTGAGCCCTATGTAGAAGCAAACTCTAACCTCAATTGTATAATCAATGATGAAGAGGACTATGTTGTGCATGATTGAACATACTCTAAGATTGAGGGTACATATAATATGTTACTAGATGATTATGTTTCAAACACTTATGGAAATGATCCATACACTTACTTTGAGTAAACTAATCTTGGCACATACATAATCCATGAGGGATGATATGAACATTCTGAGGTATGCATTGATACTTCTTTTTCACTAGCTACTGAAGGTAATTACCTTATCCATATGTATAATGATGCTAGTTTTTAAATCATGATAAATCAATATGATAAAGTTTTTGCTTTCACAATATGGAAGAGTCCTTGAAAATTATAGTCATTATAGGTAATATGACCTATGGAAAAGGTTCTATGACATAAGTTAGGAGTTTGAATAGTTGAGTCTACTTCTCCTCCTAAGAAGTGTGAATCTAAAAAAAAGGTTTTTTATGAACCTAAAAAACAAGTTATTAAATGTCTTATCAATCATAAAGGGTAATGTCTTGTTAAGCATGAGAGTGTATGTCAAGCTATTGCCAAAGAAGCTACAATAATAAAAGATTCCAATGAACATAAGGTAAAAGTGTGTATGTTTGAGGAGTAGTCCAAACTTCAACCTAAGATTATACCACTTTATGATATGTTGGAGTATAAGGAAGACAAGCTTGATGATCTTATACATCAAGAACATCATGTCCAAGAAGAAATCAAAGTTGAAGTAACTGTGATGATTCCCAAGTTATAGTTTGAGTAGTGCTAATTAGACATGGTATATTTCAAGAAGGTTTTAGTTTCAAACAAGATCCTTGGAGGGAAAAATGGGACATACTTGAGAGATCAAATTAGAATACTTGTAGACAAAACAATTCGTAAGGATGGTAATTCATTTGACCATCAACATGAGAAAGTATTTGTTGATAAACATGCTTCACATGATGGATTGTTTTCATGAAACAATAAGGATGAAAGAGGAACTATCTTTTATCATAGTTGAATTATGTTTAACTTACCTTAACCTCACGTTTTTTAAGTCTTATATATACTAGGATATGTGTGCTTTGATTATGTTGTGTGTGTTTTCCCTACCTGTTATTGAGAACACATGTGTGTTTGCTTAGGTGTTGTCTTTTGTGTTTGTTTTCTATTGTTTGGCATGGTTTTAAAGGTAACTTAGTGTTTATTAATGTGCATAAGTGACTCTATAGCCTAATAGATAAGATTAGGCTATTAGTATTTTTTATATCTAGATTTCCACCCTAAGGAAATCACCAAAAAAGTTGACTAATTTGACCATAAGTCAAATTAGGTCAACCCCCTATATGGTAAAACTTGATATAGGGGTCCCTTAAGGTGTAAAAAGTGTACCATAGTATTAATGAGGTCATTTATAATGTGCTTTAGCTTTGTCATACTTGTGTAGTTAGTCTCATATCATCTAGAGGTCATTTTTGGATCATTTATGAAAACTGTATGAGTTTCCCATAGAGGAAAAGTGTTCCAAAGGCATATTCAATGCCCCCAATGTTATAATATGTTAGAATAACTATTTTAATATTTATATAATGTAGGTGCTATATTTAAAACAAGAAGATCAAGTAGTTTCATATGGTTTTTAATTATTTTACAACTTGTGAAGTAGTTTTCTCATATGGGAGGACTTCTAAAGTGACTCTTGAAGTCCCCTCAACCTATTTCCATATTTGGGAAGCTTTTAAAATATTAAAAATGAAAAAAAAACCATTATGTCTTTCCATCTCTCTACTTTGGAAGAAAAAATGGTCAACTAGTCTTTGCATGGTACATATAGGAGGAGGTGAGTTAGATCAAATTATTTTGAGGGATGATAGTAATATATGTGTACTTAAATTTCATGGAAATATTTTTAGGTTTGTTTTCTTTTTATCTATGAACCATTGCTAAGAATGCGTACTATTATTTTCCACTTACACATCCCCATGACATATAATTTTGTCCTTTATTTGGATTGGTCCATAAAAACCAAGTGTTATAAATGTTTTGGAATGGAATTAAAATACTTATCATGTCTTTCTCAATCTGGTTTCATGTGTGAACAACAAATAATGATCCTTGACTTTCTCATTCTGCTAGTTGGAAACTAAATCACAGTCTGTAGATAAGTTTCATCAGTTGTAGAGGGTTCTCTCTAGTATAGTGGTTTCAAATAAAAGGTGAATTATTGTTTAATGACTCTCATGGTCATGGTGATAATCTCTCTTTTTCAATATTAGTCTCAAAAGTAGCCCTAAGTGAAGTGAGAAGTCTAAAGAATGCACAAAATCAAAATTTTGTGACCTTCACCTAAAGTGAAATGAAGACAAAACCTTGACCATTATTGCTGATGGAAAAAGGTTATTCAATATGGTGAGAAATATTTTAACATTTAAACATTTATTTTGAGTTATTCCAAAGGTTAGAAGTTGGTTTTGGGAACCAATCTAACACACACTATCTTATATCATGCATCTTCACCTATAGGCAGTTTCTAACAAGAGCCTAAGTGTATTAATTATAGGTTTTAATGGTATGATATAAATATGTTTGATGTCACTTGAGACCTTAAAATAGGTCTAAGAGGATATATAAGAATCATGTTGAGACTATCATATGCATACAGACCTAAAACTATGTTCATAGGCTAAGAAAGTTACTTTTGAGACACCTTATATTAGAATCTTTGGATGATCATTATACATCTCATTTGATAATTTCATGGCATAATGTATTTAGGTTTAGATATTTCTAGTTGTTTCCATCATTAATCCCAAGTTTATTCAATGAGAAATACAACATATATACAAATCAATCCTACCTCAAATAAGATCAATCCTACTTACACTTCTGATTGGGGGTACATTACATAATTAGGGTCATGACCAATATGGATTCACTAAAACTTTCCAAGGGATATTTTTCCACAATGATATCAATATGGAGGGTTCCAAATCCTATATTCAATAAAAACTATGCCCTACATTTTCATATTCACTATACTAATAACAAGTAAAGCAAAATCTAATCTAGTGCTCACCAAAGCTTATGACACAAAGTGGTGGTAATAAATACTAAAATTAAAAATACATAGAAGACATATATTCATGTCAATGTATATGGAATTATAATTCATGAAATAGAAGTGAAAATTCATATTTATCTATTGTTACAAAGAGGAAGAAAGATAAGAATACTTACCTTTGAAGATGAACCTGTCAAGCCTCAATATCTCCTTTGGCCAATGTGCTTCATAAGAGGTTATTGTGGTATGTAAGGATGATAATGATAAATAAATATAGGCTACATAACATATCAATACATCCAAAATAATTATCTATAATACAATATCTATATATCCAAAGAAAGTATGAAACCATAAACTTGCTCCTTAATTAGAATGACAAATAAGTAGATGCCTAGTATATGTTATTATTATATTCATATAGAAATGATGAAATGATCATGTTTTTATAGGCATATATAACCCTAATACCTCATGAAATTTTCTTTCAACAAGGTTGACCTTATTAGTCTAGTATTGTAATTGATAAAAACTAACCAGGTCATGAACTAGGTTGGCCAGGTGATGACCTAGACCCTGATAAGTTTTGTCAATAAGAATAAAATGTTGATGTGATTGACATATTCATGTAAACTATAAAAAAAGGGTTTTAGGTTATGGAAATTTCTAATAAAGGTGGTAAAATAATTGAAGAGTGTGTAAAATTGGAGGCAAGGATTAGGGGAATGGTTTTTAGGAGACAAATGTGTAGATAGCAAGTGGAAAAAAGAATAATAATCTTGTGAAGCACCAATGGTCTACCCACCCCTTTCTTGATCTACCCCTTAGGGAATGTACTAGAGATATTGAGAGTTAATGGGTTGATACAAGATAAAGAGTATCAGTAATTGATAAAATTTTGAAAATATTATGTGTATACATATGCCCCACTTGAAGCTCATCACATGTCATGTAGGTACAACATGGGATGGTGCTTTAGAAAAAGAACATAGTGATACATAACACTAAAGCTAAATAAAGTGTAATAAGAATCAAATAAGATAAATGAAAGGACAAAATTGAAAAACACATACCTTTACTTACCTTAATGTTATATATAAAGAAGGAGATGCAAGATATGTGAAGGTGTCCAATGTGGGGAACTTTAGGTGAATCTCTAGAGATTAGAAAAAAATAAAAAAAATTGAAACATAGGAATAAAATAGTGGAAAAGAATCTCTATGATGTTGGGATTTTAGAACATGTTACTATTTGTAAAAAAGAGTTAGTAGAGATAAAGATATGAGAAAAATGAGAAATCTAATGGTAAATAAGAAATGTAAAAGAGCATGGGACCAGTTGTGTTGTTGAGTACATGGATATATAAGATGTTTATGATATATAAACCAATTGGATTACTCCATGTGGTTGATGATAGGTTACCTCAAGTTTCAAGATGGAAACAAGACAAAATAACATAGCTCATACCCCATATTCTAAAGCTACAAACAGTCATATAAAGAGAGAACATTTGGTAACCATATACATGTATTTCTATGATTTAGCCAAGTTGGGTGACTTTGGAATTAGGGATAGCTCTAGAGTAGATCATAGGTCACTACACTTGTTAGGTAGAGCCATAACTAATGTCACACTTGCCAGGGTAATTTGGATTCCCATACATAATGACTCCTATAGTATTTCCCACATTTTGGGCATGAAATGTAAGAGAGTTGAGGGGGAGAGTAGGAGGAGGAGTGCCAGTTGAGAGATTGGAGATCATACCATGGCATATGATACCATGGACTAGTCAAATACAATAGTTTATAGTTGGAGGAGGAGAGGGCATGATGTGGAATTAGGGGTGTAATAAATACCATAGTAGGTACTATAGTAGGATGGGTAGTGACCACTTTAGGCACAATATCAATAGAGATTATAGTGGCAAGATTAAGCATAGAGGGTAGTGACATAGGATGACCTAGTAATTGGCCTAGGGCAGAGTTGGTCTATAGAGACACCATTAAGGAGAGGCCCAAAACATGCATGGGTGGTGACTCTAGATTTTTATTTGAGAGGGAGGCATCCCATGGGAAAATTTATTAAGGGATGGGCTAATGGGGAGACCATGCTCAATGAACAAATAAATGGGGAGATGGTGGTATGTGACACTGGGATAGGTAATAAATGTTTTAATTTTATTGTCTTTGAGATAGAATACTAGTAATATATGATGGCAGATAGATTTTGAGATGTATATATGATTTGATATCTATCTAGTTTGATTTTTTTATATTGTATGTCTAAGGATACCATATGGGGATCCTTAATTGTGGTAGTGATCCATGACATTTTGGATGGAGTGTTGGCACCATAAAACCTCACCACACTAGATGATCCTATGGTAACATCTTCCCTAGCTCAAGTGAGCTAGTTTATATTGGTGGGGGAGGCTATCAGGTAGATACATATATGTAGAGATGGATTGTAGCTACTAGCAAGGGTGGGAGAAGGAGAGGCATAAGATTTGTAGGCTATGTCTTAGGAGAGAGCTTCACCCATGGCTACCACTATCTAGTTGGGATAGGTGTAGGCCTAGGTGGCCAACCTATAGGGATAAGTAGCAAGGTTGAGATTGCAAACAATCTCATTACAATGTATTATGTAGAGAGGATAGTTTGGGGAATCTATAGGTAGTGTGGATAGTCCATGATATAAGCATGATGGGGCACAACCATAAAGATAGAGTGATGTATTTGTGTATTTTGTATTATTTTTATTAAAACACATGATATATATATATAGAGATATTATATTTTGATAGTTGTATTTTGGTCTCATGGATTATATTTTGGTTATAGTTGTTGATGCACAAACATATTTATTTCTAGTACATTTATTTTTCTTTTGTTGTATATGCTATGGTAAATATATGTGTGGTGTTTTCTTTTCTAGCATTATGTAGTATACATGCATGGTTAAAAAATAGGTGAAAAGGATTTGGAAAAGTATAATTAATCAATAAAAAATGCATTGTACACTATATCATGATGGGAAATGTGTAATAAAAAAAGATGACTAAGTATGATAAACCAAAAATTGGTAAACAAGAGGGAAAATATTTTTAAACCATGAAAAAGAATGGTACCAAATTAAAACAAGTAAAATCACACTAGATCACGTTGGGAAGTATGAAAATAATGTAATAAAATGGAAAGCACATGAAAGACTAACGGTATAAATACAAATCAATTAAGTCAGTAAATCATACTAAATCACGTTGTGAAGTATAAAAGAGAAACAAAATTGGTAAAATGGTCCTAAATTAATCATACTAATTCAAGTTGGGAAGTATGAAAAACTTTAAGAAAAATGGTTGGATTCTTATATGTGATAGAAAAATAAGAAGATAGAAGATGAAATATTAATGAAGTAAGAATAAACCATATTAAATAAATATGGAAAACATGTAAATTATGTGTAACTCATAATTAATCACATATTATCTCATACTGACACATGTAATTTCGTTGTGACTTGGGTATTTTAAAATTTTATGAGGAAGGACAGGTCTTATCTATGGTCTTACACTGTAACTCACAAAGGGAACACCAATGAGGTGGAAAAAATGTGAAAATATGGAAATAAGGGGATGTTTAGAATGGTAATGTAAAAATTTGGTAATTTTTGAGTAAGGCCTAGTCTTCTCCAAGGTCTTACACTGAAAATCACAAATGGAATCCCTACAGGGAGTGATCAGTGAACAAAACAATATTTCTCATGGGGAAATATTAGGGTTATAGGGAGTAACAAATCTAATTTAATAATAATAACATAGGAATATTATGAGAATACCTTAAGAGACATGAGGCACAATAAATACATGAGAAGAGACTAAGTGATCAGTGACCATTAATATACAAAGGATACCAGTTCACTATAGGCACAAAGTTATGCAGGTAAATAAGTGTGGTACTAAGATTAAATAATGATGGAAGTTTGAAACAAGAAAACTAAAATAGACCTACCTTCCCATGATGTATTCCCCATTACTCATGATCCATTATAAATCCATCAGTCTACTGTGAAGATTGGGTATTTACATGAGAAAGTAGGTAACACTAAAATATTTTTTATTCTCCTTTTCTAATCTACTAGCCTACCACACCCCAATAGACCTCAACTCTATTGTGAGGCCAAATATGGATTTTGATATTTTATTAGAGAAAGGAGATGTGTTTAGAATCACATCTTTTAGTGTGATTTGACTTTTGAGAATTTTAAATGTTGCCTTTTAGATCATTGCCTTTTGTTAAACGATTTATGTTTTGAAGTTTTATGGATTTTAATATTCCTCCTCCATACATATTTGGAATGAACAATCATGAGAGATAGAGTGATAGACATAAATTATCTTTAAGATTCAAAGATATGTCTGACTAGAAAACTTAGGCTTAACTAAGAACCATCATGTTATCTCAAGTCTCAACCATGTGTATGTTTAATTTGTGAATGAGAATAAAGGGGAAGAAGGGGAGACCCAAAGTGGAATGATAAAAGGATATTTTAATGAGATGAATTATTTCCTAATTGATCACATGGTAAATGGGGAATGATGAAAGGGATCAAGGTAAGTCACAATAATAATTATCCATGTTTATAAAGATAACATAACAAACAATCATGAAAAAGAACAAGGTAATCATAGAAAAAGATCTTAAGAAGACCAATTATGTAATTATGAGTCCATAGGAGAACATAATAAGAATAATGAAATCATAATAAATATTTAGTGAAGAAAAAGTCACCATGTAAGATAGATAATAATTTGACACAATGTTAGATGATAAAAATAAATAAATGTAATGTTGGAGCACATATCAACTTAAAATGAGTAAATAAATGTAATAACACCATGATTATGCTCATAATTATTGATATATTTATCCACACACATTATCCATAACATTTGATAAGTATCTATGAATTTGAATGTGAACTATAGGCAAAGTCTCATCAATCTTCAAGGAAAGTTGATAAAATATTCTGCATCAAATATCCTTGATGGAGAATGTAGGAAAACCTGAAGGATCATGCTAATGAGTGATGCCATGTAGGTGATGCTTAGGAGAAGGCATGGGAATTAACTCTATGGGATAGGGTCACCAGTAGATAATAGGCCATAAGTGAAGGAGAATCCATGGGTGAGGTAATCACGGGTGAAGAAATAATAGGTGGATAAGGGACCACTAGTGGTGGAGCCATGGAAGAAGAAGGGTGAGCATTATTGTGAGGGATATCTATGGGAGGAAGGGTAGTAAGAATAGGAATAGTTATGAGGTGATCCTTGAGATGTTTCTAAAGGATGTGACATTGATTAGTGTGATGTGTACCACATTGATTCTAGAGATAATATACCTCTCCATATTTGGGAAGACATATAGGTAACACTTTCAAGGGAGGTATAGTCTTGTTTATGGGTTAAGGAGTGGTGAGATTCAAGGTGTCAATATATTTCCACAACTTATGATAATGTGTGGATGAATGATTATATGTGTCATGGAAGCAAAAAATATGATTAAGAGTAGAATTGGTAGGTGTACTCATAGGAGTATTAGAAATGAAATATGAGGAATATTGTTATAATTAATAGTATCTAGTCTAGTGACCTGTAACTTTATGAATATCACAATATGGCTGATTTTCCCATTTGGTGGGCAAAGAAGCAAGTTGTGGTAAAGGGAAAAAACCATTACCAAGAGAAGGTTAGGCTAGTGGAGAAACTAGACAATGCTCAACTAAAGAAGAAATAAGATCCAAAATAAGTAGAGACTCAACTAGAGAGGGAGTGTGAATACATTGAAAATTGGGCTCATCTAAGGGAGGGGTGGGATGCACATAAGGCTGAAAGATACTTACAATCATCTCAATGATAAATTGGCTAGAGGGGTCTTGGTATCTAACAAAGTGATAGGGACCAGTCATAAAACAATCCATAAACATACTCATATGAGGTTCTTAAAAAATTAGAGGTGTGCACACCATCTCTACCCTACGATCAAGAGGATTTTTTTTAAAATTAGGAATTCTATTGGATGGAATGATATAATATATTCTAAAATATATAAGTAAAGAGGAATGATAATTAATAATTTTATCATCTCAAGCCTAAATAAGACCTCCTAAGAATGGATCATCTAAGGTATATCCATTATCATAATCAAGTGTATGATGATTAGTGGCATAAGTATGGATGACCTAGTCATTTGATGTGGTGTGATGAATGGAATGCCAAGTCTTAGTTAAGGCAAAGGGTATATCATCACAAGGTGGTTGATGGGAATGAGGTTACAAAGAAGGGGGAAGTCGATAAAGTTGAGAGATGAAATACAAGTCCCTAAAACCTCATCAATCAATGCATGCTTGACCTAAATATCACTAATTTAGACATTGATAAAAAGAGGGAGATCATCTGCATAAATTAGAATCTCATCAGGGATCATAAAAGAAATGGGGAATTTGAGGGAGAGATAAGTGTCCATTGTTTCATCCACATGTATGTACATCTATTCATACTATTGTAAAATGCTATCTTTTGATTCAAATAAGGTAGGTTCACATCCTACTAGGGGATGATGAGGGATGTTCATTTTTAATAAAAGATACATAATATCATTATGATGATGTGGTGAGGCCCACATAAGTTTGAGAAATGGGATTTGAGATGGGAGATTAGTAAGCTTCATGATAGGATCCCATTCATTATAACCCATAAGAGGATTGTCAGAAAGAGGTGCATAGTGTTGAAGGAGGTCCTTGGAAGGAGTAACCAAGGTGGATGTGAATTTATGTTGATAATATGTAAAAGGTTTAATTTGAGGACAAGTTTTTTGATAATTTTTAGAAGATGGGGTAGTTAATGCAAGTTTGGTTTGAGATAGATTAGAAAAAGTGTTGATAAAAGTTTGAGTATCATTAAGTATGGTTAAAGAGGTTAGAGGAATGGTATAAATGGTGTGATAAGTGCTATCTAATGTAGGTGTTTGAATGGTTTCATACAAAGATATAATATATGCTTTCCCAAACTCTATTAAGTGAGTCAGAGAAGAGTCTTAGATAACACAAAATGTGTGAGGTAATTGAGGAGTGTGGATGGGATGAGGATCAATGAGAGAAATCACCCTTCACATATTACTCATAATGAAATAATTATCTTAAAGAGTTTGGTCAAGAATACTATCAACATTATTGGTAGAGGGGTAGGCTTGTCTTGGTTACCTTGGTGATTTGGAAGAGGATATTTATATATAGTTAACTAAGTAGCATCTTGGTTCAAAGTTTGAGATTTATTTAGTGTTTCATGGGATTTGAAAGCAATTTCATAGGATTTTTGACATTTATTAATGATATAATCATGATAAAAATTGGGATTAATAAGGAAGTCCATAGCCAAATTACTAAGTTTCCTACATGTGTCATGAGAATGACCCCAACTAGCATGAAACCAAAAAAAATTATTAGGATCATACCAAGATTTTATGGGATGAGTGGGATCAATTTATCATAGAAGAGGCCTTGGTGGACGTTTTTATAATTCTACTAAGGATAAAGGTTTATGAACATTGATGTTATTTGTTGAAGATAAATTAGGGTTGGTGATGTGGTTGGGAGGGGAAGCTTGTTCTGGAGTTTGGTTGGGAACAAAAACTTGAATCGCATCATAAGAGTTAGTAACACCATAATTTATATCATGATGATTCTTATTATTTATTAATATGCAATTACCCATAAAAGGTTGGGATGGCTTGAATTGACACAAGGAAATATTGATGTTTGGCTTGGTCAATGACTTACTCTAAAATGGATGGAGAAAGAGTCCAGACCTAATATTACAACTTGGGAACAAGAGAGTTGGTAAATAAATTAAATAATTTATCATATTATATATTATGCTCAAAATTTTTAGACAAGTTCTTCCATGTTTGATGAAATCTTGTGCATATTTGGTCTCAAGTTGCTTAAAATTGATAAAATGGGCTAAGGTATTCTCAAAGATATCATTAGTTTAGAATTATTTGACTAGAGAATTAAATAACTATTCTAAAATAGTGATGAATTGATATTTGATTTTATTTTACCAATATAAATCATCACCCATGAGAGTCTTTTATAATATCTTGGTAGTGGCAAAGGTATTCAACTTGACCTAGTCTTTATATAGATTTCCATTTTTTTTAAGTGAAGACTAGGATTGGTTGACCCATTATATGTAATGGTAAGGGTGATGCCTCATATGTATATATTATAAATTTGAGATGTAAGAGGCTCATTTTGAATGTGGTTGATTATTTTGTTAACAAGATGAGGTTGAGGGATAAGATTACCATGGGAATCTCGAAGGGGAGGTGGGGAAACATTTTGGTTATGTGTGCCCCATAGAATATGTTGAGGGTGGGTTTAAATATGGATAAGATGATTTTGTATTTTCATCATTTTATTTTCATTGTTATCTTGGAAAGAATGACTTTAATTAAGAGTTTTTAATATAAGTTGTTGGGTTTGAATTATATTATTGGAATTGTGTGAAGCAGTGTAATTGGTAGTAATGGTTTGGGTACCACTAAGGTGTTAGTAGTATCTTGAGAAAAATTATTGGTATGTGAGGCACTATTAGCATGATTTAATTATGTGGAAAAATATGTACTAGTAGAGGGATGATAAAAATTAGCACTAGAGGCATGATTTCCATGGGTAGCAAATGATGCATTAGTGGAAGAATTGAGAAGGGTGGGTCTTGGAAGAGCCCCACTGGATGTATAACCTACCATGTTATTAGAGATAATAGGCATGGAGGTGGAGGAAATCAAAGATTAATATGTCATGGTATGATAAGGGGTCAAAATGGAGGGAAGAGGAGAGAATTAAATAAGATAATGTCCCTCAATCCATGTGAGAATGTGGGAGAAGGTGAATGGGGCTCCTCAACTAGACCAATTATCATGAGATGGTAAATATTAGAATGATCTTTCCTTGATGTTAAGGAAACTCATTGATAAAGAATATAATTTATAGGGTATACTATAATTTAGGTTGATATTCAAATGAGAAGAGAGGATTAAAAATCAAAGAGGAATGAGGAGGGGTCCCATAGTTTGTAGTGTGAGTGGCTACATGAAAATTACTTTCATCTAGGGTAGGAACCACAAGATACTTATGGGAGAACCTATTAGGATTGGTAAAACTCATCATATATATTCAATTCAACTCAGTGTTGTCTTCAAATAGAAAGTTCATGATGAAGGAGAAAGATTAGGGAAGTCAAATCTGATGTAAAAGCAAAGGTATAAAAGAGATAGATAAGAGTAAAGAGTCAACCAGGGCAACTTAGTACTATAAATAAAGTATGACTAAGCCAAGAAATATACAAAGTCAACCAAATTGATTCAATACTACTATATAGAAGGTAGAAGAGTATAGAGTTGACCAGGTTGACTTAGTAATACAAATAAGAAAGAAGATAGTTTGATAAGGATACATAGTTAACCAAGTTCACTTAGTAATGTATCTTGACTGGTAGAAAGGAGTACTAGGTTGACTAGGTTGATTTAGTACTACATGCAAGAAAAAATATAGTTTGTAAGAGACTATGTCAAACATAATGATAGTGTGATAAAAATATGGAAATATTTTTTAATGTAATTTGAAGAAAGAAATAAAAGTAAACACATAAACAATTAGATCAATGAGAATGATCCAATTGGCACATAACACAAAACCTTGTACCAAAATTGGTCAATGAAAGTTTTTCCAATACAACACATACTGATTGGAGATAAAAAAGTTAATTGAAAATTAAATGACAACTAAATGGTCATTATAAGTGTTTTTAGATTACTATAAAGTGTTATTATGAGTGTGATAGGGAAGTTGGTTGAAAATAAGAAACTAAAAATCAATTTATGGATGGTTTTAGGATGTTTAGGCTAAAATGGATTTATGTTGGTAATGGTACTATCTTGGTATTGGGGCCTACCCCCTCACTTCACAATCCCATAGTGATAAGGTTGTCGGGTGCTTTACTAATATATAACATTAACCACATCTTTATAGTTCACCAAAAAATCAAGTTGGCTTCCCCCTTGGTGATGAAATCCAAGTAGGTAGGCCTTAGAAAGATAAATGTTATATGCATTTTGAAATTTGTGTGATTTGGTAGTGTGTGAAAAAAGAGAAAAATAGTGAAACTAAATGGTTTTTTGAAAAGCCACCTTATTAAACTATGTGATCTACTCTAAGCCTGGAAACAACTAAACATGAAAGTGTGAATTAATTACTAGCATGTAGTTTTTAATTCCCAAATTAAGAATGGTATAGATTCGATTCAGACAATACTGTATGAAAACATTATAGAATAAATCCAACTTGGTCACGACTCTTCTGTAGAAGCAAGATTCCTTAAGAACTAAGTCAACCTAGTCAACTTAGTCTTTTAGATATAAGATAGGCTAAATAATTAAGTTAACCAGGTTGACTTAGTGTGTTTTAGGATTATAGATTTAAAGACTATTAACTTGCATAAAATATAACTATAATGAAGTACTAAATTAGAAGAGAAAGAAAAGAATCTTGGTGGGTTGGAAGATGTTGAGGATTGCAAATTTTCTATTAAAGTTCCTTGAATGTTGCTTACAAGTAATATAAAACTAAGTTGATTGGGTCAACCTAGTTCTATGAAACCCAATTTGCTAAATCCTATTAAGATGACTAAATCAACTTGGTCAACTTAGTTTTTAATCTAGATGTTGACTGTAAGACTAAGTTGACTCATTCGATATAGTCTATTGTTTTAGATGCTGATTGGGAGACTAAGTCAATCTATTTGACATAGTTTATTATCTAGGATTGAATAAGAGTATTGTGTTAACCTACTTGATATATTAACCTATATCTAATGAATACCTACATATAAAGAACATAGTCATTTTGATGTGACTATGTTAAACTTGTGCACATAAGATAGAACTATATTACCCTAGTCAACCTAGTATCATAAATATAGAAAAATAATAAAATGATAGAAATGAAAAGTGTGGAGGAAAACCTACAAGGGTTAGATTCACATTGGGTTCACTATAATGTATTTAATGAGAAATGAAACATATCTATAAATCAATCCTAGCTTAGAGAAGATGGATCATAATTACACTTATGATTAGGGATACATTATATAACTGGGATCATGACTAATATGGATCTATTAGACCTAGTCAAGGGATATTTTACCATAATAATATCACTAGAGAGGGTTCCAAAGTCTCCAGTCATGTAAAAATATGTAGTAACCCTAACTAGGTCCTATTTTTTCATGTTCATTATACTAATAACAAGTAAAGAAAAAATTAATCTAGTGATCACCAAATATTATGAAATAAAGTGGGGGTAATAAATACTAAAATTAAACATGCATAAAAGATATATACTCATGTTAATGTATATGAAATTATAATTCATGGAAGAGAAGTAAAAATGCATATCTCTCTACTCTTACAAAGGATGAACAATGTTATGAATGATTCCCTTTGAAGATGAATCTATCGAGACTTAATATCTCCCTTAACTGAGGTGATTTGTAAGAGGTTTTTTTGGTATGTAAGGATGTCAAGTATAAATTATCTCTAGGCTACATAACCCATCAATACATCCAAAATATTTCTCTACAAGACAAGATCCATATCTCCAAAAAAGTATGAAACCCTAAGATTTATCCTCAATTATAATGTAGGATAAGCATATGCAAATTGTATATTACTTATTATTTTCATCTATAAATGGTGAAATAATTATGTTTATATAGGCATATCTAACCCTAAACCCTTCCAAAAAATTTGGTTGATAAGGTCGACCTAGTATTATACTTGAAAAAAACTAACTAGGTCATGAACTAGGTTAGACAAGGGCTGAAATAGACCCTAATAAGTTTTTTCAATAAGAATAAAAGGTCAATGTGGCCAACATAGTAATTTAAAATGTCAAAAGGGGGTTTTAGGTTAGGGAAATGGTTAATGAAGCTGGTAAAAGACTAGAAGAGTGTGTAAAATAGGAGGGAAGTCTTAGGAGAATGGTTTTTATGAAATAAGTGTGTAGATATAAAGTGTAAAAAGGGAAAAAAATATTTTGAAGAACCAAAGGTTTTCCCACCCCTTTATGGTGCACCCCTTATGGCATGCACTTAGAGATATTGAGACTTGATGGGTTCTTACAAGATAAATCATGTCAGTAATTGATAATAATTTGAAAATATTATGTGTATACACTAATTATAAGGGAAATACCTTGAAAAAATGAAATGTTTTCTTGATCAAACTATGAAGGTTTTTTAAAAGTTTCTAATTTAGGTAGGTTTTAGCCTATGACATTTAGAGAACATTGTATTAAAAGGACTAACAGTAACCTAATATGAAGTGACATCTAGTATTGAGTGAAACTATGATCTTAAAGGAATATATTCATCTCATATAAGTATGGGATGATCTAAAGACAAAATAATGTTTCAAGCAGTTGAAGACATGGTTTCTATACTTTTATAGTCACCTATAGGTGATATAGTCTTACTACAAACTAACCTTGGTAGATGAGAATTGTAACTTAAAAGATTGGCATAGATATTCACTTTTGTGGAAGTGTTCTAATGATCTCATGATGACCAAGAGATATTATTTTATTTATTATGCCTAATTAACATCTACAGAGGTATTTTAACTCTCCTTGATTATCACTTATAGGTGACCTAATCAACATAGTCAACTTAGTCTATAGACTAGCCAAGACAAGTGGAGAGAGGTGAATTGAGAAGGTTAAAATGAGTGATTATGAATTTATCATGATATTATAACATTAATATTTTTTTAATCAACCATATCACATTATTCTTAGAGAGGAGAGGTAGATCAAAGAGGTTTTCAACTCTCAACCCATAGTCAGCTCTATAAACCTACATAGTCATCAACTCAACAAGTTTGTCTTGAAGAATTGTGATGTTGAGGAATCTAAAGGAGTATTATGGATATTAAAATTTGAAATATGGTCATTAGTAACTAATATAACCTCAAAAACTATCAATTTAGCAAGGAAAATAGGGGATATGTTCTCTATTTTGTTTCAAACAAAAAGCACTCCCAAATAGTCTAGACTATAGTTTTACCATGTTAATGAGAGAAAGGAATGACATGAGAGTATTAAATGAATTTAATGATGATGATTAAGGTTTATTTTATGATTTATAATAATAAATGAAGATATATAGTTTGTAGAGACACTCATAAAATTAGGTCTGTAACTTTATTTTAGTGAAATTTTGTTGAGGTTTGAATGTCTAAGTTTTATGAACTATCACTAAGAACCAAAACTTGTTAAAACCCTATCTTTAATCTGATGGAAAATAAACTAATGGAAATGCACTTGTATGGGATAATTTTTCCTGAAAATTATTATATACATATTTAATACTATCCCATTCTCCTTCCCATCATGTTGGTCTATACCCTACTTGTATGGGCAAGCTTGGAATAAGGTTTTTTGCAAAGATATGTCTTGTTTTATAAGTTTAGAGGAGATTTTAAGAATGAGAATAATTTTGGGAGGTTAATTGGGACCTATTATAACTCTAAATATCCATTTTTCACCTTATAAAAACATATAAACATCTCTACTAACTCATTCATCTCAGATAGTCTTTGGCAAATAGTGGAAATGGAGAGTGATTGCCAAGTGAGAAGATGATAAGTGTAATTGGGGATATTTTTAAGGTCTAATTCATGGAGAGGAAGGTATAGGGTTCTTACATATGTTTCCTAAAACCTCTTCCACATATTTCATTGATCAATTGAAGGCTTCTTAGATGACAAATGTGAAGAATGAGGCCTAGAAGATTAATGAGTGACTACAAATGGTGATTACAATTGTCATGGATATGGATAGTAGTTAGGAGCACATATTATGAATATAATTTCATTTTTACAACCTACATAATACAATTCACATGTGTTAATTCTTCCTAGTCTAATTTTGAGTAGTGAAGATATGCCTAATCATGAAGGTAGTTTTCAAGAAGGCCATTTGAAGACCCCATGCTAGTTTGAGGAGTTTTTATTCTTCAGATGGACAATTGTCCAAGAATATATTCCAAAAATATATTATTCACTTTATTATTATGTAATGTAACTATTTTTCATGCCTTGACATGTGGCATTATGACCCTTTAACTTCTTTTCTTCTCTTTCTTCTTACAATCTATAAATTTAAGCCATTTTGGCTCTTGTAATCAATTCCACACCTGGTATGGTGAAGCCATACTAATTTGATACTGTAAATTACCTTTCAAATAAGATATTAAATCTATTTTTGAGTTCACAATATATCTTTAATAATTGTGTGAATTAGTGTATAGGGAAATGTCATGTGATTAGTGTATATCCTTACTTTCCTTCAACCCTTTCATGTTTGATGCAAGTAACCCTCTCTCTAATAGGTCACATGAAGTGTAGCTAGTTAATATTTCCATGTTAAGTGTAACATCATCTCTATTTCTCTCAGCTTGATTATTTCAATGTATATCACCTCCATGTTTTAAATACTAATGTTAAAGTAATTCAGGATTTTAAGACTAGTGTTGCAAGTCATGTTTCATAGTGCACTTACATGGTAGTATAGTGGAGATATTTATAGTGTATCACCTAATTAGAGTATATTATTTTCATTTCAATTCTATCCATTTTCATCTAAATAAACATTTAGTGTAGTTGATAAGCTTTCAAGGATCAATCTAGGAAGCTAGCCCTTAAACCTAGAGGTTAACCTCTACCATAGACAACCCATAGGCCTATAGGTATTGTAATTTTACCCAAATATTATATTAGGATTTAATAACCTCATATAAGGTGAAATATTTTATTTATAATAGTACCATAAATAAACAAAAATTCAATAGACACCATGGAAACTATTGGTTCATTGTTTGATCTTAACACAAAACATAATAAATTCCTTGTTGAGTACCTGATCATATAATATTATGGAATGACTAGTTATAAAATGGTTTTCAAGGTGGTTGGTCCCACTTCTCCATGGTATTTTTATATTTACAACTATCTTTATAATAAAACCTTTCTATCTAACTTATCCCATTACCAATAAAAATAATTTATCCAATATACATCTCGTTACATAATCCTTGGTAATACATTATATCAAATATGATATGATGGAACACATATATGATATTTAAATATTTAAGAATCTACCTTTTCCATTATGGAATTTTATGAGGTAATTTATGGTTCATATTTTAGTGGCATGGTCCTAGGAAAAAAACTTTTACATGTAGGCTATTATTGGCCTACCATGGAATCTAATTCATACACTTATGTTAATACATGTATACCTTGTCAAAAACATGGTATCCTTATACACAACCCTTTATAAGCTTTGGAAATTATTACCACACCTTGGATATTCTACACATGGTGGTTAGACCTCATTTTAAAAATCAATCCTCATTCGTCCTCTGGTCACAAAAACATTATTACTACCACTGAGTACTTGACCAAGTGGGTTGAAGCAATGCCCATTACACATGTTGCCAAACATTAAATCTTTGACTTCATCCTAGACCATATTTTCTACCACTTTCATATCCCTTATAATATTATTTATGATAATAAAAAATCATTCAAAAATAGATAAGTCAAACATATTTACCAAACCTATCACATAAATCATAAATGGTCCACTCCCTACTCCATGTAAGGAAATGTATAAGTTGAGTCAACTAATAAAAACATTATTTACATACTTAAATGAGATGTTAATAAAGTTAGTTGTGACTAGAACACATAGATTTATCCCCACCCTTTAGGCATACCACACTAACATCTATATAGCCATAGGGGTAACTCTTTATTCCTTTGTATATGAAAATGAGTCTATTCTACCCATATAAGTTGAGATTACATGTATACACATATCCCTAAAAAAATCATTGAAGAAGAATCCTATCACACTTCAATTCTTAGTGAACTTGATCTTCTATATGAGAAACTAATTAATGTAGTAAATCATCTACAAGTATATCATAATCACCTATATCATATATATAATAAGAGGATAAAATACATGGAGTTTGAAATAAAAGATTTTGTTATTAAATAAAACCAAAGGGATATTAATGTTGAAAATGAGAATAAATGAAAGTTTAAGTCCAATTGGCTGGAACCGTATATCCTTATTTCTAAATATGGATCAAGAGATTCAAGGTTGGTCACAAATGATGGAGAAGAGATTAATGAACCTATGAACATCATACACCTTAAAAAATTATATGCCTAACTTTTTATACATGTTTCTTTTTATATCTTACACATATAAAAAGTAGAAAAAAAAATTAAAATCCAAAAAAATTTAGAAAATGAGAAAAAAATAATGCGCCCATAAGTAAAATCTAGTTTACGAGTCCTTTGGGCAAGTACCATGGTGAAAACTAGCTTTGTTACATCATACATAATCCATCATCTATATTCACCCTAGTTACTTTATGTCATCCCATTGTAGTCATTCATTGTGTATTTCCATATTTCCCTTTTTCACTTGTTTCATCACCTATTCCATTGCATTTTTACTTACGTTTGGATCCTTATATTTGTGTATCTAAGTCCTTTTTCATGATAAAGGAATATATTATATAAAACCATATTTTAAAAAATAGTTTACACTTATATTAAACCAAAAACATCCAAAACTACATGTAAAAACTTATTTTAAAACATGTCTACCATCTTACCTAAGTTTTAAACTCACTCACTCACATTTATTGGGTAGGATAGTCACTCATCTATTTATCAAACAATAATCACTTTATCAATCACCTATTTTTTCATCACTTCCCATATTGGGAGAGATACATTTATCCTGATATCCCCACATGGAGCTTGTCCAAGGTGGATTCTATATCTAGTGCTTAGAGACATGGGATTTCTAAGGTCATATTAGTCATTGTCATCCCCATCATCCATCTCCCTAAGCATGTATTTGTTTTCAATTCATGTGACCCTTTTCCTACTTCCTCATTGCTTGTTCCAAATATTGTCATGGATCTTGGATACTAAACATTTGAACTCTAGCCTAGGATGTCAAGTTTTTTATTGTGTATTATAGGTGTTGTTTAATTTTGTGTTGTTTTCATAAATGTTTTGTTGTCAAATTTTTTAATTTTTACTTTAGCCATTTTTGGTTATTTTATCTTAAATATTATTTCCATAACCATTTTTGGTCATCTTCTTACCTAAACCATATCAATTATTTTTATTAAAACCTTTTATCCTTATCCATCATTGGTTATTTGTATTACTTATTTAGCCTTAACCATTGGTTGATTATTTTATATTATTGTCTTAACCATTTTTGGTTATTATCATTCAATCTTGTTACTTTACTTATCTTATTTCTTTTAGGTCCTTTTGTTTTATCAACTTGTCATTTATCATGTTCATCTTTACTTGTTTTCTTTTCTTCATGTTGTATGCTTGCATTTATTTTGTGCTTATCATAACCATTTTGTGTATTACCATATAGTGTTATTGTGACTTAAAATTTCATGATGCACTACATATTATGTAATTTGAACTTTGACTTGTTTGTTGTTTATTTATGTATGTGTCAAGATTATTTTAGTATTATGCTATAGTGTGGTTATGATTTATCTATATCATGACACACTTTGTTTTTAATAAATTATTCTTTTAAAGTCCTTATGCCTAAACATATCCATTCGTAATGATTATTTTTTATCATTGGTGATATTTTGTTTTACACTAAATTAAAATTCATGTTGCTCAATCTTTATTCATTTTTGAACTCCAATGTAAAGTAGAATTAAACATGAGGCAAATATATAATACACTATCCATGTGTACATAAGAAAATCATATGGTTATACCATAATAAATGTTGAAAATAATTAACATTTTATATTGTGAGTAAAAAAGAAACAAATATAATTACCATATGTACCATGTATACCCATCTATACCATAAACCACACATTAAAAAAAATTCCATAATCTCCATCACATCATAATAATACAATTTTGATAGACAAAATGAATCATGTATACACACACGTACATATGTTAAATGTGTCTATAAAATGATGCATTTAAAAAATATATGTACATCAATACATCATGTTAACTATTTCAAGTCTCCCCTGACCCTTAGATAGGGTATCTGTACCAAGACTTGGCTCATGAGATCATGGTGTACTCAGTAGAGGACCCATGATACTTTGTGATACTTGTCACTTAGGCCTCTTTGACTTTATAGGCTATATAGATCTCTTTGACATGAACCACTTGGTCAAGTACTCTATACAGGATGGTGAATTTTGTGCACATGAAATAACCTCCTCATATAAGTACCTATAATATGTGGCCTACTCCATGTCTTGTAACACTCTATCTAGTGTATCCAATTGTCCCTAACATACTATTAATACCCTATCCTCTACTATATCTATCTATTTATTATCCCTCTCCCATGTATACCACTATGTAAGATTTGTATCATCTGGTGTCCATGTATCTATATCTTGTGTAACCACCCCAACTGCTAGTGTCATGTTGTCCATCTCTAGCCTCTCCACATAACCTATCTATATCAATCTATATCCATCTAATATCTACCAATATTAATTCTAGTTGAATACCCCTATTATCCACCTCTCCTTATAGTCTATCTACCTCTCTATGTAATCCTATGATCTCACCATATTGAGCACATATCTGCTCATGTAATCCATCGATCAATTTTTGATCCTCCTATGATATCCTTAATTGTGATGGTCCTTCCATGTATCTTCTCTCTACATGAGTCTCACAAGTTAATATTATATCTATGTCCTCCCCATCTCACTCTCCATCACTATCAATAAAAACTAGAGGAGTATCATATCCACCCAATTGATTTATATTAGCTCTCATCTAAATATTTCTGCCTATAACCACACCTACCTTTCATAGTACCTATACATCCTCAACATTTTTAATATTACATAATATATATTAATATCCTATCTCATCTATCCTTTACCTCATACTCATATCCTTCCCCTTTGGCCTATCACTTCCCTCCTAATATGGGCTGTGAGTCTTGTCCCCCATGTATGTCTACTCAAGCTTGCCACTAATCTTTGTATCTAAGTGTGTGGAGGTGTATAGGGTATTGTAATTATCATAGGTACCTACCTATCTCACCAATACATGCATCCATATACCACTTTTACATCAATAAAATATATTTTATCCATCCATGTCAATGTCTAAATATGTGTCTAACTATGCTTCACTATCTTAGGATCAATAACAATCCACCACTATGCTCTATCTGATTAAACATGAAAAAACATGAGGCACTACTAGAATGTGATGTCTCATTCCAAAATACATCATAACCTTGTTAGGGTGATATCTCTTAATAATTTAGTTATGAATGACCATGATGTAACATCATCATATAGTCCATATATAAGCCATCTAACACCCACTTAAAGAATATCTCCCTATATGGTTTCTAGGTGATTTAATAATCCCATATCTCACCTATATATCTCCTATAGAAATCCATGTCTCCTAAGTGTGGCCTCCACATGCCTATAATCATATTATATCCATAGGTAATAGGATCATACTCTTCTCATTTGATCATGGCCCCATACCCCACTCCACTGTAATTTTCTCCTAGCACCATACCTATAATAAGGTAGAATGACCTTTCTTCTTCCCATATATATACACCACATGATGTAAACCCTTATAAAGGTTTTTTAATATGTATGGACCTCATGTAATTATTTCCCCATCTCCATCATATACCCAATAAAATGTATCAAGATAATAGGACATAACCTCCCACTCTTTTTCGGTATAATTATGGCTCTAGTAACTAACATGAGTACCATAGTCATTGGATCTATCCCTAGCTATTAAAAATAATCTATACCAACTTTTCCTCTAGTAACTAGAATTAAACCATCACCAAAAATATTATAAAGGGTTGTCTCTTATGAACCCTACCCCTATTACACATGTCTCCCTCATATCAAGATCCTTTGGATCCACCATATGTACTCCAATGTCAAAGTCATCTCACCTATAAATAGATGAAATGTGATAGTCATATTGTGCCATCTCTCAGCCAACATAGTGAATAGATCCCTATATTATTGAATTTTAGGATAATCTTAATCAAAGTATTCTGAATCTATATTGATTACTTACAACTATAAGCTTTGTAAAATTTTAACTACAATTTGAAAATATATATTTATCATTTTCAGATCCATAGCTTACTATGGATATCATATATCATTCCCACATCTACCCACATGAACCTTGAGTCATGAGCACCAAGTAAGCATTTTGTCTTATAATCGTAAATATATTTTTTGGATTATTTCTCTAGTTTTCAAAACTCAGGGAAACTTATTTACAAATGCCTTCATCTTGTAAGTTTGATATCAGTTCTAGTAAGTTGAGGTCTTGATTATATTTATAACTTAATAATTTTCCTCTTTAATTCATTTTGAGCAATCCTCTATTTTATTTCATAAATAATTGAAGGCGCATCATCACATTCATTCTCATTCATTTTGGGGAATTACTTCTTCCCAATCATCAATGCTTTACTTCTACTATTTTTGAAATAGTATTGTTTCACAACACCATTTAAAATAGGGGTAAATTTTGACACCTAAAATACATTTAATGTCAAAAATCACCTATTAATACTAATTTTTCTTCAATAATTTTAAATTTAAATTCATGTCATTTTTATCCTTTTTCAAATAATTGAGTAATTTAAAGATAATTAATTGTGCACACTTTTAATCCAAGTTTAATTATTAAATATATTTTTTACATCACACCCAAACATCCTCATCCTTTATCTATATCATGCATTGACTCATCCAACTAATCCCATAACCTTCTCAACTACCGATTAGTCATCCCTTGACTTGTCAGATAACTTGACCCATTCTTGGTGAATCAACTAACCATTTCCTTATTTATTTCAACCATTTAAATTGGTAATAATCCTCATGGATGAGGACTCATTATCAACCATATATTATTTTGATAATTTTAAATATTCAAAATATCCTCCACTGGTTGATCCATTTTACAAAAACCTATAAATAGGCATGCAATCCATCACTTTCATCCATACACCTTTAGGCTAACGAAATGTTATCAAAATTCCAAGTGAATATGGAGATAAAAAATCCATAAAATCCATAAAGAGTGTATTTTCTTATCAAAATGGTGCCCATTACTAATTTACATTGGATCAAGGATTAAGCATCCACATTCCACACAAAGATAAAATCTACCATTGATCACACAATGGAAAAGGTGACAAATTTTACATGTGTTTGTAGGTAGTTGTTTTATTAGTTTAGTTTATTCATTTTTTTGTTTATATATCTTTAGTTTGTTTGAATTTAGATTAGGATTAGGATAATTTTATTTTATTAGATTATTTACATTTCTATATTTATTTCATATAGTTACAACTAATTATTAATCTTTGAGTTCTTCTATTCTACCTTCTATAGGTTACACTTATATAATAAGTAATGATGATATTGATTATATTTATTCTATTATTGTACCTCTACTATTTTTTAACACATATATTTCATTTCATTTTCCTTCTCAAGTTGGTCCTAGTCTATCTTTAGTACCTTCTAAAGTTAGTCAAACTTCTAGAGTAAATCATCAAACCAAAACATTTCTTCAAAATATTCCTCAAATACATAGGGTTTACATAACCAAATATTTTATTTATAATTAATTTATCATTCCTAAATAAACTCCTTAAATAAACTATTAAACCTATACAAGTGATGCAACCAAAACATAAATACTTACCAAAGGATTGCAAAGATCAAGTCATATGGTTAATTCACATGATATATTACTAATTCATTTAAATTACATGGTCCTTTTATATCCTTTGATAAATATTTAGATAGATCAAAATTTTAGATTATTCAATGGTGAGGGTGATCTTTCTCATCATATTAAAACTATTCTTCATATATTAATTTTACAAAAAATGAAAAACTATTAACTAAGATATTCCCTAAAAGTCTTAAATATTATGACTTAGATTAGTTTTGCATGATAATATAGGGATATGTATACTATTTAAATTATTTATCCATTAGTTTATTAGTTCTTTTTATAATCAACATTAGCCAAAAGGTAACATTTTAAATGAGAATCTTAGTGAGTATGTGCTTAAATTTTAAATAATGCTTACAAAGATGACTCACCAATTATATAATATGGAATTCAAAATTATATTCTATCAATTTTTAATTCAAATTATTAAATAAAAAGTTATTTTAAACTCATACAAATATTTATATGAAACTTTTCAAATGGTTAAGGACAATGAGATCAAGCTTATAGAGGTTAACATATTAAAATATGGGACTAGTTCCCTTACCTATAATAAATATAAATATCAAGTTAAAATGAAATTTAAATCTAAGGCTAATGAATCTTATTTTTAACATAAGAATGAGACCAATAATTTAGCAAATGTATTAAATCAACAACCTGACAAGATTATCTTATTCTAGATATTAAAATTTGGTCTTAACTACTTTACAATAACAATATTGACATACATTTACTATGTATGACTTGAACACCCAAATAAAGACCTAATTCACCATCCTCTCACACTTACATGCTATATTATGAGTTAACCCTTCCATTTTTATGTTATAAACCTACAATAACCTCATTATCTACTTTAAACACACTAAATATCATGTACAAACATCTACATACTCTCAAATTAATCCACATATATACAAAGGTTAGTTTTGATAATTATAGTTGTTACCATTATTCAGTAATGACATAGCTAGTCATAACCATCCTAATCCTAATAATTACTATTGTATAAATTAAACCCCATCGTAAGGTTAACCTATAATCCTATCATGTCAATGGAGCAAGGAATTATTCAAATGGATCCATACATAAGCATATCAAGGTCTCATTTCAAATTCATCTAGAATATATTTGGTACTCACCTATTATCTATTGCACATTGAAAAAATATTCCCTATTCTTATTAATGTGCATACTAATCACTATGAGTAGTCACAATACATGTCTGAAGCACTCAAAAGCTAGGTAAATTCAAGCATTGTCAAGTTCCAAAGTTAAACATTAGATTCATTCACATAAAGAAAGAGCATAATTTCATAATTACACTAGATGGGAGAAATATGTAAGGCTTGATTTCCCTCTTTATAGTATTATATACATAGGAAATGATAAATCATCAAAGGAGTGTGATTGGGGTTAGCTTATCCCATTACACTAATCAAAATCATAAGCACACATCTAGGATTTTAAGAGAAAGGAAATTGGTTTTTGGATTTCCATGTGTTATTAGGTTTTAAGATCACAAATATAGACCAATAAAATATAATTATAAATGGTTGTATAATAAATATTATAAAATTCCATATAGGTTAGTTCTAACTAGAAATTTAGTATCGACCTACAATATTAACATGATCTTATAGAACTAATCTAGTGTAGGTAACAAATTAATTCCTAAACCAAGAAAACTAGAGGAATTATTATCCTTGATTTAAACTTATAAAACATGGTCACATTTATAAATTCAACCAAAAAATATAATATCATGATCTCTTTAGTACTTTCCATATTTAGCATATTCCTTTATCAAATTAGAAGAATCAATTCTCAATCATTTACATTCAAATATATCCTTGAATGTTATATCTTATAATGAAAATTCTATTCCAAAGTTATATATTAATTAGATTTATCTTATCAATTAATTTAAATTATGATAAAACATATTTTTGAACCCATACACATATCAAACAATACAAAACCCTAGTTTTTTTCTTATGATTTCATTCTTTTTGGATTTCATATTTAATTCTTATGGTTTTATTTTTAGACCTTATTTCTAATTTTCTCTACAAAAATCATTTTTTAAATATTTTTCCCTAGGGTTTCACACTCATTATCTTATTAGGATTTCCTCTAATAGGGTTATTTCTTGATTATCTAATATTTGGACTAAAATAACACTATGTTCATAACTCTTTGATATTTTTTCTAGTCATTTTGAGTTAATCAAAAATCCTTTTTTGTTTGTCAAAATACTAAATGGATTTTATAAAAATTGTAATTTACATTTTTTAGTAAATTAACTTAAAAGGAAAATTGTGTACTTATTTTCAAATTAATTTATGGGTTTTATCTATCAACTAATTCTTATAAAAAATATCTCTTAATTTTTAAAAACAACTAAAATATTTCTTCAAGTGGTCAATTATTTATTTGACCCATGTTAATGCAATCCCTCCATGCCTATTTACTTATTTGGATTAGGCCTTGCATATATTATAATATTTTGTTTAAGGCCTAATAAATAAAAAATGGATAATAATTTAGAAATACCTAGTGTCTATTATTTTATGAACTTCAATTTTATCAAAACATTATTTCTTATGTTTATGATAATGAATGGACTAATAACCAAACATGTGTAATTAATAATTCAAATTATATGCATGAATAATATAATAGTGAAATAAATGATTATGATGTTAATTCTAGATATAACTATAATGATAAAAATAAGAAGTGGGTATAATAGTTAAGCCTTTAGTAAACAATAAAATGAACTCACTAATGAATAAATAGAAGCACTTTATTCTCTTATTATATGAATTCTACAAATTATATAATATAACAAGATAATAAAGATACTAATTAACATGTGCATGTTTCTAGAATACCTTATGAATTAAGAAGTGAATATTCCCATTCTAATACACCTTAGTTATCTTTAAACTTTTCCACATTATTTAATCTCTGTAAAATGAAAAATAATAAACCTTGTGTAGATATGTCAAAAAAATGCGAATAAAATGAAATTCCTTCTCTCTTTAGACATGAAAAATGAATGTGAAATTCCTTATCTCTTTAGAAATGAAAATGAATGTGAATATAGTGAAATTCCCTCTCTATCTTTATAAATGGTAAAATAATGTGAAGAAATTGAAATCCCCTCTTGATAGAAATGAAAAAAAGTGTGAAGTGAAATTCCCTCTATATAAACTTAATATTTTCACTTTATTACATTACTAATATTTTCTCTTGTAGTTGCTTATCAATGCATCAATATCCCTGAATGCATGTTGTCAAATTTACTTTAGGAATGGGGTGGGATCAACCCATGGAAATGTTTGAATACTATTCTATCATGCCATCACTACAATTAGTATAACCTCCTTTGAGTCTCTATCCATCTTTCCTCTCAGTCTAATTTATGTCTATATTTTCCAGCTTGCCTATATCCTATGGTATTAGATTGGATGATACCATCTATTTCATACCTTTATCTCCATTATACTATTATGTTAAAATATTGTATTTTTTAGTCTATATTTTGATAATTGTATTGTATCAGACTAGCTAATACTCTACTATGTAGTGTGACTTCTTCTCACTATATCAGCTTGACTGATAATGTTGGATTAGAGTTTAGGGATAGTTTCTGGTACTAGATTCATATTGTACACATTAAATATGAATTATATATCACCTTAGTATTCTATAATTATAAAGTAATTCTCATGGTTATACCCTTTAGTTCCTAAGACCTTAATATTGAAAGGCTCACCTTTGTTATCTCTTGTGCATATTGTTTATCTCTTAGTCTGACCATATGTTATTTTAATGACCAATACTATGCTATGAAACATGATATACACTTGAATATTATCATCCTATTTAATTTTGATACCTATACACATTTTCTAACTTCTTAGACACTTGCATCCCAACTAAACACCTATGATGATGCAAGTATCCTATGCCAACCTATGTGTATACTACCCTAAAGTCATCAAATTTAAAATTGTAACATATATTTATGGTTATCCTAAGTCATTTAATTTAATTTTTTTATTGAAAGTATTGGTATATATTCATGATAAATTCTCATTCATTCCTCACCTAAAAAAAACTTATCAACTCACAAGCTAACTTACAAAAAACACTTAATCAAGAATTCAAGTGAGCAAAGCTTCCCTATTTTTTCATATTTCAATATAATTCATTTAGATAACTCATCTATAGGTCCTAAGTAATGTATGAGTGTTCCATGATCGATATTTGATAAGTTACAAGCTAGGTCACTCTATGTACTTATTTATCACACATTGAATCTTTATGCACACATAAGATAACCCATAGGGGAGAATTACATGAGTCTGAGGCCCTATTCAAAGTATTGTATATATAGGTAGAACCCATTGATAAATGAGTCCTTGGGTCATATTGACATCATATACCCACTAACCCATTTTCCCATAGTCACTTTAATGGTGAAGAATCTAGTGTTTTATCATTTGATAAAGAGAGAAAACCTATGTTCATGATCTAAACAAACCATAGCAAAGGTGACTAAAAATATATAAGGTTCTAGGTGGTTGTATCTTGATCTAGTAAATATTCTATACTAGACACCTACATCCAACTTAGACACCAATATCGATGCAACTATCTAAATCTAATGTAAACATCTAAGATAATAAAATGCAAAATTCTATAATCTGATGATTGTTTTAGATTCTATATCGGGTCTACTTTTAGCCTATTCCATATAATATCTACATTCACCTAGTAAACCAACTATGTACTCTTGTTTTCTATTTATTACAATATCAAATAATAGTTATACTTTCTATTTTTTGGCATATCTTAGTATTATAAATTCAAGATATCATTTATCTAAGTTTGTAATTAATCGACCTACTATAAATATGTTTATCACCCTTGTGCTTATTCACTTCCATATTATTAATCCTATACTATATTGACCCATCTCAATTTAGGGTAAAACATTTGGTGAACTTAACATTTGTGTCTTTAAATGAAAAACCTTAATTTGGATTAGGGTTTCCTATTTTTTTGATTTCTCTAATTTGTTTTAAAATTTAAATATTTTAGTTTTAAACCATGGAAAATGTTAATAAAAATAATAAGTTTACAATGGAAGATAAGAATCATTAGTTACTCATATTAATAAAAAATGGATTAATATATGAATTTTTGTATGCTATAAGAGATGAAATTAATAGGCATGCTAAGGCTAAAGCTTCCTCACCTAGTGATGGTGAATCCTTAGGTGGTACTATAACTGATTATATAACAATAATCCTTCCCTTGGGCACATCACCACTTTATAATTATAATGGTGGCATGGGATATGTGTTTACACCTTTGTTCTCCAAATGAAATCCTACTATTTATACATCTTACATGGGAATCATAAATACTTCAACCAAATTACCTAGTTCAATGCGTATATCCATTCAAACTATGAGTACACCTCTTTTAGTGACTTCCCAAGCTTCAAAACTTAATGACTAAGAGGTGTAATATCTTGACCAAAATATAAAAAAATTCAATTTAAGGTTACAAATGTTGAATAAAATTATATGAAATAACCTTATGCTATTGATTCACAAGAGGTGTTGCATAACCCTCTTTCACCTAAAATATATTTTGATCCCTTGAAAACTAGATTTGTTGCACCTAAGTTCACATTTTATGATGGAAAGGGTGATCCTAAACAACATCTTTGATATTTATATGTGGAATGCATTGATTATTCCCCTAATGATAAGATTTTGAATAAACTATTTCCAAGGAGCCTCAAGGACTATGATTCAAGGTGTTTCTATGATTTACCAATCCAATATGTAAAATAATTAAAACCCTTGTTGATTAATTTTTTTCACACTTCATTATCAACATTACTAAAAAGTTTTCCTATGCCCCAATTGAAAAAATCAAATAAGGAACCAATGAACCTATGAACCTATCAATGAATATTTTTTAAAGGTACAACACAATGTTGGATAAAATGACCAATCCAATGGTAGATAAAGATATTCAATACATATTCAAGAAAATATTGCTTTATCCCTTACATGAATCCATTATTTTTAAAAATTTCAATTCTTTTGATGACATATGACCTATTGTTCATGATTATGCAATGAAACTTATCTCATTGAACAAACTTAATTAAGTATAAAACACACTTACTACATCAAATACCAAGTTTACTATCAAACTAAGTTATAAGGTGAAACCCACATAACCTAAAAATTAAACAACTACTATAGTTAATGTGGTTTCCTAAAAACCTAATCTACTTGTCTTATCTAATGCACCAAGGAGATAATTTACATGTTTATCTGAGTTTATAACTTCATTACATTTTAATATTATGTAGTGTCACCTCATATCTCTCTCTAGTCTTATAGAGGTTGATATGAGTTGACATTTACCCAAAGGATATGACGTCAATGCTTATTGTGACTATCACCAAGGTCCAAGGAATTCTAAAAATTGATGTTTTACCTTGAATCATAAGATCTAAGACCTTATTGATGGCCAAAAAATTACATTTTATGATCATCCAAAGGACTCTGGTTCACAACCTGGTGATCACCATAATCAAAATATATTTAACAATCCTTTACAAGGCCATTTTAAGAAGGAACCAAAAATAAAAATGACATATATTTCACATCCTCTTCCACCACATTCTGGGTACCCATTATATGGGATTATTGGTATACATGACATACACCTATAATGGTTTAGAGACCTATTAATTTTGATTATAATCAGATTGTGGATGATGACTCATTATTCATTATTTATTCATTTGATCATACCTTGATCACTATCCCATGTTAAAAGTGAAAACATTTTTACCATGACATTATTCATGCACTTGGGTTATACACATGATGCTTTACATCTTTTGACTAAATTAGTTAGAACATTTAGTGGGACCTCACAATAGGTTCTTGTTGAGATTGAATTACATTTATAGGTTTTCCCAACACATGCAGTCACAACATTATTATTTATACCATAAAAGAGATTATTTAATATGCTATTGGGATGAACATGGATACATACACTTCATGTAGTATATTATATAGTACATAGGTGTGTTAAATATATTCATGCCAATAGGGTAATTATAGTTTCCAAAATTCCATATGAATATCCACTTAAAAAAAAGAATTTTATAACCATATAGTTAATTATCAAACCTAATAAGTTTAAGCCTCTATGAAAGGGTAATCAATAAACAATCCTCTTCCCTAGGTAGCCAATCTTTGAGATACCAGTACATTAGAGATTCAAAGTGGATTTCATAAAATATTTATCTATTATGCACCATATTTATATATCTAGACCACCTAAACATGTTCCTATTATTGTTACTTCAAAGAAACCATATAACATTCATAGATGGTTTCCATGAACCCCTATTCATTCTATTGTCTCTACATGACTACATATCTCTATTATACATACATAGAGCATTACAATCCATATAGTGCAAGACATTTAACTTATACATGTCCATTGTAAGTACCACCATTTTATTTCACTAGGTTCCCAGTGGGGATATAATTATGAGAATCCTCTAGATGAGATCGTAGGATAGTATTTTATATTTCAATATTAAAAAAACTACCAAAAATATTAAAAAATTTAAAAATTTAATAATAATTTTAGATTGTAAATGTTCTATTAGTTCCTTATCATCTATGTTGTTAGTTCCATATTGGTAGATATCCATAATCTATTTCTATATACCCACGTGTTTCATGCATCTTTTGAGGGTGATATATGCATATCTAGGCACATGATCTATGCACTTTTAGATGTTGGGTATTCCCTCTACTCATGTCATATGGACATTGGGGGAATATACTTATTTTATCATGATACATTTATGTTATATCAGTATATTATCATTTTCCATTATCATGTTTGAGCTTATAAGCTTCCACATGCATTTATCCATGATTATATCTTTTACAATGTATATGATATATTATTTACTTAAATTTTTTTGATAACACATATATATAGGGACTAGTATGATACATTGATGCTAGTTGATTATATTCCATTCCTTTCATTTATGCACTTCCTTAAGTGTCTTCCTTTGCTTACTATTATCTTGAATTATATTTATGTTTGAGTAGTTCAATATGATCCATTGTTTGAGGCCCTTGTGCCTTTGTTTTCCTACTTTGACATTTGAATATGTTATTCATTATTATATGTTCATTTAAATAATCTATTTCATATCTTGAGGAAATTTGAATAGGTCATGTCTCTTCGATTGTACGGTATTTGAACATGCCCTTTATTTGAGGTCTCCTTGGACCATTGTATTATGATTTGATTTTGAATAATATTGTGTGTACTTGATTGATTTTTTAGATTATATTTTTACTATCCAAATGTTTTCATTATTCACATCATGCATCTTAGATTTTTATGTGATCACATAATATGTACCTCATTATTACATCTACCTAGACATGTTAGTCATATATGGTATATCATCCATACACAAATTATATAGTTATTTTATCCTTTTGAGGTAAGGTAACTACTAGTTTCTACTTCCCATCACCTAAAAAAGGGGGAATATTAATGGGGACATGTCATAGAATCATGGATCTCACACCTTCACAGTTTTAGATTTTAGTAGAAGCATGTAAAAAAGGCATGACCTCCACACTTAATACTCAACATTTTCAAATTTTAGTGAGGGTATGTTATGGAAACATGTTCTCCACACTCATACCAATTATTAATTTCAGATTTTAGTGGGATAATGCCATGGGAACATCTCTTTCACACTTTAAATCTTTCTAATTGGTCAAATTACATAGTTATATGATTTAGATATACATTTGTGGTAGCATTATAAATATTTGTACCATTATTATACCCAAATTTCAGCTTGAGACATATATTAGGTACATATGCCATGAAAAATAACACCTTAAATTGTAAAATCAAATCAAAGTTCATATTTCAAATACTTTATGGACTTTAACATACACTAGGATTATAGAAGACATTTGTGACTCTCCGCAGAGGGAAACCAAGCTTTCCTTCCTGCATTCTGCTAAGTTCAAGGCGGAATCTATTCTCCAAGTTGATTCTTGGATCTATAATGAAATAATGGGGCTGAAGAAGAAAGTGAAACAATGCAACACAATCAGGATGTTGATAGGACCATAATCAACCACTTGGAGGTGAAAATGAGAGATATCCCAAAAACACTTAAAGATTACGAGCATAATCTTAAAATGCTAATCAAGGAAAGTAGAACAAAGATGGAGTAGGTAACATCAAGCATCTGTGTTACTGCAGCTAGCCTTGGTAAAAGAGCAAATGAAGAAATAATATCCTTGGAGGGTCCATGTAAGAGGACAAGGTAGAGTTTGAGGAAGAAAGCCTTGCAAGTTGTTGCTACTTCAGCTGTAAACTCCATCCAGGATACTGCTACAATTGGGAAGGAGGCTGTTAAGATGATCATGGAATTGCAATAGAAGCCTAGGGTCTTCTTTGTAGGTTTTGTTCCTATTCAGGTCCTTATTGATGGTTGTTGTAATTGGTTCTTTTTTTTGGTCCTATTTCTTGGTTCTTGGTCTAAAACTTTATTTGAAGTTCTAGGTCCTTGTAAAACTTGGGTACTTTTATTGGACTATGTTTGTGGTTTTAGGTCCCTATAAAACCTGATTTTGATGCTACTCTTCAGTAGGTTACAAGACTGCTTTTCCTGGTGGTTGTTAATGCTTTATCTTTTTTGATTCTATTAAAGGGGTTTGGGGTCCCTTCAAAACCTTCTTTTACCGTAATCTAAAACATACACTAGGATGGATTTTTATGGACTGTTATTGAGACAATATACTATAGTAGTTGGTTTGATTTTGGAAAGGTTGAGGTGATTACATCACTCAATCCTACCAATTTTTAGGATAAATTGATTAAATCATCCACCCTCACTAGATTTATAGTGTGAGTTGACTTAGATCACTAATATGTACTTGAGGTCTTAGAATTTCCCTAATCCTAACTCCAATAATTTTTATTGAAGCATATATTAAAATCAAATTTATAAAAGGCAAGATGGTTACATTGATAAACATGTGTAATTATAACCTTGTTGTCTTTATTTTCAAGAACTTAAAATTATTTCAATTCCAAATTATATGCACTGATATATATTATAACATGCTCTTTTTTCAATTCAATCACTAATAAAACACTCAAGTTAGACTCACATAAAATCAAGGTGTGTGTAGATGATATTTATGGATTGTATAAAATTTTAGTCATGTACACTTAGAAAAACATAGAACTTATCAGTTCCTCTTAGTTTTGGACCTTTCCCATTTTTTCAAGTCTTGCATCTACTCTATCTTGTGTCCCTTGGCCTATCTCATTGTCTGAATAGTCTTATATTGATGATACAAACCTTCTCTCTTTCTTAGAATTATTAAAATGTACTAGTCTTCCACTTCTACAAGTTTTGAGTATGTACTTGTTTCCTTGCTCCCTAGACACTAATGTCTAGGATAGACACTAGAATTGATGTTAGTGTCCTAACCTAAGTGTCTAATTCCCTAAAGTCATCTAATTTCTAATGAAATGTATCTTAACGGCCAGATTAAATTCTTTAATGTGATTTATTACTCCAAAGAGATTGATATAAATACAAGATCAACCCTCATTCATTCCTCAACTAGAAAAATAAAATACCAAGTAAATGTATTATAAGCACTCCATCAAGCATTCAATTGAATAAATATTCCTTATTTCCATACTAGTCATAGGTAAAACATATCTATAGGTCTAAAGTACTAAAGGAGTAACCCAAGAGCCCAATTTTCCAAGCTATAAGATAGGTAACTATTGTAATTTATTTACACATATTTTATGATTCACACATAAGCCAACACATAGGTACGATCTACATGATTTTTAGGCCTTCTTATAGAGTATTGGATATGTAAAAAATGCCCATTGACATTGGGTTTTTTGGGGTCAGTTTGACACCATGTGCCCCTTAACCAATTTTACCTCAAGGTCAAAATGAAGACAAAGATTAGGTCTTTTTAAATTCATGAGGAATGATAATCCATGAACTAAATATAAATGCACTAGAATGAAGGCAAATTCAAACCCATAATCATCTAGGTGGTTGCATCTCTTTTTAGTAGGTATTCTATATAAAACACTTATATCAGATTCATTTAGTAGTATTGATGCAAACATCCAAGTTTGATGTTAATTTATAAAGATCTATAAGTGTTAGATCCCAAATCTAATGATTGTTCAAAAAATATCTCCTATCCTATTTCCTTTTCAAAATATATCACTATGTTAGCACCAAAACCAACTAAGTACATTACTTATTTAGCATATATAAATATTAGTTGTACTTTCCATATTTAGACTATCTTAGTTTATAAATTCAAAATATTCTTATATCTATGTTTAGCATCTAATTGGCTTGCTATATATTTGATTATCATTCTTGAGCCATCTAATTTATATATACCCCTTTAATCAAAATTAGGGATTATAATACAATCACCTAGATCATTTTAGGGTTAAATATTTAGTGAACCCAATATTTGAATACCATTATACCTAAGCATACCCCATATGATGTTTATTACCTACTTTGTCTAACCTTTATGTTTTTCATTTCTATTATCATGGAAGATATTAATTACTTTGATGACTATGATTATGAAACTATCCAAATCTTCCTCAAGGAAGGAATTAAAATTGAGTACTCTTGTATTCTTCTGAGTGCTAAAGAATGTAATATAAAATACTTGAATGGTGGTAGTCATTATCCATGCAATTAGGTCTAGGATCCCACCATTTAAAGAGATGAGTTTATCCATCTTAAGGAATATAAAAATCCTTTAGTGATTCTTCTTAAACGACCATTATATGACTTTGGCATTTGATACTTGCAAAATTATGGATACCAAGGCTAAGGATTGGGTAAACATGAGAAAGATATAACTCACCCTATATGTATTAAAAATAAAAATAAAAATATGCAAAGTGATGGACCTATAAAATGGATCATTATATCCATAAAATAATTTTTTTTTTCTTGCATGGTAAGTGTATCTAAATTTAATTTCTAAACTTATGATTTATTTAAAATAAAATAGAAATTATATATCATAGTTATGTCTTTAGAATTCCTTGTTATCTATTTGTTAGTTATTACTAATTATTATTTTAAAAAATATGTCAATGAGTGCATACACAATCCATACTAAGAAAATAATGATTCAAAGTATAGAGACTAATCATTCAAGAATAATGTTGGAGTAGTGTCAAAATCTTCTACAATAAGATCTAGTATTTTGGACAAGTTATGGACTCCTACATATTTACTACAGACTCCCATAGTAGCTATGGATTACATCATAAACATCTAAATGATTTATACATTAAGTATGGATTACAATAGGCTTGTTACAACAGATAAATATTACAATAAGCTTGTTACAATAGCTACAAATTATAATAGGCTTACTACATATCAACTATGCATTATAAAAGGCTTGTTATGGAAAATATATAGATTATATCAAACTAACTACAGACCATCTATGGATTACATCAAACCAACTATAGATTATATCAATGAGCTATGGATTTCATTAGCTAGATATGGATTTCATCAAGATTGTTATGGATTTCAATAGAACTGTTATAGACTTCAACAAAACTACTACAAACTTGTTTATAAATTATTTCTAAATATATTCTAATGTTCTAGCTATCATTAAGATTGCTTCCATTTATATTCTTTCTATATATAGATTTATTTGTATAGAATTTCTATTATAGATTGTATTCAAATATATGTTTAAGTAGTTTTGTTACAATAAATAGCTCTCTCCATATTTGGTGGAGATCTAGATTATGTTGTAATATATTTTATTATTGGAATAAATATCTCTCTCGATATTTTGTGAAGATAGAGATAGGATAGAGTATCATAGTTGTTACTACTAAATCAAGTGTTGGCTGGAATCACAAAATTATAAATTCAACCTTCCACACCCAGATGAATAATCAGTCAATACACTTTTCCTTCCATCATTTTGGGTAGACCATCTAAAACTTGTGTTCTAAATAAAACTTCTTTTGAGGAATGAGTTGACCACTCATTTCAAGGAAGATAGATCAATGTATTTATGTTTATTTATTTATTATATAATTATCCTTTTTGTTTTAAATTATTATTTTATTTCTTTTCTCTTGTAATCATTTTATTTTGTATAACTTTTTATAAACTTGCATGTGTTTTGTTTGTTTGTCATTTATTTTCAAGCCAGTAATTTACATTTTGTAAGTGTGATTTAATTTTTACAAGTGTGATTTACATTCTACAAGTGTGCTTTAATTTATACAAGTGTGATTTAATTTCATCAAGTGTGATTTGTTTTTTGGAAGTGTGATTTTTTATTCATTCAAGTGTGGAGTGTGATAGAAGAAACCATTTACAAAAGATCTCTTTCACTTATTGCATACAACTTTCAGACACTAGCCCTAGAATGACAATATTAAATGAATGGAATTGGCAACCCCCACCATTTTTGGTGCCATTGATAGGGAACTATGGTGTTATTAGGATATTTAGGATTTTTTAAAGAAATTCCTAGTGAGAGGGAATATGTCTTTGCAGATTTAGTGACTGGAGACACTTAGTTAATAGTTTCTTTATAATTTATTTTCTACAAAATAGCTTAAAATTTATTTTTATGTAATTAGGATTTATATTTAAAAAAAAAAAAACAAAACCCTCAAATATTAACATTGTTGTGTATAAAATAACAACTACTAACATCATGAAGGAAGATATAAATGTTGATGTAGGCTGGAAATGAAATTTTGAGACAACTAACAAGATGGAGAAAATAGTCTGATACATAATTTTTTATAGTTGTTCATAATAAAAAAATCTTAAATAGATACTTTTGTATCTAACATGCATATTTATAGAATGATCTACATTTTGAATTAGTTAGATCAACTATATATAGTTTTGTGAAACCTATATAAATATAGATGCACCTTTTCCAAAACCACCTATAATAGATTACACATCTTTTTAGATGATTTTTGAAAATTCGTATGTAATCCTTATTTTTTCTAAGAAACAAGTGAAAATCACTGCCAAATTAGTATCTAACTATTTTAAATCATCTCATACCTATATGCCTACAATAAAACTATTTTATTATTTTATATTTGGTTGAAAAACATAAATAGTTTCCAACAAGATAAGATTGCACATCAGATTTTGACTGAGGACAAAATTAAGATAGGAAGATGAAGGATGGATGAAGTGTATAATGAGATAGTGTTGTAATCTATGTACTTGCTAAATAAAGACTCATGAGCAAAAATTATGTGGGGTATTCAATCTCCTAGGTAAGCACAATTTATTTCCAATAATGATTGATATAGAAATAATTGATCAAGAAATTGAAAAGAAAAAAAAGATGTATAATATGTTAAAAATGAATTGTCACTCCAACCAAAATCTTGGTGATTTTATTTGGTAAAATGTTGCATGTAGAATGGATTTCATTTTGATCTAGTATGGCTAATTTTTTTGCTAATTCATGTCACAACCTGAAGATATTCATATGGATAATAAAAAAATCAAATCAAGTCAATGGATGGAGAGATTAATGAATATAATACATAAATATATCATTAAAAAATATTTCATGTAATATCACCATGTGTAGGAAGTTGTTTCAGACAAATTCCATGTGGGTCAAATAAATTAAAAATAATAAGAATTATCATACAAGGCAGATTATGGTAGAAATAGATAAGGGTCATGCAATAGATTTGACATAATTAGTTTGAATAGTTATAGGAATGTAACATACAATGGCTTTGGTGTCATAAATATATAGCTCCATATTTTGTATGAGTCAAAAATCTCAATATTAATAGTGAGTTTTATATAATTATTAATTTTTTAAATTTTTTAGCATGTACAATTTGTTACTCTTAAATTGGATGATCTAACCATTTCAATTTATATTTTATTTTGGAATCACTAAGTTTATACTAAATTTTTGTTTTTAAAATTCTTTGTAAACTTTAACTATTAATTTTCAAAGAAAATATAAATTGAAATACTTAGAAATAATTCCAATCTCAATACTATATGTTTATTCTATTGTTTGTGTTTGCTTTTAAGTCTGCATAAATGAGGAAGTTTGTCAAAAAAATGATGACAGTCTAAAAAATAATCAAAACTTCATCCCAAGATAGAATATAATGCAAACCAGAACATCAAATTTACACATAGTCATATGAGACCAAATATTTAATAATTTTTGAGTGTTGTAGATGCTATAAATTTGTAAGCATTACATGTTTTTAGTAAGTTGTCTCAAATAACATGAAATCATCCAAAAATCTTCAATGATAATAAAATATGTGGTTATAAAAATGGTAAATTGGGCTTGGATTCAAGGGGGTCTACCCCTTGACCCCAACCTGTATTGTGATAGGGAATTCATAAGGGACATTTCCCCTTGACCTTGCTTAGGGTTACCACTCTCAGACCCCTATTTTTGATTTCCTAGTGAATAAGAAGATAGTAAATAATTTTGCTCAGAATGATACAAATTCAGACCATGTTGTAGATGAATAAAATATAATTTTTAGCAAATATAAGAGGTATGAAAAATATATTTGTATCAAGGATGACAAGGACCTCAAAAATTTAGTCATTTAGGTATTTTTTCAGTTTCTAATTTCTATCAACTAATTTAGCAATATTTTCCCTATATAAATAGAAGTTAAGTATTGTTTGTGTAGTTCATAATAAAAGAATTGATGACTTTAATTTCAATCATTTCCATCCATCTTCACAAATTAGCTAAAATAATATCCACTTGCATAATAATAGAACTTGTCTGAGAAAGTTCTTATTCTCCAAAATAAAATCCCATTCAAAATAATATTAATTCCTACACCATCAATCATTCTTATGTAGGTTGAAATGCATTCTTCCACATATATCTAAATGTTCATCCTAAACAATATGTTGTTACCATTTATATTTCTTTGACATTATTAATATTATGCTTGTATAGAAAGGTTTTGTTTATTTTTAGTTTTTACATGATACTTTCAAGGAGACATTCTAGAGATGAAAATTTCTTCCCATGATTTCAACAAGTAATTGACAAATAATCCTGAGCTATCTTTGAAAAAATAAGGTAGTAAAATTAGCAAGTATCCATGATGATGATTGTCAACATATAGAAGATTCCATGCCACATTTTTAAGTAGTATGAAGATGTATAGAGTGTATGGTTAACCTTTTCCTTATCATCAATTTTTTGAATTAAAAATAAATAAATAAAAAATTATAAAATTAATTAAAAATAATAATAATGAAAATCTTTGGGTGTTGTTGGTAGTCTTGGTTTGAAAATCAACTTATTGGCAGACCAAATGATGTAATAAAGAGCCTTGATTAGAAAACTAGTTTACTGATTAGTCAAGGGCAAAAACATAAAAAATAAATAGAATACAATTTGTCCACTACAATAGTTGATGCAATTTTTTTTACATGGTTACTTACTTTTGTGCTCTTATTTTTAGCATGTAGCACTATACTTTTCTTAACACTTTTCCCAATATTTTTCACTTTGGCTATCATGAAATAAGAAATAAAGACTATGGCTATTCCAAGGTATTTTAATTTACTATTTTACATTTAAATTTACTTGTAAGTTTTTTTATTACATGAAGATTCACTCTTGTAAATAGCTTTGTTCTAGGGAAGTGGATAAACTTCAATCTAATATACGTAATCTCATTCCACTTCATTCATTTGGCATGCATGAGGACATGAATGAGATTAAGTGTATGGGAGGAGAATTAATTCAAAGATATAATAATTGGGCTTATCTAAACATATAAAAATGATTTGATCTTGATTATGGTGCATAGTTTTGAAAGGAACAAAAAAATTATGTCAAAAGTTGGTTTTTGGTCAAAATACATGTGTAGACACAGTACGAAATTCTCAACACAAGAACCTGCTCTCACCTCATTAAAAAAAAGAACAAAAAGAAGAAGAAAATTAATAAATAAAAAAATATGAAGAGAGCATCATGAGAATTCCACACAAAAACCTGTGTGAAATAGATCCAAAAAATATATAAGGATAGTATGAAAACCCTCCACATAAGAACCTATCCTTAAATATCTATTTTTATTGGACACTTTTGTTTGATATTTTAAAATATAATTTTCATTATACTTATTCAAATGAAATCAATTTGGGAAGCCCATTTGAAATATGAAGCTAAGTCTAACCCATGCATATGTACCATGATGTTTTAAATAGTGGCATGCATAAGGACATGCATGAGATTAGGTGTGAGGGAGATGATGATCCCATAACATGGATCATTATATCCATAAAATAAAATCATTTTTATTTCATGTTAAGTGGATCTAAATGTAATTTTTTAACTTATGATTTATTTAGAATAAAATAGCAAGTATATATCATGGTTATGTATTTAAAATTCCTTGTTATCTATTTATTATCTATTACTAATGATTATTAGGAAAAATATGTCAATCAGTGAATACATAGTCCATAATAAGATAAGAATTATTCAAAGTATGAAGAGTAACCATTCAATAATAATGTTGGAGTAGTGTCAAAATCTTCTACAATAAGATCTAGTATTCTAGTCAAGCTATGGATTCCTATAGGTTTGTTGTAGACTCCCAAAATAGTTATGGATTATATCATAAACTCCTACATTCTTTCTAAAAAATTTAAAAATTAAAATAGGCTTGCTAAAATAGATATAGATTACAACATGCTTTCTATAGTAGCTACAAATTACAACAAGCTTGATATTGATCAACGACAGATAACAAAAAGTTTGCTACATACCAGCTATGGATTACATCATACTAGATACAAACCAACTATAGATTACATCATACCGGCAATATATTACATTATCTATCTATGTATTTCATTAGCTATATATTTATATTTCATTAGGTTTGCTATGGATTTTAGTAGGCTTGCTACAAATTTCAGTAGAACTACTACAGACTTGTTTGGAAAGTATTTTTAAATATATTATAATGCTCTGGCTATCATTAAAAGTGATTTCCATTTATATTATTTTTATATATAGATTTTTATGTATAGAATTTATATTATATATTGTATTTTAATATATTTTTATGTAATTTTATTCTAATAAATAGCTCTCTCCATATTTGGTAGGGATTGAGATTATGTTGTAATATATTTTATTATTGGAATAAATTTCTCTCTCCATATTTTGTGAATATTTTGAGATAAGATAGATTATCATAGTTTTTAATCTTAAATCAGGTGTTGGTTGGAAACATGAAATTATAAATGCAACCTCTCACACCTAAATATATAATTAGTCAATACACTTTTCCTTCCATCATTTTGAGCAGTCCATCTAAAACTTGTGTTTTCAATAAATCCTCTTCCAAAGAATGAGCTAGCCACTCATTCCAAGGAAGATGGATCAATGTATTTATGTTTATTTATTTATTATTTAATTATTATTTTATTTCTTTGCTACTTTAATCATTTTCTTTTGTATAGCTTGTTGTAAACCTATAGGTATTTTGTTTGTTTATCATTTATTTTTAATTTAGTAATTTACATTATGCAAGTGTGATTTAATTTATAAAAGTGTGATTTAACTTCTAAAAGTGTGTTTTAATTTCTAAAAGTGTGATTTGATTTATGCAAGTGTGATTTTAAATTCTTGAAAGTGTGGAGTGTGATAGAAGGAACTGTTTACCAAAGATCTCTTTCACCTATTATATACAACCTTTGGACACTAGCCTTGGATTGACAATATTAAATGAAGAGAATTGATGACCCCCATAAAAAAGGTTGAGTTTTTTAAAACATAATTGAGTTACCAATAATTTAAGTCAATTAAACATGTACATTTTACCAAAATAGTGGGTACATATGACTAAGAGGTTCCTTCATTTGATCGTCAAAAATTTCAACAACCACATAAATAGATTATGGAAAATTAAAAAACAACTAATTAGGGGGACATGTATTTAATCAAACTAATTAGAACCCCAAAAATTCCTACATTCCTAAACAATATCCCTTTATTCATGGGTTGTGGTTTTTTCTCACCTTTATATAAAACAAATTTTATATCAAAAAAGGTGTCTTTACAAAAGTTTTCCTAAGATAAAATTGTTATACCCTTACCAAAGGAAAATGAAATAAATTATTAAAATTTTATAAGCTATTAAAATGATATATGTAACATACCAATGATTAAATATCCCATACCATTACCAAAATGTCCTAAATTTAGTGATTATGAACTTGTACTTGTTATACATGAGGATGATGATACTCATATGAATAGATTAAAAAAATGGGGTAGGTTGGAACTAATGATAAAACCCATGATAAATACCACTATTCACATATAATATATAATATCTATGATGATCATTATTGGGGATCTTCAAAATCAAATTTATATACTTCAAATGCAAATGGATTTCCATAATGTTAATGCACATGTGACTTAATTCGATAATCAACCTCTTTTGAAATGTATACTTGAATATCCTTATCCACAAGATTTTGAATTACCAAATTTACATCTCTTTTTGAGACACAAAGACCCATTCAAATACATGATTATCTATGTACATTATTTTGTTCAATGGGCACAAGATGACAAACTATTGTAAAAAGTATTCCATATGAGCATTTCTGATGAAGCTTAAAATTGGTTCTATATCCTACCAAAATGATCCTTAATTTTCCCAATTGAAATATGTTTTTTACATTTATTTCAATATCAACAAGGTGTCAAATCTAAAATTAAAACATTTTCTCAATTTTAAACAATGTGATGATGAATCCTTTCACTACTATACTATTTGATTCAAAAGTGCATCGTATGATCAACCATATAAACCCTTAGATTTGTATTTGTAAGTTTTTTTTATTTGGGGGATTTTTTAACCATTAAAGGAATGAGCATTGTATAAAAAATATGTGGATGTGCATAGATATGATTCCTTCATAATTACTCATTCAAAGGAACTTAACATACCCTCTAAATATAAAAGTTTTATCCCTCACACAAAGGATGGAGATAAATCACCTAAGGATCATTATGAAAAATAATATGATATCCCTAATATTTATATGTCTAGTTTCTAAATGTTAGTCAACATTGGGCCAATCCAAGGTCCATGTTTTATGAAAGAATCCCAAAATAAACAAAACAAAAATTATTCACACCAACAAGATTTAAAAATTACCTTATTAATTGGTGTTGATTATTTTTGGCATAACCATATTGATCCTACCCAATAAAAACCTACTTGTAATGTATGATGTTTACAAAAAATTGGCTTCAATCTAAAAAAATTAAAAAATAAATGAGGTTGGAAAGACCCCTTTATAAGAATAATAAAACAATTTATATTTGTCCTAAAATAATAAAAACACTAGTTTTGGTTATGCCTACCACATCTCCATATGCATTTATAGTAGGAACTCTTTGGCTATACCAAATGAAAGCAAAAACTAATCCAAATCATCAAGGTGTTTCCTTTCTTCATAAAATAAAATTAATACATATACAAAATGAGATCATTTATTTTTATAAGACACTTTCAAAATGTGATGAGGAATATGATATGTAACTTTTTGCCTTATCTAATTATGAAGTAAACAATGTAAATGATACAACTTAGGGTTATCAGGGACCAAATATATAGATACCTATGACAATCCATCAGATGAGATTATGGAGTAGTCTCTTAAAAACATTCCAAAATACAAAAAAAAATCCAAAATTATTTAAGTAACCTCCATGTTATATTCGCTCCTTAGAATCTATGTGTTAGTTACATGTTAATGGATGGCATATTTAGTTACTTATACATACATGTATATGTGTCACACTTCTATTTGAGTTACATAAATGAATGATCTATTCCTATTTTAGATTTTGGGTCTTCTCTATACTCATGTTATGCAGACATTAGGGGCATCCAATTCTTTGATCTTGATATACACAGGCTATATCATTCAATGATCACATTCCATTATCATGATGTGAGATTATATGTATTTATGCATAAATTTATCCATGATTAGATATTACACAAGGTGCTTAATATGCTATAAAATGACATTTTTTACTAACACATTTGATCCATGGGCTATGATGACATGTTTATACTAGTTACTTATACTTTCCTTTATGCACTTCTTTGAGTTTCTTACCTTGATATTGTCTTGATTTTTTGAGAATTTGAATATGTTATTTTTCTTATTACCCCTAGGCCTATGTATGATTTAATTAAAATTTGTATATGTCATTATTTATTGTATGTAAATTTGAATATGCCATTATTGATTTTATAGACATTTAACTAAGTCATGTCCCCTCGATTATGTGGCATTTGAACATGTTCTTTTTTTGTGGTTTCCTTAGACCATTGCCTTTTGAATTAATTTTGAGTGTTCTTATCTATGTGCTTGTTTTCTTGTTGAGTTTTATTTTTACTATCTATATGTTTCCATGATGCTTATCATGTACCTTAGATCTTTAGGTGATCACATTAGTTCTATGTACTTTAATGATATATCTATATAGACATATTCTTTTTATAAACTAAAACATTCCATTCATAAATTATGTAGTTGTGTTATCCTTTTGATGTGAGGTAACTACTAGTTCCCATCATTAACTCACCTAAAATGGGAATATTAGTGGGGGCATGCCATATATTCATGTTCTCCATATTTGGCACAATTTCAGATTTAGTGGGGACATGATTTGGAAGCATGTTCTCTACACACATTCAATATGTGGTACTTATATTAGTTTTCAAATTCAATGGGGGAATGTCATATGGGCATGGATTAAACACATTCAAAATTATCAGATTTAGTGAGGGAATGCTTTTGAAACATATTATCCACCCCTATTAAGTATTCAACATCTTCAAATTATAGTGATAACATGTTTTATAAATATGTTCTCCACAGTGGTACTTATATCAGTTTTTAGGTTTCTCCATATATAGTGTCAACATGGTTTGGAATCATATTATCTACACTTACATAGTTTTCCAAATTAAAAAAAAATATGTAGTTATAAGATTTAGATTCATAATTGTGGCATAATTTTATACATTTGTACTATTATTATACATAGTTTCAACATGAGACATATCTAAGGTGCATATGCTATTTGATTTTTGCCTAATATTGAAAAATACAAATTAATTTTAGATTATAAAACTCTTTTATATAATGTTATCATATCAAAAACTTTTTTTTACTGATACCCCATGGAGTTTTATGAATTTTATTAAGCCAATATACTATAGTAGTTATTTTACCTTTTGGTATGGTTGAGGTGATTAAATCACTCAATATTTCCAAGTTTTTAGGTAGGAATTGATTGTATCATCCAACCTCACTAGGTTATAAGTATCATTTGTTTACATAGTTGAATTAATCTTAACTTATAAGTGGTAACTCACGTTTTCTCTATATTTTGGGGCATGGGCCTCTCTCTCTCTCTCTCTCTCTCTATGGATATATGTACTCTAAAGATTTGTATATATTCATCCTAATCTTAGTTTTAGAGCCTTACAATGATACATATATTTTAAAAAATCTTTCCAATAGGCAAGGTAGTTGCATTGACACATGTGTACTCTTAAACCTTGATCTTTTAATTTAAATAAATTTTAAGTAATTTCAATCACAGATTATATGCACTAATTATATAATATAACATGCTCTTAATTCTATATCATTCCCTAGTAAATCACTCAAGTTGGGAACATGTAAATATAAGGTGTGTTTTACATGCCTAGGCATACATTCCTTTCTTTTAAACTATAAATTTCATTAATAAATTAAAGGGGTAAATTTTAGATTATATTTATGGATTATATAGAGCCTCAATCTTGTACATTTGGTAACACTTATATCTTGGTTGTTCCTCTTATTTTTGGACCTTTCCTACTTATGTAATTCTCACATCTATTCTATCTTGTTCTCCTTGGTCTATCTCTAAGTCTAACCGGTATTATGTTGTTGATAAAAACTCTCTCTTTCCCAGTATTCTTAAAATGTACTTATCTTCAACCTATACAAGTTTCCTTTCTCCATTGATAGTAACATTTGGGATAGACACTAACATCAACATTAGTGTCCTAACCTGACATGAGTGTCTAATGCCCTAAAGTCATAAAATTTACAAATGAAACATATACTAATGGTTATCTTAAGTGATTTTATGTAAGTTACTAATCCAAAGGTATTGGTATAAATACAATATCAAACCTCATTCATTCCTCACTTAGAAAAATACTAAAGAGACCAAGGAAACTTATAAAAAGCACTCTATCAAGCATTTAATTAAAAAAAGCTTCCTTATTTTCCATACTCGTCATAGGTAAAACACATCTATAGGTTTAAATTACAGAAGAGCATCACAATAATCCAATTTTCCAAGTTATAAACTAGTTCATTTTTTTTACTTAATTTCCACATATTTCATGATTCACACATAAGCCAACACATAGGGGAGAACTATGAGTCTAAGGCCCTCTTATGGAGTATTGGCTATGTAGGTTGTGCCCACTAACAATGGGGTCAGTAGGGTCAGATAGATACCATGTTCCCACTAACCCATTTTTCCCCATGGTCAAAATGAAGATGAATAATTAGGGTTTTCAAAATTCATGAGTGATAGTCCATGACCTAGATCTAAATGAATTGGAGTAAAGGTGAAGACAAGCCCAAAATCATCTAGGTTGTCACATATCTTTTTATTAGATATTCCATATAATAAACTTACATCGAACCCATATAATAACATTAATGTAACCATACATGATGACATTAGTGTCTATAGCTTTAAAACCACTGGATCCAAAATATGATAACTATTTTAGAACTATCTCCTAACCCATTTCCTACATGTTATAGATATAACATTATGTTAACATAAAAACTAGCTAAGTATATTACTTTCTTGGAATTTCCATACACATCTCAGTCGTACTTTTCATATTTAAGTTGTCTCAATTTTATGAATTCAACATGTGCCTATATCTAAGTTTAGTATCTAAATGGCATGTTATATATCCAATTATCACCCTTGTGCCATTTCATTTATTTATACTCCTTTAAAAAAATCTAAGGATAACAATAATATCAACTAGATATTATAGGTTTAAATAATGTGCTATACACACCCAATTACACATTATTTTTCCCATTATAAATTTCATTACTTTATTAAAGAGAGGATGTAGACACTAAATATGAATTATATATAATTTTAGTATTGTATACTTAGTAAACACTTCTCATGGTTGTACCTTTTAGTTTATAGAAAATTCCTACTGCTAAAAGGCTTGTATCATATATCTCTTATGCTTATTGATTATATATTAGTATGAACATATGTTATTATAGTGATAAATCCTTCTATATTATGTAAATTTTCATTAAACTCTTCATTATCATCCTTTTCAAGTTTGGGACCTATACATGGATTCCATCTTCCTAGACACCTACATCCTAGCTAGATGGCTACGTCAATACAAGTGTCATGAGCTAAACTAAGTGTCTTATTCCAAAAGTCATCAAATTTATAATTATAACATATCCTTATGGTCATCCTAATTTATTTAATGTAGATATTTCTTGAAATAACTAGTATATATGAATGATAAATCTTCATTCTTTCATCACCTAGAAAAAGACTTAGCAACTCACAAGACAACTTACCAAAAGTACTACATAAAGTATTCAAGTGAGACAAAATTACATATTATTTATTATTTAAATATCAATCATAGATAAAACCCATATATAAGGCTTAATTACTAAAAGATCATTCCATGAGCTATGTTTTCAAATTTCAAGATAGGTCACTCTATGTACTTTCTTATCACACATTACATCCTTATGCACACACAAGCCAACACATAGTGGAAAAACACATAAGTATGAGTCCCTTTTTAAATTATTGGCTATGTAGGCAATGGCCATTTATATATAGGTACTTGGGGAAGCTTGACACCCTATGTCTACTAACCCATTTTTTCCACAATTACTCCAAAGTTGAAGAAGTTAGGATTTTATTATTTGACAAAGAGTGATAACTTGTGTGTGTGATTTGAACACATCAAGGCAAATGTGAATAAAAACTAAGAATTTTATAAGTGGTTTAATATATATCTAATAAATATTCCATACTATATACCTGCATTTAACTTAGACACTAGTTTTGATGTAGTTATCCATATTTCACACAACCATCTGAGCCATATAATGCAAATTTATAGAATCTAATGACTATTCTAGAATCTAGATCTAATCTACTTCCTAATTTTTGTATATTATAACTACATACACATAGTTATCCATATAAGTACTCTTTTTTTAAATTTATTAAAAATCAATAAATATTTCTACCATTTATTTTTGGCATATCTCATTATTATATATTCAAGATATCATTTTTTCAAGTTTGAAATTAATTATCCAGATATAAATCTATTTATCACCTTTATGATTATTAATTTATAAATTATTAACCATATAATATATCTAACCATCTCAATTTAGGGTTAAACACACATATATAAGGGTAATATTTCATTCCTGATGAGATGTATCACATTCATACACTCTGCTTGCACTAGAATTTATGGATTAATAATTATTTAGGGAAATTAGTGATTTAGAAATTTATCTTAGATTTATTTCCTTGTGGTTTCATTAAATATAGATAAAATGAGTCATTGACAATTCTTAACTAAATATATCTATATTTTTATCCAACCATTTGAGGTATTCAACCTATAACATCTCTTGCATAGCTCCACTGGAGCCAACGGGGGAGATTGAAGAATCAATGAGTCCACCCCAAGGTAATTATTTTTATCCCAATACTCTTTAATTTAATTATTAGATTAGATCTTACTTATTAATTTGTAGATGTATGTGTTTATCCTGGCTTAGGTTCTTCCTTATATGAAATAAGCTAGTATAGATATAAATTTGTTTAAGATTTTCATTTATCACCTTAAGTTGCATAGACCCCCATTTGGTTAACCATTAAAATTTACCTTATTTAAAATAAATTACCCATCATTTCATTAAATTTTATGCCTTTAATATTATTTACTTTACTCATATATTTATAAGCATAGTTACAATTATTTACCTTTGTTGAGGTCTAGTGGAAGCTATATCCTTAAGTCATAGTATTAGGATTCATACCCTTTACCTATTGAAATTTGAATTTTAGGTTACCCTATAATATATATATATATATATATATATATATATATATATATGGATATATTGGGTCCTTAAATATTTGTCTATGTATATGTATGATCTATTTTATTGACTTTATTCATGTCCTAGTCTATTAAGACAAAGATGATAGTTATAGGTCATCCTAGCCCATACATAGATTCTAGTGAATCTACCATAAATATTAACCATTATTTGTTTGGATAATTTTCATGTTTGTCTTTTTATATTATTAGTGACACCATAAAAATAATCATATATATTTCAATCTAATTGTATTGGCCATCTTGATACCATTTCTTAGTTTTAGCAATTATATTGGTCAACTTGATACTATTTCTTATTTTTTCCAATTGTATTAGCAAGTATAATACCTTTATGTGTCTTTATATATTATATCAAGTATCCTGATATAGTTTTGTATGTGATTCCAACTATATCAGATAACATGATACAATTTTATTTGACCAGTTTCTACTTTTGATTGTATTAGCTATCCTTTATTTATTTCATTACATGTAGATTTTTATTTCAATTTGAATGACCTTTATTTATATTTTTGATATTATCTTCCTAAAATTATGTTTCTATAGGTGTAAAACTCACAGGACCTATTTTTATAATACAAGTGGTCATCAAATTTATTTGAGTTGTGGTGTGAGGGGTACTACCCCAATACCCAACCATTAGATAATAAACTTTAGTTTGCATTTACCTCATGGTATTTTATAATTACTTAGATTTTTTATTTTTTCAATACATAAGAAGAATTTTAAATATTTTATTTTTTAGTGCACCAATAAGTGGTTAACCCTAGGAAGTTACTCCCAATGTACCTCATAGATGATATAGTGTAGCTACGAGATGGTGGAATCCTTTGTAGTTAATTCCCTTTAGGTTATGTTAACTATTTATGCCTAAGATCAGTATATTTAAGATATTAAAACTCAAACACACCCTAATTATTTATACTTTCCTATCACTTTGAACTTTCCATTATTTAGTTAGATTATCAAATTATTTGCTTTCTAAATGGTATTAACTAGCCTAATATCATTATGTGTGGGATAGTTGTATTAGCCAACCCAATACAATTCTATGTATCTTCTCAATTACATCAACCAAACCAATATAGTTATAATTTTTTAACCAATTTAACCTAATTTATTTCTTACAGTATATACTAGTCTGATATAGTCCTTTTATCTAGTTACCAATGTTGCCATATTTATACTCAACTGTATCAACTAGTCTAACATACTCTAGTTTTTAGAGACTTAATTACATAACTATATCAGCCTAATTTATATATTTTTTGTTTAAATATCATAGTCTAATTATATTAATCATCCTAATACCAACTATTTTCAACACAAAACTATATCAACTAACCTAAAATAAATTATTGTCTAGATTTAACAACTAATTATATTAGCCTACCTAATACCATAAGTTTCTTATGACCAAACTTATTATTATGTATTATATTTCTAGTTATTTTATCACTATAATTTCACCTTCTATAATATCATTTGCAAACATAAACCCATCCAGATTCTATATGGGTTGCTCCTTCATCCTTGGATTATCCACCATTGAGGATAATTCTTCATGGTGTAATTTATCTCATCATCATCCATTTCTCAAATGTAACATGGTTGAAATAAATTAAAATTATAATCTATAGGATCCCACATAAATTATTAATAACCTTGATGATAAAACCATTTATACTCCTAACAATAATGTAAGTCTTAACAAGATTTCCACATTTGCTATAGTAGTTAGGGTAGACAAAATCAATATTTGGAACCTTACACCCAAAAAAAATATTTTCAATACCCCATCTATTCCTAATCCTCCATAAAATTATAATCCTCCTCTAACCAATGTCAATCAAAATCCCAATTCTAATCCTCCTTTAGATTCATCAAAAATCTTTGCACAAAAGATAAAATATTACTCTTATGTAAGCTTTAAGTAACAACCAATTTTTCCAAATGTAAGACCACATTTTGAAAATGGATAATAAACCCCTTAAAATCATTATGAATTATAAAAATTAAAATTACAACCCTCCCCTATTGATGATATAAATTATTATGTTAATGAACTAACCCTTTCACCTATCATGAACGTCAAGATGGAATCATATAAATTTAATTATAAGGGGTACACAAAATAAGAATTAGTTATAAGATGTATTTATAAGGTTTTAAAATAATTATATGGATAAGTTATCACATCAAATATTTAATTATAAATTATTATATTTTAGAAATCATATTTTTTTAATCATAAAATTGGAATCAGATTCGAAATATGTAATCTAGCATATCTAACAAAGTAATGTCTATAGAAGAGATAATATCTTGAAGGAAAGATCTCTAATTCATATAATATTGTTTGCCAATCTCTTGATGCCACAAAAATTATAACAAATAAATATTTAAAAATAAATTAAATAAATAAAAATAAAAATAACATAAACCAAAAGGAAAACCAAACAAGGAAACCAAAAAATATATATCATACTAGCAACTATTAAAAAACCAACATATTATAAAAGAAAACTAAATAGAACTTATTATAATACAAAAAGTGATAATATAAGTAAGAAAGTAAAAGTAATTAACTAAGCTAGGAATGATTTATAATAAATAACTTAAGAATAGAAAACAACCTAAAATAATTAGAAAAAAATTAATTAAATCTACCAACTACTAAGAAACTAAGCTTCAAACATAAATAATTAATGAAAAACAACTAATTTCTAACCAAAATAAATTTGTAATTTGTAATTATTGCTAAGTTAAGTCTAAAATATAAATAAATAAATCAAGAAATGAGGAAGAAATATTGATAAGAAAATATAGAAATAAAACCTTAAGGAATAATAAACTAAATTATATCTTAAGATAAAATAGGAAAACACAATAAAATTATCAATATTAAAACATAAAGAGAAAATTGATCAAACAAACTGATAAAATATAAGATAGATACTAATCTAAAATAGAAATGAAACTAATCTAAAATAAGAAAGAAGGTGAAATAAAATAGAAATTTTTGAGTCTTGAAGCAAGAGTCATCTTCAATGGGTAAAATAATATTTTATTCATAAACATAAATGAATTGGTTATAAAATAGTCTTCAATAAAAAAATCAAAATTAAAATTGAAATATCAAGAATTTTTCACAAACAATGTTCTATTCATCATTATTTAGGCTAAGTACAAAAAGTTTTGCACATTTACCTACATATCTACAATCATCAAATGATATTAACAATTGATAATATTTAGATAATTAGTTATGACTAATTCAAGAAAATTGGCTATACATGCATTACTAAGTAAATTACTTCACCATTAGATAATGATATTTTTGGTCTATCTACAAATAACTATTCAATCTCAGAGATGTTTGCATAAAAAATAAAATAAGAATAAAAAAAATCAAACTTAAAAGAGCTCTTGATACCTATATGTTTCTCATTTTGTTATGTATCTTTAATCTTTTTATAAAATATTACACATAATGTTTAGTTAGTTATAGTTAAAGTTAATTAAATTTAAAAGTAAATTAGTTTACTTTATGTAGACACCTAAATTACATTTAGTGTCAAAATGCACTTAAAATCTATTAATAATTATTTTTAATATAATTCATGTCACCTCCCTCAAAATTCAAATAATTGAATAAATCAAATTAGTCAATTGTGCACACTTTTAAATACTTGTTTGAATATTAAATATAGATTTTACACCTCACCCAACATATTTCACTTTATTCCCCCTCAAATGGTGACTCATTTCAACCAAACCCACAACTTCTTCAACCTCTTTTGAGTCATCCCTTGAATTGACAAAAAGTTTGACTCATTCCTACTAACTCAATTAACCATTCCAATACTTCTATTAACCATTTGAAATGGTAATCATCCTCATGGGTGAGGAATAATTAATCACCATTGATTATTTGGATCATTTAAGAAATCCAAATAACTCTTCACTATTGAATTTTTCTCTAAAAAACTATAAATAAACATGAAAACCATCATTTTCATCTATCCTAACTTATGTTAACGAAGTGTTATTCAATTCAAAAGTGAATACAAGTGAATCAAAGTGAATAAAAACATCTAAAAAATCTTTTTGCATCAAAACACTACCCACTCTCCTTTTTATTGGAAGAGTAAACAACCACATTGTTGAAGAGAAAATCAAGTTTACATTATAATGAAATAAACTTGCATATTTAAGGTATAATTTTTTGTTTACTATTTTCATTGTTTGTTTCTCTCTCTTAGGCTGAATTTAGCTTAGGTTAAGATTTCATAATTAATTGATTTATTATAATTTCTATATTTAGTTCATACATTATGGCATGCCAAGTGGGACCTTCCCTCATCTTTTTCATCTTATGTTCATCATAATTGCATTTAGAAAGAATTTTTTTATTTGATTGTCATTATTTGTATTTTTATATGCATTTAATATTGCCTTTGTGAGCGTTAATATAAGCTAAAGGTTGATATTTGATATTTTTTGCTTGATTGTGTACACTCACTACATAACTATAGATTTGGAAACATTAGTTATGAAATTATATTCAAAAAAAATGAAATCATTTTTGACCCATTTTTAGTCTATTTTTCCTAATTTAATTTACATCATTAGCTTTTTATTTACCTTTTTATTTTGTCTATGTTTTCAAAAATTTCTAATTATCTACTACAAGAAAACTACAAAACTGGCAAACTTTTTAGTGAAATCATTGTTTCTAACTTTAAATTCTTTAATTAACTATAAAATTGTTATTTTGAGCAGTGAAATCATCTTATAAACACAAATTTGTCCCTCTATGTTTTTTATGTTTTATGTTTCTATGTTTGTAGGTTTAATAGTGAAATCATTTTATAGTTGAAAAATTGTCCTTGTAAGAAATGAAATTATCATTCTATATAGCAAAATCACTTATCATATCATCAAAATCATTTCTATAGGCTATGAATTTGTCATTTTGACTAGTGAAATAATTTTTATAATGGCAAAATTATCATACATACCAGTGAAATTTATCCATAAGTGAATTTTTTTTTGTTCTCTATTTTCTCTATTATGTTTATTTCTTGTGTTTGACTTATTAAGATTTCACTTTTCTATCTTTCTGTATAATTGTGAATTTGTTACAAATAGGTAGTTTTTATATTATTTTTGTTGTTTTTCTTTACTTCATTATAGGTTGCCTTCTACAAAGCTTAAACAAACATTTTAACCATTTGTTTTTAGAATGCTTGTCAAAAATAATCCAAAAAAAGACTAAACAAAAACCCAATTTTATTTATTTTACTAGTACTTTCAATTTTATTTTTTCAAAGTTTTTAGAAATTACATCACTTTTAATTTCAAATTATTTGTTTGTAATTGTGTAAATTATGTATGCTCTTCCCTTGGCATCACATTGGTGATGATACTTGGGAATAAAAAATAATTCCATAATTTTTTTATTACTATTGATTTTTTTATCTCAAAAATATCATTACATCTAACATCCCAAGAGAGACCCCATTTGTTTTTTAGGAAAAACCTTAAATCCTTCAAAAAACCCATCTATCCCTTTATGCTTGTAGAATATAAAACTTTGGATGCCATTTGTACTTGTGTAAATTTATTTGTTGGTTCCAGATCCTATGAAGCACCAAAACCCAAACCACAAAATATAGAAATCACCATGCACTTTACATGTTTTCACAACATAAAAATTGTATCGTATCTTCAGATCACTCCATGCACCTAAACTAGTAGAATACATAATTTAGCATGAAATTTGTATATTTTCATAACATGCAAAGTTCATAATAGTTTTCAAATCCCACTAAACCTATAAACCCCCCTTCCATGGAACCTGGAACCTCTAATGCACATTGGATGTTTTAAAATGTACAAAGTGCATGATCATCTCTGCTTTCTACCAAACTCAAAGCCATGGGATGCAGAGCCTCGAGTACACTTTTCATTTTGAAAATATACAAAGTACCTCATGGGTTTCTTCCACCAAACCACATTTGCCATCCATGAAGAGTGAATTTGCTTCAAGCAGGTCCAACCTCTACCAACTAATCACCAAACTCATTCTCATGTAATGCAAAACCTAAAGTGCACATTGTACATTTTATGTCAAGTGCACATTGAGTCCCATTTCCCACCAAGTGATGTCTTCCCACAGAGAGTGGACCTACTTCAATCAGGTCTAACCTCTATTAATAAAAAACCAACTTTATTAATTATAGGATTTTATTATATAAAATAAGTTTTTTTGTAAAGTGTTATCATTTGTTAAATTTATAAGTGTGTTTTGGAGCTTTGATCACCTATTCCCTCACCACTGAACCTCAATCCACATGCAAATATGAACCTATACTTTAAGCCAAGATTATAAAACTTCAAACCACATCACCTTTACCTATAAAAATGGTACTTTCCTTATGTCATTTCATTCTAAGTTTCCTTCCTTAAAAGCATTCAAGTTATTTATAGTTTCTTGTAGGGTTTTATTTACAAGTCTAGGGTTTCATTAAAAAAATTTGGTTTAGGGTTTTCATTCAAATTAATCACATGTAATTTATTTTTCACATGTATAGGGTCAATCTAAGTTTTCTAGGGCTCCCTATGGATTTCTCATTCCCAAATCCTACAACATAACCTAAGAAAAGCCCCTTCATTTCCCTCTAAGATTTTGCATTAAAAATAAGGGTTTTCCGAAAACTAAAAACAAATATTCTAGAGCATATACTTAAGATTCAATTTAGAAAATATTCCCTTCCAAAGTTTCCCACAGTGTCCCTACAGACACTAGACCTGTATCAAGCACCTAAATTCTTAGTAAGATTATAAGACTTTATAAAAAGTGGATGTGCTCCAATCACCTTCCACTTCTACTAAAATTTTGACATGCTTCAAACACCATGGAGATCTCATGTGATTTTAGTACCTCCAAGTTTAACTAAAAATCTAATAGTTCTCAAGAACCATGGGAAGTGGATGTGCTTCAAGCACCTCCAAGTTCTATTAGAGAGTACAAGTACTCTAGACACCTATAAATCCCACCAAATTTTACAATTGGTTTCTCACAAGTAATAACTTTAGTTTTCATGCCTCCCAAGGAAATGCAGTTCAAATGTAAGGGCCTTGGGGTGAGTTCTTTTTTGGAGTCTAATATGGCATAAATAAAAGAAATAGATTTTAGTCACATTGATCAATGAGATTTTTGGGTTAGGATAGGTGCACATTTCAAAAGTGACTGGATCTAGAGTATATATGACTTTGGTTTACCATAAGCTATAGCTTGTATGCAATTATAAGTGCATCATGTTTATAAATCAATCTTAGCTCAGAGAAGATAGATCATACCTACACTTCTGATTGGAAATACATTTATTAATCAAGGGCATGACCAATATGGGGATCTTCTACACTTGATTATAGGATGACTCATCATAATACACCATATTAGGAAGGATTTCAAATCCTACAGTTTAACACAATCATGTAATAACCCTAAAAGATTCCTAGATTTAATGTTTACTCTATTCTAATAAACAAGAAAGTAAATCTAATCTATTTATTACCAAAGCTTGTAGAATAAAGAAGGGGTTAAAACAAAACAAACTAAACTAAACATTGATAGAATACATATACTCATGTCAATGTATACAAAATTTTAATGCATGAGAGAGAAGCACAACTACATTATCTACCTACTCTTATAAAGGAGAAATAAAGCTAGGAATACTTACATTTTAAGATGAACCCATCGATCCTCAATCTCTCCTTTGGCTAAGGTGCTTCATAAGAGATTGTTGTGGTATGTAAGGATAACAAGGACAAATCATCTCTAGTCTACACAACCTATCTATGCATCTAAAAGAATTCTCCATAAGATAAGATCTATATCTCCAAAGAAAGTATGGAACCCTAAGATTTATTCCTCATATAGAATGGTCAATAAGTAGATGTTCAATCACACTTATTCTTATTCACTTCTCTATTCTCAAATGGTTATAAATGAACTTGTATATATAGGTGGATCTTTCCCTAAATACTTATAAATATGTCAACTATAAAGGGTCAACCCAGTCAACCTTGTATGCTTTTAGGAGATAAATCACTAGGTCCCAAGCTAGGTCAGATGAAGGGCTAACAAAACTCCAAGTGAAAAATATCCCTAAATAGTATAGGGGAAACCTTGTTAACCCTATATAGTAATCAGAGGCTGATCTTTGTATAAGGTTGACCTAGTCAAGCTAGTACAATCAATTGGTGAAAGGGGGTCAAAGTAAGAAAAAGGAGGATAAAGTATGAAAAATGACTAGAATGGGTACAATAAATAATAATAAGCTTAGAGTAAATGGTTTTAGGAGACAAGTGTGTAGATGTTAAGTGGAAAAAGGGATAATAATCTTATGAAACACCAATATTCTACCCATCCCTTTCCCAGTGCACTCCTTGAGGCATACACTTCGAGAGATTGAGACTCGATGGGTTCTTATAAGATAAAAAGTGTCAGTAAGTGATAAAATTTTGAAAATATTTTGTGTATACATATGCCCCACTCTAATCTCATCATGTGTCACATAAGTATAACACAAGATGGTGCTTCAAGAAATAGAACATGATAACACACAACACTGATGCAAAGTAAAGTGCAGTAATAAAAAAAATATAAATGAAAGAATTAGACTATAAGAGGAATGAAGGAATCCAATGTGAAGAACACTAGGTGAACCTATATAAGTTAGTGCAAAAAATAGCCAAAAATCAAATTTTTTGGAAAATAGGCATATGATAGTTGAAAATATTCTCTATGTCATCATGGTTCCAACACATTTTATAGTTTTAAAAATAGATGACTATAAATAAAGATATAGGCAAAAGAAGGAATTTAAAGAAAAATAATTAAAAATTTTGAATTTTGAAAAGTGTTTTTAAATAGGGGAAAGAGAAGTCATTTTGTTACTTTGACTTTTGAAAAAGAGAAAAAAGAGCTCTAGAGACCAAATGAGCTAGGATGGAGAGGATAAAATAGGCTAAATGAGGAGGAGATCCAAGAGTGGCAATAGGTGCACTACAGATATGCAACTATGAATCTTAAGCCAATTTTGAAGTATTTTAATAAATAAAGTGTATTTTTAGAAAAATTAATTTTTAGCATTTCTAGATGTTAGAATGAAGTCAAATTAGATTCTATAGGTAGGAAAAACTAATTAGGCAAATGAGTTTGAATAAATTAGGGAGAAAATTTCTAGAAGACATTTTTTAGGAAAATGTAAGGGGCCAGTAGTGAGAAACAACTAGGTTAACCCAGTCGACCCAGTAAGCTAAAAATGAGAAAAATTCACACTACTAACCTAGTAGGTATGTGTGAAGCCCATATGTTTCATATAATATCAACCTAGTATAATTTTCCAACTGATCTAAAAAGTATATAATGACAACATAGTACTAGGGAGGGAAAAAGAAGAGGGTTGACTTAGTTTTCTGAGTCAACCAGGTCAAAAATAAAGAATTTTTGGTCAAACTAGGTTGAATAAAGAACCAAAATGGGTACAAAAATGCATGAAAAAGGATAGAATGTCCCAAAATGACAAAGGGAAAAAAGGACCGAGTAGGCTAAAAATAGGTAAAACTGAATAAATTAAAGTAATTTAGGCTTGTTTTTATTGAAATTGTAAAAATAATGTATTATGATTATACATGTCATGGAGGATCTAATACATATTTTGTTGTTTTTTGGTTGCAAAAATGACCCATGTTTTGGATATTAGTAGATGTGTCTTGGCTAGTGAATCTACTAGAGTGTTTGACTATAGAAGATAGAGCTAGGATAGTAGCTATAGGTCTAGGAGGGATAGTTAATATGTACAAGATTCCCCTAAGCATGGATCTATTAGTCATGTTCCTTAGATTTTGAGAATTATTGAATAACACCTTCAGATGGGAGGTGGATGGGGATGTGGTAGAGGTAGCTATCACTTTGGAGGATGTGCATGCCATCCTAGGGCTACTAATAGTAGGAACATCGATGACTACATGTATTTTTGCCTTTTATATCATTGTTTTTTGTTTAAATGATTTAGATTTTAAATTTTGATGGATTTTTAAAATTCTTCCTCCATATAGATTTGGAATAAAAAATCATGAGATGTGGTGATACACATGAATGAGCTATAGGCTAAGGCTAAAAGAAGCTAAGTAACCAAAGATAAATACTAACTAGGATACTTAGGCTTAACAATGAACTAACAAGTGATCTCAAGTATCAACTGTGTATATACTTAGTTTGTGAAAAAGGAAGGAAAAAAAAAGATCCAAAGTGGATCAGTGAAATGAAAGTATAATGAGAGGCATTGTTTTCTAACTGATAACATGGTAAAAGGAGACCAGGACCAAAAGGAACAAGGTTTTTGTATAACCAAGTCACAATGATAATTATCTATGAAAAATAGAGATAAGAGAGCAAAAATGATGAAGACATAAGAAGAGAGTTTTGAGAAAAACTCAAGAAAGAAAGATAAATCAATGGTAAAAAATAATAATAAATGATAATATAAGCAAGATATAGTACCAAAGGTAAAGATTTACCATATAAGAAAAATATAAATTTGACATAACATCCATTGATATAATAGATAGATAAAAATAAAATTGGATCACATGTCTAATCAAAATGTAAATGTCAAGGCACCATGCATGTGCTCATAAATACTGATAAATCTATCTACACACATTATCCAAGATATCAGATAATCTCTATGAAGCTGGATACAAACTAATACTAATGTCTCATTAATGTTAAATGAAATCTAGGAAAATACTTCTCTTCTAATCTCCTCAACAAAAAATTTATTAATGCTTGATGGATCATGTTGAGAAGGGTAGTCAGGCAAGGGATGTGTTGACCAAATTTGACATTATAGGTCAAATTGGGACCCCTTTAAGTAAAAATTTGAGTATTAGGTGTTTTTATGGGTCTAATACTATGTAATAGGGTGTATTATATGTCTTTTAATGTTATTTCATGTTATAATGGCATTGGTCATTAGTCATTTTTATTCCTTCTATGATTTTGAGTCATTTTAAGGTTAAAATGTGGCATTTAATGAATTTTACATCCCCATTACGAAATATGAAGGTTCCAAGAGGTGATGTCACACCCCATGTGTCCTCGTATGTATTAATCAACTATTTGTAACTGAAAGTGGTAGGTTCTTTAAAATAAAGGGTAGTTTTCTTAGGAAAAGAAAAGAGTTTGGAAATTATATGACCCATAAGGAAGTGTGACACATGGGATAAGATCATGGAATGATTATTAATCTTATTAAATCTAAAATACATGTTTTAAATTCTTTGGAAGTTCCATTTTTGAGCTAAAACCATTCTCTTCCTTTTTCACCCTTTTAGACACATAAAACTAGTCTTCAGGTTTGTATTTGGTACAATCAATAGGAGAACTTCCAAGTCAAATTAATTTGGTATGTGATCATTTCCATAATAATATTTTGAATAATGGTGGAATATTCTTTATGAACCATCCTCATGAAGCTAATTGTGTTTTTCTACTTGTCGATCTGTGTACCCTATAGGTTTTGCCTTGGTTTGAGTAGTTATGTGTAATCCAATTAATGATCTGGTTTGAAGATGATGTTTAATATATACCCTAATGTTACCCATTATTTTTTCATGTTAAAATATTTTTATATGATCCAAGTATCTTAGGTTCAAGAGAAGATACTTTTTTATGTGATAGGCCTATTTTCACCATTTTTAGACCTTCATGCTTTTAGAATGACTTATGAAGGTGATGGTATTTTTATTTACATTTTTTAAAACCCATTTTAGTTATAAAAATTTTCAATATAATTGTCTTAGTAATGTTTCATTAGGATTCAATCATATAATGCCACATAGTTAGTCTACTATATGACTGTCATATACAGTAATTTGATGGGTTGTGTTAAATCTTGAACATGTTCATAAGAGAGTGAAAGAGATTTACATGGTGGTATACAAGTATTTATCACATGGGTGATAAATTTGATTCCATAAAATCATGTATGGATAATATGAGGAAACCTTTTTATCACTTAACACAGTCTCATGCCTGCCTACAACTCCATTAACACCTATAGGAGGGGAAAATACTAAAATAGAGTTTTTAACCTTGTTTAAAGTATTTCATGATCAAATAATTGTTTTTATAAATTTTGATAAGATATCAGGATAAATAGAAGGTCTACCCCATGTATAATTCTAATCCTCATCACTCACTGCCTATAATGTTGCATTTTATGCCTGTATGTAACAACAAACACCTACAGGGGGGATAAAAGAGATGTAAAAGTACCTATATGTAAAAATGGGATCATGTTGAATCCTCTTTTGAGTTATAGTATGTTTTATTTATTAGGGTAGACTAATTTGAGGTGTCAAATTATTAATTTAAAGTGGATAAATATTCAAAACATGAGATGACAGGTTCATGCCCATAATCCCTAAAATTGTAAGAGAGAACTCCTTAAGGTTTTGTTGATATCTTATTATAAGGTTCCCAATACCCTTATACATAATAATTTTCTAATTTTGTAGCACATATAAAGGAAAATGAATCCAAAAAAATACAAGGAATAAATTCTAATGAAATTTTGTAGTTTGAAGGCTTAAAGTTGCCTACAAAAATGCTAAAATCCTATAATATCATCTACAAGATTTTGAGTTTGATTAGCCTTTATTTTCAAAGTTGATAAACTAAACCATGTATCTATGTTTGATGATTATAGAGGGTTAATAATAGAATTTTTAGTTTATAATATTATTAAAATAAGTTTATATACAGGGTTTTATTCTCAAAAGGCACCTATAAGCACCCCTTCATAAGGAGATACACACCTACAGCTTCAAATAAGGCAACACACAGTCCAAGATGGAGGTGTGATTTGGAATCACCAAATCATGACTTTATTATTGAATATTTTTATTTATTCAAGTTTAATATTTATAAGGTTGGAATTATTTAATCCATATCTCATGATCACCTACAGGTGACCTAACATTCAAAATACTCACCTACAACTGTAACTAAGCAGATAGTGAGCAAAATATGGTGTCTAAGTGACATTTGAGCCTATACAAGGTGAAAAAATGTCAAAAAAAGATAATAAATGACAATTTATTATTTAAAAAAGGTTATATACATTTTCTCAATCTTAATTGAGCAAGTAGACTTCTACAGGACCTCTCACAGTCAACTATAATTGACTGTGAGGGGCAAAGAACAAATGTATTGGAATTCTTGATGTGTATATGGTATAAAAATTAAAGAATAAGTTAAAATAATTTTTATATTATCAACAAGGGTTTAAATATATAATATTCACTAATTTAAAAATATGTTCCATCCTAAATCTCCACCTATAGGTGAAATATAATAGGTAGGGTAGCACAATCAGACCCAATAGAGAAAACATGGCTGAGAATGCAAATGTAGATGATTGGGAAGGTTGGTAAGTGTAAAAAAAAATTGAAAAATTATAGTGATAAATTTTTTTCACCCTCATGATTTGGAAACAAGATAAGAGAGAGAGCTCTATGGTAACAGTACACATTCCACAGGCCAAAAGCTTGCAAACAATCTACTTACCCACAAATTGTCTTGGATTTTTGAGAGTTTGGGAGGTCAAATAATATGATAAAGAGCTAAAAATTTGTGTAGGGACTAGCTCAATAATATACCTATCTTTTTGAAATCTGAGTGAGGAACTAAAAGAGTTCCTAAAACAACAAGTGCATCAGCTCTATCATTAGAGTCCCTAGGTATGGTAGAAATGTTGAAAGCATCAAAGCTTTCAATTTGGTCCCAAACTAGGTTGTGATAGTGGCAAAATCTTTCATTCTTGGTTTGATATAAGTTTCTCACTTGAAAAACCACTAATTTAGCATCCCCTTTGGCATGAAGAAACTTGATTCCTTTGTCTTGAGTAGCCTTCAATCCAAGCAACAGAGATTCATATTCATCCATATTGTTAGTGTTACTAAATTGTAAATTATAAGATGAAGGAAAAATATCTTCTTGAGGAGATATCAACACAATCCTGGCTCCCAAACTGGTAGAAGAGTAGCTGCCATCAAATTCTAGAGTCCATACCTCATTAGATATTGATTTTTCTTTAGACTTTCCTTCATTAGAGAGGGAGGGTCCTTCATTTGTATTGCAACCTATTAGTTCTTCTGCTATTCTAGTTGAACTAATTTCTGGGTTGACACTTTCAAGAATTTTATCAGACATTTCATGCACTTCATCTATAGATAGAAAGTAGTTACCCATACCTGAGGATTCAAAAAGAATTTGAGCTTCAGGGGCTGATGTTTGGGTGACCACATATTTTTCCTCATTTTTAGGGAGCAACCTCTTCATTATGCCTTTGACAGGGATTCTTGCCTTAGACAAGTCCATGCTTAGTTCTCCTCCCACATCCTTGCAAAAATTTAATCCAAGCAAAATTCCATAGGATGATGGGATGTCAGCCACCAAGATAATCATCTTGATTCTCTTATCTGGAAACATTTCAAATGCAAATTGGGCATCTTTGATTTGCCCCAGTAATGGTACTTGCTTTTTTTTCATGGAAAGACATCTCCCAAATGTCTTGGTCAGTGTGAGGCTAAGAGATTTAGCTACTTTAGTAGGCATGACATTGTTAGATGCCCCTGAGTCTATAATACAAATACTTAGCTTGTGACCATTTATTAATAGGAAAACATAGAAAGGTTCTATTTTCCCAAGGGTAGTTGGAGGAGTAATGACAAGATTATTCATAATGGGCATGTTTTTTGGTGAATTAGGAGTTACCTTTTTAGCTTCTTGTCCTATAGGGATGGTTTGGTTCTTGACACATTGGACCAACTTATCTAATTGATCAGGATTGGACTACAAATATTCAAATTCAGACATTTGTATTTTTGTCTTTTTGACATGATCGATTATGTCAAATGGCTAAATTGAGCTAGGTACAGAGGACGGTATTTCAACCTTTTGAGTTTTAGGAGGGATGGGAGGAGGGCTGGTTTTCAAAATTGACGTAGAAGGTGAAGGTGAAATTGATGTACTTACCTTTTGGATGATTACCAAATCCTTTGATTGGAAAGGTAGAGTGGTTCCACGCTTAGTGATTGTAATTTATGGTTGATGTTTCTCCTCTATCTTCCCTTTATTAGCTTGTTGGACTAATTGGTTCTTGGACTTGGTAAACACTACATATGATCCATCAAAAGCTTCTCCTTTGCTTCTGGGTTAATCCTGGTAGTTCAAGAAAATAATGTGGGAGTCGCCAACTGATTCTTCTTGATTTTCTACAAGGAGATCAACGTCATTTTCTTGATTCAATTTAGACTGGAAAGATAACTCTAATTCTACTTCAAGATATCCCATTGTTGAATTGGTTGGAGGAGCTTCTAGGGCAAGTTTCCCTTGTGGGGGAGGAAGATGATTTTATTGCCCTTGATTCCTGGCAGCATTGCCCTGATATGACTGATTTGGAAATATCCTTCTTGGCATATCTCTATATGAAGGAGCAAAAGACATTCCTTGCACCATTTGCTTTTTGAGAGCAAGCAACTTATTTGCCAACTTTTGCACCATTGGATCTGTGGTGCCTGTAGATGAATATTTATAAGATGATAAAGGTCTATTTATATTTGGATCTCTTATTATCTTCCCTACTAAGATGAGATCATCTTCTACCTTAGTGGCCAAATGTTGAGTTGTAGCAAGATCTATTTGACCAGTATGTCTCAAAAGAAAACTTACTTCAAGTAAACTGAGAATTAATGAAGAAGCATTTGAGATTCTCAGTTGTAGTTCAAGCAATTGCAGGAATTCTATTCCTCAATTTGTCAAACTTGGCTATGAAGTCCCTCATTGGTTCATGAGATTCTTTCTTCATCTATGTAAGTTGAGCTAGAAGTGCATGTGCATCTTCTACAAGGTTGAATCTAGCTTCAAACTTAGCTTTGAGTGTATTCCAATTAGTTACTGACTAAGCTTATAGATGATAAAACTAATCTAAAGCAACACCTTGTAATGTTTCTACAAATATCCTTACTACTACATCTTCAAATTCTACTCCAATTATGCCACATGCTATGTTAAAGGCTGCAATGTGTTCATCAGGATGAACTTTCCCATCACCATAGAATTTGGGGAAATTCTTCTTTGAACTGCGTAGAAGCTCATGTAGAGGTGGAGTAAGATTGAGAGGACCAAAAGAATTAACCCAGGGGCCTTGAACTACCATTATATGACTATGAAAAGGAGTAATAACAAATCTTAGAAGGGTAATTATTGGCAAAGCTTTATCAATAATAGAAGTGGATACTTTGTTTGGCAATGGAGATCTGACTTTAGTAAGAGGAAAGCTCTTGGTTTGTTGGAGGTGAGATGGTGAAGGAAATAGATCAAAATTACTTTGTTGTACCAATTTGAATATAGGGTCAACAATACCTTTAACCCTTTGGCTTCGTGTATACCTTGAATCTGCCAGATTGTGAAACAAAAATGGAAAAGAATTGACCTTGCTTTAGTTTGAAGCTTGAGGCTTTAAACTGTGCATTCTTTCTTAGTTAGTGTGGAAGTGAATGATAAGGTTATAATAATAATGGGTACAACATAGAAATGGAATGGAGTCTATAATGGATAATGGTAGAGACTGATTCCATCTAAAACTTGAGGTTTCAAAATGCACATAACTATATCCCCAGTGGAGTCGCCAAAACCTGTTGGTTGAATATTTTGTCAATCAACATACTGATAAACAAAATAGGTCTAATCATCCAAAGTAGGAAGATTGATCACCAAATGTGTAGGTTTACCACATCAAAAGGGGACTAATCTCTCCTCTCATCAAGGGGAGGTTCCCTATAGATATGCTATATATATATATATATATATATATATATATATATATATATATATATATATATACATACATATATATATGTATATGTATATGTATATATATACACACACATATATACATATACATATATATATATATATATATACATATAAATAGAAAATAATACTCAAGGGTAGAATAAATCATCCATCTCTCTTTTTTCAAAGATGATGCATGCAAATCAAAGGAGAAATCTTAGGGATAATGACAAAAAGTACTCCTCTTCTTTTAGAAGTACCATTCAACAACCACAAGAATCTTCCTGGTAGTAATTTCAAAATATAACCAAGGTCATAGTAACCACCAAATTGAGATGTAACACAAAGTCTCCACCTGAATTGCCTAAGAGTGAGATACGAAGGACAATGAGGGTACAAAGTCATCCCAAGGTCCTTTACATAGAAACAAAAAGAAAACACACTAAAGGCAATTGTGGGGGCACAAAGTCTCTCCACGGTTGGCTTTAGGATGCCTTCCTGACTACTTTCACTAATTTTACTTATTGAATTAAAGGAACATAAAATATTTTAAGGAAAAAGGCATAATAACAATTTCCCCAACAAGAAAGATATCACAACACAAAGTCTAAAAAATCACTTGCTTTCTTATTCCAATAACAAAATATGATAAAAAATTTGAGCTCAAAGTCTCAATAATGCCTTTCAATTTGGGTAGAGTTTTGTTTCTAAAAATCAGAGAGAGAGATCCACAATAATAAGAGAGTCCCTTATATAGCCTCTTCAAGAAGGACTTGGGAATAGTAACACATCATGTTTCATTGAATTTTGTTAAGAAGACATGCTGGAATTTAGGGGAATTTACCCATTTGCTTTTCTCAATGCAGAGAAATGGGTCACGCTATTAAAAGTTTTCATCTTTCAATATCCACTTGGCGGTCTACTTCTAGAAACATATCTGATGTGTAAATGTTTCTGGTCATTCTTGCTCTTTATGCTCCTCTCAGTAGTTCTTACTTTTGGCCTTGTCCTTAAAGCCTTTTAATGCATTTGGGTCTGCACTTAAACCTGCAAGGATCAATAGCTATTTCATTTTTTGACTTTGAGGTATGTGAGCACATCACTTTCCTCAGTAATTCCTTCAGCTTTGTCATTTGATCTTTCTCAGAGAGGACCTACTCTTTGGGGCCTTGAGAAACAATCCACTTTGGGTCAAGAAGATCCCCCCATAAAGGTATCTGCCCTTTGGGCAGTCTTTAGATGGCCTTCAGGCTTCTTTCTTTTGGTGGGCTTTATCCTTTATTTCCTTCAAAAAAAATGTCTGAAGGAATTCCTTCAGGTAATTTGTCTTTCTGTCGGGCTTTGATTTATTTTTTGGGAAAATTCCTTCAGATAAATTATCTAGAGGATTTCACTTTGTCCTTTGCCTTGTTCATTTTTTTGAAGTAATTCACTTTGTCTATTTTGTTGGGGGAACTTTTTCGAAGGAAATCTCTTTGCTCTTTTGGCCTTTGAATTGGTCCATTTGCCCCCTTTCTGCCCTCTGCAAGGGTTGTTTAAGCTCCAAATTAGCCTTTCAAGTTTTTGAAATGGTTAATTTGCCCTCTTTCTACCCTCCATAAGGGCTATTTGTCCCTTGGAAATTTGTCTTAGTTAATTTTATGTGAATCTCAAATTGTGACATGTGGTAGCATCCGCTGCTCTTAGAAACAAAGTGAAATGAGGCTCAGAAGATGACACTTGGTAGCATCCACTGAGCTCTATCAGGTTTTTGTTTCCTTCTTTAGTCACTTTTGCCATGGAAATTCCCTCTACAAGGGAACTTGTGTCTTTGATGCTTGGGGTACTCCTTTGAACTTGTCACTTGAACTGACTGATTGAACCAACTTTGGTTCAACAGTTCAATGGTTCATTCCCTTATTTCTATTGACCGCTTGAACCAAGATTATTTGAAACAAGCCTCATTAAACCCATTGAACCTTTTGAACCAAAGTGGTTCAATGGTTCAATGGTTGAAGCCTCAGAAACTTGTTTTTTTTATTGAACTTGCCTATAGAAGCCTTTGAACCTATTAAACCATTAGTCCATCACTTCCTTGTTCTTTCTAAGCTCTTTGATCTTCATTGTATTGGTTGAACCTTTGAACCTGTGAACTCGTTGAACCCTTCAGTTCAAGGTTCAATGCTTCAATATGTTCATTCTTTTTATTTGGCTAAGTTGTTTTGATCTTTTTGAACCAAATGCATTGAGCCACTTGGTCATTGAACTTGTTAAACCATTGGACCCGTTGAACCTTTGAACCAAAGTGGTTCAATGGTTCAAGGATTCAATGATTCAAGCCTTCTTATTTTTTATAAGTGTTTTGAAGCCATTAAACCTTGAAGCAGTTGAACTTTGAACCTTGACAAATGTGCTTAACTCTTGCTATTGATGTTGAACCTTTGAACCAATTGAACCCGTTGAACCAAAATGGTTCAAGGTTCAATGGTTCAATTGGTTCATTCTTTTCTTAAAAGCTTTCCGATGAACTCTTTTGGTTGAGCCTTGTCATTGAACCAACTTTTAAATTGCCTAAGTGTTGAGAGCTTACTTCTTGCCTGTAGAGTCTGTAGAAATCAACTTGTGAAGTCTATTGAACTTGGCCTACAGAGTCCATAGATTTTCTTCCTACGTAGTCCGAAGATTCAAGCCTACAGAGTCTATATATTTAAGACTATAGAGTCCATATATTTAAGCCTATAGAGTTCATATATTTAAGCCTACAGAGTCCATGTATTTTTGAGAAGATTGAAAAATGAGGAATTTTAATGCTTAGAACAAATTTCAAGAAGGGAAGAAATTATTTTGGTCTAAGGAACCAAAATAGTTCACATGTTGTCGCAAAAAATGAGAAGTCTATTTTTGGGGACAACATGACTAATTAGAACATGTTTGAAGGTTGAATTAATGGGTTTTAAATCTCTTGGAGTGAATTATGAAACATAATAATTTCATTTTATGTCTTAAACCAGCTGAAGCCTATTAAATAAGGTTTAGGCCTAGAAGCCAAAAGGAGATTCATGTTCACTTCCACCTTGAGATGATATTTATAACCTATTTAAACATGTTTATAGGATGGAGATAGATGTGTTAAATTTTTTTCAAGGTAGATAACTTGTATGGGAATCCATTTTGGCCCAAAAACAACTTAGACTTATGCAAAATGTGAACACAAACTTGATAAGAGAGATTTGGAAACTTACATCTCTCTTGATGCTTTGAATGGGGGCCAAATAAGTTTAGAGGAGTTATAAAAGGTCATAACCAACACTTTTGTCTAATTTTTTTTCAATCTGAACATCCCTTCTTTATGAACGAAGCTTAAGGGGTCAAAATAGGCCTAAACCCTCCAAAACCCTTGCTAGTGACCAGTATGTGGAAATGGAGTTAGAAAGCTACTATAATGGCATATTTTTCTTTGGATGATGATTGAAAATTATAGGAAACTCTCTCAGGATACTCCCCATGCTTTTGGACTATACAAAATTGTACGTATAGGGTATAAAATAGGGTACTTTTAACTATTTTGTGTGTTTTATAGGTTCCAAGAGGATTCTAAAGATGAAACCAAATTTGGGAGAAGTATTAGGAATTGGGATAACCCCTAATTTCCATTTAATTATTCATAAAAACTCCTAAGTTTCTAAATAAACAACTTCATCTCAGCTAGTCAAAACTAGCATAGTGACCAAACTAGGGAGAAGTGTGAAAACTTCAAGTGGATGGATTTTTAAGGTGTGCTTGAGAATTATAAGGACATGAAGAGTCTTTCTAAGTCTCATCCACTCCATCCCATGGATTTTCATGGAAAAATAAATCCAAATTTGAATCCAAGTGTAAGGGGTGACTGAAAGAGGAGTTTGATTGACAACAGGCATTGATGGATCACTTCTTGGAGATTCCAAATGACCAGGAATACAACAAATGTTTAGAGAGGCATGTATAAATTATTTACCTATAATTCCAATTAGAATACCTATTTCTAATCAATTTTGGGACAAATAATTACAAATCATATAGATAATTTTTAAGCTAGAAAAAGGAATTTTATGCCACTTTTCATAAGTTTCATGTCTTATATGGCCACTTGTCTCTTCTGACCTTGCATGGTTCATCCCATATCCTCTTCTAATGCCCAATTAATTAATTTTATAAACTTGACAAGTGTCCTTATGACCCTTGGAATTATCTCTCTCTCTCTCTCTCTCTCTCTCTCTCTCTCTCTCTCTCTCTCTCTCTCTCTCTCTCTCTCTCTCTCTCTCTCTCTCTCTCTCTCTCTCTCTCTCTCTCTCTCTCTCTCTCTCTCTCTCTCATGTTCTATAAGAAATAGCCATCTTGGCCATTGTAACTTATGCTCCACCTAACCATAACTTATGCTCCACCTAACTATGGTGAAGCCCTACTCATTTACATACCATTTGATCAATAAGATTACTAATTTTAAACTCTTTATGACTATTCCCAGTGTTTTTTACTTGTATGATTGATCTTTCTTAGTGATAACTATGATTTACTTAGAATGTTGCCTCATTATTTCATCATATTTTTAGTTAGAAATCTTCTTCTTTTAGGACATGTGAATTTTTCTAGGAAGTGTCAAGGTTGATTGAGTTAGTCTATTCTCTAGTGCCATTAAAGGCCTCTTGTCTATTATTCCTAGCCTAAAAATTCATCCATAACCTCATAATTTAATATTGATGTGAGAAGATGCACATTGGAGAAGTGTATGTTTGGTTAGTCTCTTGATTTCATGTGTAACATGAAGCTATTTTTAAGTCATCAATTTATTTGGTGTATCACCTCCCTTAATATATTTTTCTTTTAGTTTTATCTTTCCCTTTCCCTGCTAAATTTTAGGTGTAGTAGTGATCTAAATTGGTAAATCAAGGAAGTTATCCCTACCTTAAGATTCACCTCATTCTTAATCTATCCACAAGCCTATGGGTTTTTCAATTGTACCAATTGGATGAGGATAATTGAGACATCTCCTCAAAGGGTGAAATCCAAGTGACAATAGTTTTTGGCACACCTGATGAGACTTTTTGTCCAAGAAGTTGAAAGTTTTTTTGTGTTGTATTTCAACAATCAACCTTTAGAGGCACTTTTATAATCATCAATGGAAACTCTAAAGTTACATCATTTGGTCAAGCATCCTAGGTATTCCTTTTGAATATTGTTGATGATCATTCCTTGTGTTCTTGTTTCCTAATGAAGTTTCATGTATGATCTTCATGTTGAGTTTTATTTTACACAAGTTAGTGAGGTATATCCAATATATGTAATTCCATGTTAGATATGTTATGATCCTTAACAACTCTAACATGAAGTGTATCAACCCATTCATGAAGTGTATCAGGCCTACAATCAGCCTTATCCATATATTGGTCCTAGTCAACCTAGTCACTTCTCTAATCAGTCTATTTCCACTTTCAAGCAAACTCTTTTGGGATAAGAGAGGTACATGTTGGATCTTAATACTCTATGGGGATGTGGTCAAGAGGTTCTTAGTCATATTTTTCATAAGGTGAGAGATGCATTAGAGCTGGTCAAAAGATAGTGGGCACCTATTGAGAGAGCTAATTGGTAAAGGCTCACAAGTGAGATGTTAGATGTGAGTGGTTTGGTTTATTCCTTAGAGGATAGGATAAGAATTCATGAAATGTATTCTCAAAAAACCTATTATCCTTCATATCTACTTCCCTAAAATAGTTATCAGTCCTACTTGATGCCTACTCATGAGCCTAATCAATCTTATCAAAGTCACCCTTTTCCCAATTAGTTGGAAGAGAAAGTTGAAGAGAGAAACCTTATTTTTTAATATAATATTGATAGGTATATTGATTTGGATAATATTAATATGTATAATTCCATGTAATCAGTAAAATAAGTGGAATATAATCCATCATTTCCCTCTCTAATTAAATCCCCACCTCAAGAAGTGACCTCTAGATATGATATTCTAAGTTGGAGACAAGGTGGAGAACCCAAGCCTAAGGAGATTATAAGTTTCTTGAGGACTTCACCCACTCCTCAAATTTCATAACCACATCAAGATAAGACTTATAATCATAAAATCCTAATCTAGAGTAATATAGTGGAATCATGTGGAAAGAAAGAGGATAGAAGCATTGATAATGAGTGTGAATTTCAGAATGAAGTTGATCCTTTGCAAGCCCCTCCCACCCTTCCTCAAGAGACCTCGTATGTTCCATGTTAGCCCTATTATAATCATAATACTCATGAATATTCATATGAAATTCAAGATATAATTTTCCAAGAGAATCTATCCAAACAAATTGAAGAGTTAGAGTCAAGGATGAAATTACTAAGTAAAGGTGTGATGGAGGGTTTAGACCCAAAAGAAGATCCTATGCCTAAACACATCCCATATAACCTACCTCAAGAAAGTGTTAAATATAAATAAAATTTTAATGAAGTTATTATCAAGTGGAAATAATATAACCAAGCTATCTTAGCCCAAGGTCTACCTCCCCTTCCTTAAAAGCTTCCAATAGGATCCCTTACAATGCATTCTCAATTTGATTTTCAATCCTATGGTCCACCTCCACTAACTAGTTCATCTTGTTATTAACACATCACACTTTTAATTAATGTAAATATGGTATTGGAACATAAAGAGGATAATTTAGTTGAAGAAAATTTATAACTCTTTCTTGAATAAATTTTAGATCCTTGGCAATCTCATTGGGCTAGGTCACTAGATTTCAAGATGCCTAGTCTTAACATCACTAAGAAGGAGAAGGATATTGAATATCTTGAAGAAATTTAGAATTAATATAATACTATGATATTGAGATACAATTTGAGATCCCTTAATAGGTTCTAAGTGGTGAAGAATAGGTGAGTCCTTGTGTTGATTCTTCTTGTTTGGTTGATGATGAAGAATACATTCCTTGTGTTGAAGAAGAAATCTTGGAATAAGTCCTTTTGGATTATAAAGAAGTGGATGAATGAGATTATATTATTTTTACCTTTCATGATGCTAATGAAAAATAGGATGAGGACTCATGGTAGCAATTTTAAAACATTTGCAATGAGTTTGAGTCTCTCAAGGGGTCTACAAATTCTTTAGAGTTGATTATAAGTGATGCTAGGCAAGATGACATTGTTCAAAATGTCATATATGAGAAAGAGAAAAGTTCAAATCAGTATTTGGAGATAAAAACAAGCTTATATTAGCCTCAATATACCAAGTAACAAGAAACATTCCTCTTAAAACCATGCCTACAAAGTAGATGAAAGTTGATCATGAGATGAAGAATGGGTAGCAATATGAGGTATGTGTACAAGGCCAAGAGGAATAATTTTACATTAGTGACCTATTTGAAGATGAAATGATTGAGAGAATAGAAATTTAAGTGCTAATAATAGGTCTGATCCATCAAGTGTTCAATCTAAAGAGCAACATGTTTGGCACCATGATTCATATCATGAAGAAGGAGATGCAAGAAACTTTACTTTTGATCTTGAAAAGGAATGTATCCTTAATTTTTAGTTATGTATAGTTGTTTTCTTCCTATTTTTCCTCAGTGCTTTGAGCACATGTGTGTCTTGTTAATGTGTTTTCTTTGTTTTATATGTGTCCTTTATTTTGTGTGGTTGAGGTAGTCAAGTGGTCTTATCTTGATAAAAGCTTGTGGTTAATGGTATATGGTCAAAGGTATCCTTGTTTTGTTTTAGACTTAATATTACCCACTAATCCTAATGGACTGATAAGGCTACTGGTCTAGTTAGTATATCAGGCATACTACCCCTATAAGTCACTTATTTTTTGACCATATTTCACCCTGTAGGTCAAATTGGGACCCTTATATGTAAAAAATTGAGCATTAGGTATTATTAGGGATCTAATACTATGTAATATGGTTTATTATATGTCTTTTATTGTTGAGGTCAAAAATGAAAATTTAATGACTTGTACAGCCCTCTTGGTAAATGTGAAGGTTAAAAAATGTGATATAATGTCCCATGTGTTCTCATCTATCTTATATAACTATTGGTAATTGAAAGTGGTAGGTTATTCAGAAGAAAGGGTAGTTTTCTTGGGAAAAGAGAAGAGTTTGGCACTTGTATGGCACATGGGGAAGTTTTCTAAATGGGATAAGATCATGGAATGTCTCTTTATCTTCCTAAATCTAAAATACACATTTTAAATTATATATAAGTGCCATTTTTGAGATAAAACCATTCTACTCCTTTTTCACCCTTTTAGACACACAAAACCAGTCTTCAAGTTTGTACTTGGTATGGTCAGTAATAGAAATTATAGGTCAATCAACTTTGGGAGGTGAAAGTACACTCAAATATATTTATTTACATAAAAATATTTTAAATAATTTTGGCTTGTGCTTTATGAACCATCCTCATGAAGCTGACTATGTTTTTCTACTTGTCAATATGTTTAGCCTATAGGTTTTGCCTTGGTTTGAGTAAGTCCATACAATCTAGTTTCTGATATGGTTTATAAATGATTTTAAATATATAATCTCATGTTCCCCATGATTTTTTTCACATTCCAATATGTTTAGATGAGCCAAGTATCTTAGGTTACAAGAGAAGACATTTTTCTATGTGATAGGCCTATTTTCACCATTTTCAAACCTCCATGCTTTGAGAATGAATTATGAAGGTGATGATAGTTTTGTTTACATGTTTTAAAACCCCTATAAATTATCATACCTTTAAATATCATTATTTTATAAATTTTTCATGAGGATGCAATCATACAATGCCATGCAGTTAGTTTACTATATGACTATCATATATAGTCATTTGATGCATTATGTTAAAGCTTGAACACATTCATAAGAGATTGAAAGAGAGTTACATGGTGGTAGACAAGTATTTATCACATGGTTGATCAAGTGGAGTCCATAAAATCATGTATGGATAATATGAGGAAACCTTTTTAGCACTTAACACAGTCTCATGCCTCCCTACAACTCCATTAGCACTTACAAGAGGGAAAAATACTAAAATGGAGTTTTTAACCTTGTTTAAAGTTTTTCATGATCAAGGAATTATGTTTTGAAATTTTTATATGATCTTATTATTAATTAAATGTCTTTCCCATGTCTATTTACCATCCTCATTACTCACTACCAATAATGTTGCATTTTATACCTATATATAAAAACCACCTACAGGGGGATCATAGAGATGTAAAAGTACCTATATGGAAAAAATGAGATCATGGTGAATCATTTTTGGAGTTATATTATGTTTTATTAATTAGGGTAGACTCATTTTAGGTGTCAAGTTGGCAATTTTAAGTGGATAAACCTTCAAAACATGAGATGATAGGTTCAGGCCCATAATCCCTAAGACTACAAAACAAAGTTCCTTAAGGTTTTGTTGATATCTTATTATAAGGCTCAAAATACCATTTATATATCCTAATGTGATAATATTATATCCTATAGAAAGGATAAGGACTCCAAAAAATATGTAAGGTAGAACACTAATGGAGGCTAGAAGTTTGAAGGCTTAAAGTTGCCTACAAAAACACTAAAATCCTACAATATCTTCTATAGGATTTTGAGTTTGTTCAACCTTTATTTTAAAAGTTGATAATATACACCATGTATTCATTTTTGATGGTTAATTTAAGGTAAAAAATATTATTTATGGTTTATAATATTATTAAAATAAGTTGATATATAGGTTTTTGTTCTCAAAAGGCACCTATAAGCACCCCTTCATAAGGAGATACACACCTACAACTTCAAATAAGGCAACACACAGTCCAAGAAGGAGGTGTGAGATGGAATAACCAAAGCATGCCTATATTATTCAATATTTATCTTGATATAAGGGTTATATTGATAATGTTTGAATTTTTTACTCCATATCCCACGATCACCTATAGGTGTCTTAGTATTCAAAATACTCACCTATAGCTATAACTAAGCATATAGTGAGCAAAATATGGTGTCTAAGTGATGTTTGAGACTATAAAGGGTGAAAAAGGTGAAAAAAAGATAATAAATGACCATTTATTCTTGATTAAATGTTACAAACATTTTCTCAAGCCTGACTGAGCAAGTAAACTTCAAAAGAACCCCTTATAGTCAACTGTAGTTAACTGTGAGGGGCAAAAAACAAATGGATTAGAATTCTTGGAGTGTATATGTTACAAACATGAAAGAATAAGTTAAAATAATTAGTATGTTATTAGTTAGGGTTTCAATAGAGAATATTCACTAACTTAAAATTTTGGTCCATCTTAAATCTCCACCTATAGGTGTAATACAACATGCAAGGTAGCACGGTCAGACCCAATAGAGCAAGCATGGCTGGGAATGTAGATGTAGATGATTGAGAAGGTTGGTAAGTTTATAAAAAAATTTAACAATGATAGTGATAAAATTTTTACACCCTTATTATTTTAAAACAAGCTTAGATAGAGAGATCTAGGGTAATAATACACATTCCACAGGCCAAAACCTTATACATAGTTTGCTTACCCATAGTCTTCTTATATTTTTGAGAGTTTGGGAGGTCAAATAAGAAAATAAGGAGCTAAAAATTTGTGTATATAAACTTTAGTACTTGGATAAAATACTGAATTAAACACAATTATTTGATAAAATAGGGGAGTGCCCTCTATTTTGTCTCATATAGAGGGCACTCCCCTTAGGCGTAAAACCTACAATTTTGGAGAATAAGGTAGAAACATGAGACTAAAAGATAATTATAAATTGAAAATATTTGTGTGGAGTTGGATAAAACCTATGAAAATATGAATAACATCTAATATAATTAGGAAACTAAATAGGGAGGTCTAAAACTCTAAGGTTACAGTCAGACCTATTAGGCAGAATTAAGGCCTAGATGTCAAATGGTAGACCACTTTTACTTATATATATTATTAATCCTTATAAATAATTATAACATGTTTTAAGGGTGAATTAGTAGGTTTTAAATATATTTTATTTCATGAGAAACCATAAGAAGGTCATTTTTGGTCTTAAACCAACTCAGGCCTATTAAACAAGGTTTAGGCCTAGAAGTCAAAAGGTGAGTCATGGTCACTTCCACCTTGAGATGAGATTTATAAACTATTGAAAAATGTTTATAGGATGGATAAATATTAATTAAATATTTTAAAATGTAGATAATCTATAGGGGATTTGATTTTTGGCCCAAAAATAACTTAGACTTGTGCAAAATATGAAAACAAGCATGATAGGAGAAATTTGGAATCTCACATCTCTCTTGATGCTTTGTATGGGGGACAAATAAGTTTATAGGATCTATAATAGGTCCTAAAAATCCTTATCATGGATTTTTTTTTTAAATTTTAACTTCACATATTTATTAATAAAGCTTAAGGGGTCAAAATATGCCTAAACCCTCCAAAGCCCTTGCTAGTGACCAGTTTATGGAAATGGAGTTGGAAAGATACTATAATAGATTATTATTATTATTATTATTATTATTATTATTATTATTATTATTATTGAAATATTTATGAGACTATCTCAGGCTACTCCTCATTCTTTTGGACTGTATAAAATTGTACAAAATAGGGTAATTTTGACTATTTTATGTGTTTTATAGGTTCCAAGAGGATTATAAAGATGAAACAAACTTTAAGATAAGTATTAGGAATTTTAATAACCCCTAATTTCTATTTATTTATTTATAATAATTCACAATTTTTAAAAAAATAGCTTCATCTAAGTCAGTCAAAACTGGCATAGTGACCAAGCTAGGGAGAAGTGTGAAAACCTCAATTGGATGAATTTTTAAGGTGTGCCTCAGAATTATAAGGAAATGGAAATTATTTATAATTTTAATACACTCCCTCCCATGTATTGTAATGGAAAAATTTAAGCCAAAATTTAATCCAAGTGTGAGGGGTGACTGAAAGAGGAGTTTTCTTAATAGCAGGTAGTGATGGCTCACTTCTTGGAGACTATAAATGATCAAGACTTCCAAAAATTCATGAAGAGGAATGTTTAAAATAATTCCCTCTCATTATAATCATCATACCTATCCCAAATTAGTTTTGGGACGTTCAAATAGGTCCAAATCATGAAGGCAATTTTTTGAGCCAAAAAAATGAATTTTATGGCACTTTTCATAAGTTTCATGCCTTGTATGGCCACTTGTATCTTATTATATTGAATTTTTCATACCATATACTACTCTCATTCAAAATTAAATCCTTTTATAATCTTTAAAAGTGTCCTTTTGAGCCTTGGACTTATCTCTTCTCCTTTCTCTCTCTCAAGTTTTATAAGAACTAGCCATTTGGGCCATTGTAACTTATGATCCACCTGAGTATGGAAAAGCACTAATAATTTTCATACCATTTGATCCATAATAATACTTATTTTTACCTCTTAATTATTTTTCATATTTTGTTTCACTTATATGATTGATCTTGCTTAGTGATAACTGTGATTTCCTTAACATGTTGTCTCATGCTTTCATCTTATTTACAATTGGAAATATTCTTCTTTCAAGTCATGTGAAGTGTTTTAGGAAGTGTCAATGTTGATTGAGTTAGTATAATCACTATTTCCATTCAAGGATTCTTTCCTATTCCTCTTAGCCTAAACATTAATCCATAACCTCATAATGTAATATTGATGTGAGAAGATGCAGATTGGAGAAGTGTATGTTTGGTTAATCTCTTGATTTCATGTGTAACATGCAACTGGTTAGAAGTCATCAAATTATTTTATGTATCACCTCCCTTGGGATAGTTTTCTTTCAATTTTCTCTCTCATTTCCCCTCTAAATTTTAGGTTTAGTATTAATCCAAAGTGTTACATCAAGGGAGATAGCCCTATCTAGAGATTCACCTCATCCTTAGGCTACCCACAAGCCTAAAGGTGTTTAAATTATTCCATTTAGATGAGGAGAGATAAAAAATATCCTTATAGGGTGAACATCCAAGTGACAATATGATTATTAGGATAATTCATGGGAGTGAAGCCTATAAGAGATGAATAAATCACTGATGGAGAGGGAACCATGGGTGAGGGACTCATAGGTGGAGAAGGATCCATAGGTGAGGGAAGGCCCATGGATGGAGGCACAAAAAGTGATGAAGGGACCACATGAGGGGATGGAACCACTAGAGGTAGATCCATGGGAGAAAAAGGAGAAGCCTTCTTATGGGAATAAACTATGGTAGTAATGGAAGAAGGTTTAGGAAGAGCTATATGGTGGTCCTTAAGGTGTTATTGAAGGATGTGGAAATAATCAGTGTTATGGGTGCCACATTGGTGCTATAGAGAATACACCTCACCATACTTAGGTATATATTCAGGTATAACATTTAAAGGAGGCATGGTTTTATCTAAGGAAGGAGAGAAATGATGCAAAGCATCAATATATTATTGTAACTTGTGATAATGGGTAGAAGAATGATTATCTATGCTATGGAAGAAATAAATACACATGTGAGTGGTTTTAGGAGAAGCACTCATAAAGGAGGTATAATAGGAGTGGAAGAAGCTAGAGTTGAATCATCAATCCATTTGGTGGGTAATGAAGCCATCTTAGGCAAGGGAAGAAAGCCATCACCAAGGGATGGTGGTGATGGAGGAGGAATGGAACTAGGCTCAATAGAAAGAGCAATGAGATGAAAAGTAGGGGTAGGCTCAACAAGAATAAGAATATGTATAGGCTCAACTATATCAGGATCAAGAATGGGATAAAATATAGTGGGAGTGGGAATGGGCTTTGATAAGGGCTCTACTAAAGGAGGAGTGGGATCTATAAAAGGTCTAAGAAGGGTTACAATAATCTTAGGTGATTAGGGAATCTAGAAAAGTGGTAAGGCCCAATCATAGCATGATCCATGAGCATACTCCTATAAGGATCCTCAAAAATTGAAAGTACTAGTGCCATCTATACCCTATAATAGAGAGGAAAAATACTAAAATTAGGAACTATAAACTAAGGAAGATGGGGAGATACATGAAAAGACTCAAGTAAATAAGAATGATAATAGACAATCTTGGAATCATGGGCCTGTACAATACCACCTAAGAATAAATCATCTAAAGAATAACCATAATCATAATCTTGGGTGTGAATATTAATGACACAAGTAGGGATGACCTTATCATCCAAGGAAGTGTGGTGAATATAATGCTAAGTCTTGCTCAATATTATGGGAATATCATTGCAAGGAGGCTTTCAAGAATGAGGCTACAAGGAAGTAAGAAGCTATGAGATAGGGTGAGGAAAGAGATTAGAATTTTTTGTCTTTAGGTTAAACTCATCATGCTCATCATCATCAAAATATAAAAGGTTAGGGGGAATGTTCCCAATGATTTTGGGATGCCCATTGTAACCTCAAGTTAAATTAATGAGAAAATTAAGATGGTAAGACTCATGGAATGGACTATTGGGCAAAGGTTCAAGAGTAGGAATCTTGAAGACACCATAGTCTTGGAATTGTTTAAAATTTCAAGGGTTAATTTCACTTTGAATCCTATAAATGAATCCATTAAGAGGGAATTTAATGCATTGGTAGTTGGAAGAAGTAAAAAGTCTCATATGGTGAGTCCATGGTCTACCAAATAGGATGTTATAAGAAAGAGGAAAGTTAAAAATCATCACCTTCACATGAACGATGATAGGTGGGATGGTAATGGGAAGCCACACATAACCTAGAGGAAGCTTTTACATTCTATCATATCCTTGGTAAGTGTTATGTGTAGACTTAAGATTACATTTTGAATATCTAATGGTTTTAATGAAGTCAAGGGAATAAATATAGGTTTCAAAACCCTTGTTAATCAATGCATGATTAACTTGGATATTGCCTATTTGAACACTAATTAATAAGGAAGGATCATTTACATGAAGTAGAATATTGTCAAGAATAATACAAGCTATGGGAAATTTTAAGGAAAGAGAAGTGTCTATAGTTTCATCAACATTGATAAACATCTCTTCACATTATTATAATATACTATCCTTTGATCTAGATAAGGCTACCTCCCATCCTATTAGGGGAGGATGAGGGACATTCATCTGGAATAATAATTTCATAAGATGATTTCTATGATGTGAAGTCCTCATAAGCTTAAGGAACAAAATTTAGGATGGTGTGATCCCACTCATCATAACCCATAATAAGGTTGTTACATATAGGTGAATAATTATTAAGGAGGTCCTCTAAAGGAGGAGCTAAAGTGTATTGGAATTTATTTTGGTAAGAACAAGTTTTAGAACAACATTATAAATCATGTTGTGATGATGAAGTAGTTGGTTCAAGTTGATTTTGAGAATTTGGAGAAGTGTTAGTATAAATTTGAGTATCATTAGTGTTAGAAGATGATTTAAGAGTAGTATAAATAGAAAAGGAAGTGTTATCCAAGGGATAATCACAAATTGGATCATCAAAAGTAATAAGGTCATCTTTTCCCAACTCATTTAAATGAGTTGGAGAAGAATCCTAGATAACATGATATGTTGTAGATGAAGGAGGAGTGTATATACATTGAGAATCAATAAAAGCAACCAAAATTCACATATTAGTCATGTTAATGACATTATCTTTAGAAGTGGGTTCAAAAAGACTTATAAATTATTAGTGGAAGGGGTGGCTTTGTCTTGATTTTCTTTGATAGGTTAATGATTAGGAAGAGAGTCTTTGTAGATAGTTAAATGTGAATTGGCTTGATTTAAGGCTTGAGTTTATCATGTGATTTATAATACTTAAAAGTAATTTAATAAAAATTTTGATGATTTTTAATGATATAATCATGATCAAAACTAGGACAAAAAAGAAAGTCCATGTCTAAAATATGAAGTTATATACAAGTCTCATGAGAATGACCCTAACTAGTGTGAAACCAACAAAACTTATTAGGATCATTCTAGGATTTCATAGGATGGGTAGGGTTAAGATCTCATGGAAGAGGCCTAGGTCGATGCTTAATAAATTTAGATAAGGATAGAGGTTTATGAACATTAATATTGTTTTGTGAAGATAAGTGAGGATTGGTATATTATTGAGAAAGAGGAACTGGTTCTGATGAAGGGGTAGGAATGATAGCTTGAACATTGTGAATGGTATCATAAGAATATTTAACACCATCATTGGTAACTTTACAATTTTTATTCTTAATTAAGAGATGATGACCCACAAAAGTTTGGGGTGGCTCAAATTGATGCATAAGGAAATCTTATCTTTTAGCTTGGTCAATAGCCTCCTCCAATGTACATGGAGAGAGAGAGTGCAGACCTAATATTGAAGTTTAGGAAAAATAGCATTAGTAAAGAGATGGAAAATATTGTCATCATCCATGTTATGTTCACATTTATTTGACAAAGATTTCCACCTTTTAACAAAGTCTTGAGTAGTTTTGTTTTCAATTTGTTTGTAATTTATGAAGTGGGCCAAAGTATTTTCAAGAAGATCACTAGTTTAGAATTCTTGGACTAAAGCATTCACTAAATCCTTCAAACTAGTAATGGTATGAGTTCTAAACTAGTTTTACGATTTCAAGGCATCACCTATGAGAGTTTTGGATAATATTTTAGTAGCAACAAAGGTTTTCAATTTGACCCAATCCTTATAAAGATTTCCAAATTTTTTAAGGTGAAGGGTTGGATCTATTGATCCATTATAAGAAATTGTAGGTGTGATACCTCCTATATCAATTTTAGAAATTTAAGTAGTGAGAAGTTAATTTTGGATATGTTTAATGGTATTGTTGACCAAAGGAGGTTGAGGAATGATACTGTCTTGAGAATATCAGAGGAGGAGGGGGGAAATTTTGGTTATGTATAACCCAAACCATTGGTTGAGGATGAGATTGAAGATGAAGAAGGTGGTTTTGCATTCTCATGATTTGATTTGTGTTATGATATTTAAAGGTATTCATTTGATTGAGTGTTTGTAACAATAGTTAATGTGTTTGATTAGCATTGTTAAAAGCATCAGATTTGGTATTAATGGCTTGAGTACCACTATTAATGTTGATAGGAACTTGAGAAGAATTATGAGAATGTGAGGCACTATTGGTAAAATTTTCTTGTGTAAAGAAAGATGGACTAGTGAATGGTTGAGAAGAAGAAGCACTAGTAGCATAATTTCCTTGGGTAGTAAATGATACAATAGTGGAAGGATTAAGGATAATGGATCTTATGAGAGGCCCACTAGATGTAGAACCTACCATGTTAGTGGGTATACTAGGCATTGAAGTGGAAGAAGTAACAAAAGAAGAGGTCATGGTATGAGAAAGGGTCATAATTGAAGGAAGAGGCTGAGAATCAAAGAAAGTGGTACCCTCAAATCTAGTTGAGAATGTAAGATTAGGTGAATGAGGCTCTTTAATTTGACCACTAATCATAAGATTGTAAATGGTAGAAATAATTTTTTCTCGATGTTGAGGAAATTTAGAGATAAGGAAGAGTATTTTGGGGTAATATTCTAATTCGGGTTGGTTTTCTAATCAGAAGAGAGTATTACATTTTGAAGAGGTATTAGGAGGGGTCCCATAGTTCATTGTGTGAGTGGCAATATAAACATTACTAGCATCCAAGAGAGGAGACCTAATTTTTCTATGGGAGACCCTATGAGGGTTGGTAAGATTCATCCTATCTACTAAATATAACTTAGTATTATCATGAAATAGAAATTCCATGATGAAGGGGAAGAAAGAGAGATGATAAATCAAAGAAACAAGAAATGATAGAAATAGTAAAAGGGTTGATTGGGTCGACCTACCACAAAAATAGGGTCTACAAATAGTACATGGTCAACTAGGTTAATCCAGTATAGTGAATAGAGATTGGAAAAAGAGGAAACATGGTCTAAAAATAGTATAAGGTTGATTGGGTTGATCTAGTGCAATTAATAGAGGCCAAAAAAAGTATAGAGTTGACTAGGTTGACCCTATATAGCATAAAATGAAATTTAATAATCCTATAATAGATTTTTTAACTAAAAAAGATAGATTTTACAAGAAATTTGAAAATAAATAATTTAAAGGAAAATAATAGTCAATTGGATTAACACTAGCCAATATAATTGAAGCACACAACACAAAAAACTTACACCAATGTTGGTTAATGCAAGTTTTTGTAATAAAAAATACAATTGAGAAAAGACCAAGAAATAAACTTAGAAAGTAAATAGATAATTAATTATTCAACTTGAATGTTTATTAGATTATTAACATATGTTTTTAAATGTGATGGAAATTTGGTTGTAAGAAAAGAACTAGAATGGTAATCTAAGGATGGTTTTAGGTAGTTTAGGTTGTAAGGGATCTGTAGTGGTAATTATAAAAGACTTGTATTGGGGCCTACCCCCTCAATTCATACACCACAATGATAAGGGTGTTAGGTGATTAGATATAATATACCATTAACCACACTTTATACTTGACCAAAAAATCAGGTTAACTTCCCCCGTAGTGATGAAATCCAAGTAGGTTGGCCTTGGGTAGACAAATTTTAAAATGATTGTTTAGATTTTTTAATTTATTTGTGTTTGCATAAAATAGAAAATAGTGAAACTAAACAATTAATTAAAAACCACCTAATTAATTTATGTGATCTATTCTAAGCATGCAAGCAATAAGAAATGAAAGTATGAATTAATTACTAGCATATAAGGTTAATTTCAAAATTGAAACAAGGTATAATGTTTATATGGTCAACAATGTATGAAAAAAAATACATAAAAAGGTTGATAAGGTTAAACTTGTATAGTGGAATTAAGGTCTAAAAATGAATAGGGTCTGTAGAGTCGACCGGGTTATCTAGACAACACAAAAAACATAGAACTGGATTGGTAGGGTTGATCTAGTTGACTGTGCAAGGGTAATTTTAAAGACTAAAAATTGTGAAAGGAAATAATGTAAATAAAGATATAAATAGATTGAAAATAAATTTGGTGGATCATAGATGTAGATAATGAAGCTTGTTGTTTAAAAACCTTGATATATTCTTGAAAATTTTGTTGTCTAGTTTGACTGGGTTCATCAAGATTTACAAAAATTTGTTGCTAAGTGCCTGAAAATATACAAGGTTGATTAGGTTGACCTAGTAGTCTAGAGTGTATGTTTGAAAATCTAAAAATATATATTGGGTTGATAGGGTTGATCCAGTATCCTGTACCTAAAATCCTGCACATAAAATTTTGATACTAGGTTGATAGAGTCGATCTAATATGGAAAATATATGATAAATTAATGATAAAAGAATGAAATAAGGTGAATAGATCCTATAAGGGTTAGTTAACATTGGGTTTACTAGAATTTATGCAATAAAAATGTATCATGTCTATAAATAAATCCTATCTCAGAGAAGATAGAGCATACCTACACTTCTAATTGGGAATACATTTATTAAGCGAGAGCATGACCAATATGGGGATCTACTAGACTTGATTAGGCAATCACTTTTCACAATAACCATGATAATAAGGGTTCTAAATCTTGAAGTCTAATACAATCATACAACCCTAAAAGAGTCATAGGTTTAATGTTCACTCTATTGTAGTAAACAAGAAAGTAAATCTAATCTAGTGCTCACCAAAGATTGTGGCACAAAGTGGGGATTAGAAATAAAATAAACTAAATGAAACAATCATATAAGACATATACTCATATCAATGTATACTAAATTATAATTCATGGGAGAGAAGAACAACTCCATTATCTATATACTCTTACAAAGGAGAAATAAAGTTAGGAATACTTACCTTTGAAGATGAACCCATCAAGCCTCAATCTCTCCCTTAGCCAAGGTGCTTCACAAGAGATTGTTTTGGTATGCAAGGATAACAAAGACAAATGGAATTTATGTTACATAACCTATTTATGCATCTAAAATAATTATCCACAAGAAAATATTCATATCTCTAAATAAAGTATGGAACCCTAATATTTATTCCAAAAGTAAAATGGTCAATAAGTAGATGTTCATTCTCACTTATTCTTCTTTGCTTCTCTATTATCAAATGGTTGGTAATGAAATTGTATATATAGGTAGATCTTTCCCTAAATCCTTTTGAATATGTTAGTTGTATAGGGTTGACCCTATCGACCCTGTACAATAATAATAGGATATAAATTATATAGGCTCAACCCATTCAACCTAGTACATTCAATAGGTGAAAGAAGGTCAAGGCAAGAAAAAGGAGGATAAAGAATGATAAATTACTAGAATGGGTACAATTGAGAAGAAAAATCTTAGGGTAAATGGTTTTAGGAGGCAAGTTTGCATATGGAATGTGGAAAAAGGGACAAAAATCTCATGAAGCACAAATGGTCTACCCACCCCTTTCTTGGTGAACCTCTTAAGGCATGCACTCATAGAGATTGAGACTTAATGGGGTATTACAAGATACAAAGTTTAAATAAGTGATAAAAGTTTAACAATGTTATGTGTATACATATCCTTCCCTCTACCTATTCAAATCCTTGAGTTGGTATTAATAATGGCCCAATATTATGACCCTGATAGAAGACAATTCTACAATGAGAAATGGGAGAGGGTTCTAGATCTAGACCTTGACTTCATTATCTAAGTGTTTATAATTCCTAAGTTAGAGATATATTTTGATATAACTCCATAGACATATACAAAATTTTATGAGTAGAAAAAGTATGAATGTTAAAAGATAAATAACAAGCAATGGCTCAAGACTCCTAAGCATTCCTACACTAGATTGCCTTAGACTATGTATAGATGTGATTTCATTGAGGAGGTGGGAGATATTATAACACTGCTACATAGTCATTGCTAATATTGATGCCAAGTTTTATAAGGATTAGATGTACTAGTATATCTATATCATTAGATAAAATAAACAATAGATATATTGGGCCCAATTGATAAGTGATTCCCTTTTCAACTAGTTGATGGAGGTGTAAACAACAAATAAATTTTATATGACATCATATATTGTTTATATCTTGGCCAAAGGAATATTTTTCCTTGGACTCAATATGTTTCCTAAGGAAATAACCAAAGTTTACAACTACTACCTTGATCTTACACTACATGCTAGTAGACAATAATTTAGGAGAGTTAGTGATGCTTTCATCTATAACATCATTATTATGTTTATTAAGGATCTTGGGTAAATAAAGTTCTCCAAAGTAGAAAAATATGATATCACCAAATGGGGTTCCTACTTCATACAGGTCCCCACCTACTCCTACATTAGGGTAGCCAAATTTAGTGGTTGTCCCTACACACTTCCTCAGTATGTAAGTGATTTATGGGCATTATTAGAGTTGGGTATGAAAATTATGGATACACACAAGCTCCTCTTAGATATACATAAAATAAGTTAAGTTTCCCCAATTCCATTGGCCGTTACACATACCAATCCCTCCTAAAGGCTATAACTATAGAGGTAGATATGTGCCAAGTAACACTAAGGACTCTAAAGTCTAAACCTTATTTTGATCTATATAGTAAGGTCACTACTACACTAGAAATGGAAACATATGAACATGTGCCATATTATGAGGATTTTTTAGAAGATTGTGATGATGAAGAGATGGTCAGAATGAGGGAGTATTCTAGGATGTCCCTACAAAAAATAAAATATTATGATCTAGCACCAATCCATGATGAATTGGTGGATGAAAAATCTAGACTAGACCCAATATACCTTACATAGATCATTTCTAGACCTTTACCACTAGTGAGGTGGTCATTTCTTAAATCTTTCTCTTTGTTTGATAGAATAGCCCCTATGATCAACACAACAATGAGTTTCTTAAGAAGCAAGAGTGTGTAGATCACAAGGGAGACAATAGGGTTTAAGGAGAATCTCCTAAAGCTAAAACCAAGAGGTATCACTTTTTTAGAGGAGGACCTTGATGAGTCATCAATGAACTTGAAAAAGGAAAAAATTGGAAGAAGATAAAGAAGAGAAAAGGGGAATCAAGTAGACAAAGTGGAGCTATAGATGAAAAAATTGATATGTTAGTAGAAGACACAGTAGTAGCAGCAACATAAGGATCCATAGTATCAAATCTCATAGCCTTGAATCTTATTTCCACTGCTACCCCTTCTCCTACCCATATTATGTAAGAGGTTTCAACACCTCCACCACCTATCTCCACTCCTCAAGTATCTCAAGTCCCCATTATTCCACAAGTTTGAGCTCCTCCACCTCCAAAGTATCAACCCCTCCACTTGTCTCCATTTCAACTACCATTCTACCCACATCAATAATCTAAGTATAATCAACATAAATAAGTCAGGTGGACACTCAGGGTCCCACTATAGTGGAAGCTCAAATTTCTAATCCACTTTCCATTCATCCCACTTTCCATTCCACATAAAATTCCTTCCATTTCATCACCATTAACTCCCAACACCACCCAACAATACATTATTGTAGAATCAATCATCTTGATAATAGTTCCATAGGCCACCCCAACCCCTAGGATAAGTACTATTTCCCTTTCATCTCAACCCACTATTTGAATGTCACCAACCCTGAGTGGTCTTACACAATTAAAACATTTAGTGCTTTGGTTTCCACCCTTACACTAGTTCCCAAATTCAACCCTTGTGTCCATTCTATCCTCCACTCCCCCAATAATCATAACTGATTCTATTGCCTCCACTCCCCCCCATTTTTTCTTTTTCAACTATATGATTAGTAGAGGTTGGAGAAACCTAATTACTTGGTGAAAATATTGATTTAAAAAATACTGATGAGAGTGGATCTTCATAGGAACCACCTGAGCAACTAATGGTATCATCTTCTTAGGTGTCTCCATTAGTCATAGTATCAAATAGTATCACTACATCAGCTATAAATTCTTTGGTGATAGTATCAGATCAACAAAAGGCTACCCCTAGTTAGTTAGCATAATTAGTGAGTAAGAAGCAAAAAATAATGATTGGTCCTAGCACTTTTGACTTTGGCATGTCATAAGTCAATAAGAAATCAAAAACCTCTCCCAGGACCCTCTCAAGGATATTCAATGATGGTAAGGGAGATATATATGTTAAAATTGTAGTTACCCCTCTAGACAAATCAAAATAGAATCTGTGGTAGAATATTATCAAGTTTTTCATATACACCTTGGTTAGCAAACAAGAGAGGGACTCAAGCACAATGTGTAAATAGGTATCAACTCTCTTTTCTAGAGGATTGATCATAATAAAGCCACCAAGGATGAGCTGAAAAGAAATGTAGATTAGTTGACCAAAGAACTAAACTAGTTCATAAATCTTGGTCAAACATCACAACCATAGGTAGTGTAGCCAAATGGTCCAAATAAAGCTATAATTCATTAAATATAGGATATTTGTCATATAGGAAGCACTAAAAAATAATGGTATGAAGAACCTATCACTAAAGGTAATAGGGTCATTACAACAATGATGAAACATTATGGAATAATCATAGAGAGGAAATAAATTATGAAGGAGAAGATTAATAGATATGAAGGAGAAATTCAAACCTTAAACATGTATTATCCTAAATTGACATTCATAAAATCAATTGATATGAATACCATCATTGCCAATAATATATTAAAGAGTGATGTTGAACATGTGGAAATACATAGGGATGATCAATTTTGAGTAAAAGTACTGATAGATTCTATGTAATGAGTGAAAGAGGCTCATGATGAGGTAATTGATGTATTATACAATATTGATGGAATGATGAACTTAATATCATGCCAACCAGTAGATGATGCCAATAATATCCTTTAGGAAGAATAGGTTCAGAATAATTTTAAAGACATAGTTGAGGAGTCTATAAAGGACATAGTCTTTATCCTAAGTTCCATCCATAGGTTCATTAGGTATGAGAAAGTAATTGATCAGATGAGGATTGTAATACAGGGCATAAGAACCTTTAGAAGAGAATTATTTTATGTCTAGGTAGATTGTGTAGCTTCCAAAATCTATTCTTATGGGATGAATGTAGAGCAAATTTAATATATTTTAAAAGCCTTTGATGCATATATAGAGAAGATGCTGGCCAAGAAAGATAATAAAGTTGAATAAGTTATAAAAATTGATTAATTTTCCCTCTCTTTTGAATATTTTCAAATGCTATTATCATTTGTAATTTCATTTCAAGACATTGCAATTTGTAATTGTAAATTTAAAAATATATTTTTATAACTCTTTTTGAGAAAGAGAAAGGCATATTTTTTACACTTTATATTTTTTTTGATAATGTGAAAGTTGAAAAAAACGCAAGTGCAAATTGCACTTTCCATTTTGATAAATGTGAATTATTAAAAAGGTGAAAAATCATGAAGTGTAAACTGCATGGTTAATTTTGACAAATGTGATAAAGACTTAAAAATTTGTAAAAGTCTCACTTAAATTGTTGTTCACTAGGGTTTTTATGAAAATAAACTTGGAATTAATTTCAATTTTATCTTTTATTTTGAAAGGTCAAGTTCTATTTTGGGTGACTCTTTTTGCATGAGGAAGTTATTTTCAACCACTACCAGAGAAGGAAGCATTGCATGGAGATATTTAGTTCCAACCATGATATACCATGCCATGCTATGCCTAATATTACTCCTTGCTTGTGCATGCCATTTTATAACCATTCCATAAGTTTATAAATGCCAAAAATAGAAGAGCTCATCTCTCTTGTATGAGGGTTTTAGATTTTTATGAATTTCTTTACTGGGCATTTGAGTTTCAATAACTACATGTCTTTTATGACATATTTTGTATAAAAATGGGTATACCCCATTTCATAATCTATATTTTTGTTGTTAGTTATATTTTATACATTTTGAATGTATTTTCTACAAGCTGTAACCTTTGGAGAGAAATAAAGTTGAAGATTTGCCTTTCTTATCTTAAGAGATCCCTATGTATGTGAAAGTTGTTTTATTATTTGTGTAATATTTGTCTCTTTGTTTCACTTTCAATAAATTCATCCATGGTATTTTAACCTCTTGAAAATATTGTTTGAAATAAAGATCATTTTTCCTTTTCTAAAAAATAGCTAAAATACTACCTCTAATTTCTCATTTGTATAAGTTTGTGCTTAAATAATTAAACATAATTTTTGATCTATTATGTTTATCAAAAAAAGCATGAAAATCCACTATAAAATATTTAGTACAATCACATATTTTTATTTTTATACAAATATCAATTCTTCAACCCTTTCCTTATCAAAACCCTAGTTTAGGATTCAAAATCACTAAAGAGCGAGATTTACATAAAACTAGTTTTTTATTAGTTTTCATCAGATTTAGTGAAAGGAATCCAACCTTATCTATATATTAACCTCAAATTTCCAAGGTCCCATGACTTTGGAGGTTTTTCCATTGTGTCATTAGGCAATTATACAACATGTTACAGGATCAAGATAGGTGCAATCTTATGTGATAATAGTTTTTTCCACACCCAGTGGGACCTAAAAATTACATAGAGATTAGTGTTATTCTCAACAAGCATTGTATAAGTTATATGAAAATATCAAAGCACTTGGTGACTCCACTAGCTTATGGACTCATAATTTCAAGGTGATGTATGCCAAGAAAATAGATAAGATCATCTACTAAAGGTAAAAAGGATAATTTTTTAGAATTTTCATTTCCATATAAAAAGAGATTAAAAGTAGTCACCCCTAAGCTTAAGGTATATCCTGTATTTTTATTTCCATCCCATTTGGTAACTCCTATTAGTGTTACACCTCCCATAATGGTTAGAAATCATAATTTCATAGATTTCAATATAGGTAGTCCACTCATTTTGGCCCAACATGATGATATACTAGTCTCAGCCTTAAAAAACATATCATATTTTATTGGTGAAACCTCTACCACTACTTCAAAACACATATAAGATATTTATAACCTCTATCCATAACATGGTATAAGACAATGTTGCAATAAAATTTCTAGTCTACTCTTTAAGGGGAAAGATTTACAAGCATACAGAGGCCTTGCTCCCACCTTAATCTAAGTTTGGGATGAGTTAGGCACTACAAAGTTCACCCATTTTGAGGACAAGAGTGATCACCTTTCCTTGGTTGAACATTTAACTACTTATCAATGAGCTCTTAATGAGCAAATGAATAACTTTAATCACCATTTATAGAAGACTTGGAATAGAATCCTAGTCTTGGTTAAACTCACTATAAATAATGCTTTTTTTAGTTACCTAAATGGCCTTAATAGTGATATAAATGAAATGATTCATTTGATGGGTGTCACCACACTTCTTGAAGCTTATGATATTATAATAAGGGAAAAAAATTGTTTAATCCAAGCCAAGAAAATTTCACCAAGGCTACCAATGCCTCTATTTCTAGAAATAGCCCATATTCCCCCACCTACACTTACTCTAATTCCAAATACAAGCAAGGCACTTGATTTTACTCCTACACCTTTGGATGATCTATATGAGGTTAAGTCATTACTTAAGATCTTTGGAAATGAGTTAGTGGAAATGAAAAGGTAGCAAGCCCAAAATTACAAACCTTCAACTAACCCTGGATAACAAGGGAATATGAAACCATAATAGGGAGGTAGGCAGCCATATCAAGGTAAAAATGACAAATAAGGACAAAATACACAACAAATATTTCCAAACATCCATGATTTATTGACACCAGGAGGTTCTAAAGCCATGGTAATTTGGCTCAAGAGTATGAGTGGTGTTATCCTTACAATCAACCCTATAATTAGAAAACTTACCCCAATGGTGTAATCAATAAATATTTGATGGTGTAAATCATAAAAAGCATGCAAAGACAATAAAAATAATTTACTTCCTAGCAAGTTGACACATAAGAACTTGCTCAAAGTGAAGTAACTATTCTAAACTATCACTAGGATGATTTTAGTGGGATAAGCCAAGGTGAAGCATTTTTCAATGGTGGAGGTCCTATAACAACTAATACATATTCCAAGAAAATATCAATAGAATCTGATCAACCCTCTAGGGTATATCAATCTTCAACATCTAAATCTATAGTATAATCAACAAAGAGAAACATAGTACAAAGGCCACCCTTTGTACCTATAAATCAATTCAAAGAAAATGTGCCCACTCCAAATCTTGTAAAAGAGGATGCAATCCATACAAAATCACCAACAAAGGTTGGTAATATCATTTTTAGCATAGTTGATCTAATGAAGAAGACTAATATGAATATCACTATGTGGGAAGCACTATCTATACCAACATTAAGGGACTTACTATAGGAGTCTCTAAAGAATTTATAGATATCAGAAAAGGTTCTAGCTAAGGGGCCTACACTTACAATAAATCTATGTTAGCCTTTAGCTAATGATAAAATGAGAAAAAATGGTAAGCCTCCCCCTTCTATCTTTCACTTATAATAAGGAAACATCTGGTACATAATTGCATGGTATATTTAGAGGTTAGTAGTTTAGTAATACCCAAGAAAAGAGCTAATGCTTTGGGAATAAAATGCACACATATTAATAAGGGAGTAGTGTAACAAGATGGTACTATTGTTTAAATAGTAAGAACCATAAAGAGACTAAACATCACTATTCATGGTTGCCTAAGCCTATCAATTACTCAAGATATTTTAGTCATACATCTTCCATCCTACTTTTCTATTTATCTTTCAAGAGATTTCACTACAAAGATGGGAGGATATATATCTATAGATTGGTCTCACATGCTAATTAGAAAGAGATATGGGACTAAAGTAACAATAAGAGTGGAGCCAAATGCAAAAGATCATATAGATCCATACAATCTTATTCCTCCCATAGAAATCAATTTTACATTGAAAGATCAAGAAGAGGAAGAAATGGATCAAGAGAATACAACACTTGTATAAGATATTATAGACACTCATTTAGATGACTGGGGATCAAACCTATAATTCAATCCTTATGACTATGTATAGGAAATAGGGTTAGGGACATATTGCATTCATGAGAAAGATGAAATTATCTTGAATTTAGTCAAACCAACCAAAGATATTCAAGGGATGTGGTAGTTATATTTTATGGCTCAAGAAGTAGAAATGGTGTAGGTGTGGGAATTATATTAGTCTCCCCATAGAAGGCGAGATACTTCTACTCATTCAAACTTCAATTTAATTATACTAACAATGTATCTAAATATGAAGCTTTGATTCAAGGCCTCTAGTTGGCCAAAGATAGAGAAATCAATATTTTTTAGATATTTTGTGATAATGAGCTCATCATTCACCAAGTTAGATCAAAAAGTGTAACCAAAAATAATTTTTTAAGGTTTTACAAACATAGGGTTTGGGACCTATTGGAATATTTCACTACTTTGAATATTCAAGTGGTATTAAGGTTAAAAAATAAATATGCTGATCATATGGCTTTAGTGGGGTCCTATTATAACTTACTAGTCAAAATAAATAAGAAGAATAGACAACATGTGAGGTTGATCACAAGGCCTTTTGTCCTTAATAATGCAATTAATTGGCATGTCTTTGATAGTGACAATCAGATTGTAAATTTTTTGAGAGAAGAGGCTAAGTATTTAGATAGTAATCCACCAACGCTACAAGACCAATATAATGATAAAATTATTTGACTAAAAATGAAAAAGGTGCCTATGGGTCTCATTACACTAGAAAAAATCTTCAATTTGGATGACTAGCTAAAAGGTGAAAAGAAGAACATTACAATCAATGAAGAAGATTTTGAACCCATCATCATATCAGAAGGCAAGTATCTTAAGGTAGGTAAGGTATGAAATATTTTATAGAAGCATGAATTTTTCAATTATGTTAAGATTTTGATGATAACTTTTCTTGGAGTTATCATGACTTAAGAGGATTTTATCAAATTTTAACACAACACACTATAAAACTGGATCCAAATACAAAACTTGTCAGGTAAAAATAGAAACCCATCAATCCCAAGATTTAACCCTTGATAAGAAATAAACTCTCTAAGTTGATAAAGGCTAATATAATATTTTTAATCAAACACTCATCTTGGGTAGCAAGTTTAGTCCCTATAATGAAGAAAAATGATTAAATCTTGTTGTGTACGGATTTTAGAAACCTAAAAAATGCATCATTAAAAGATCACTATCTTCTTCCACCTATGGAAAAAATTATACAAAGAGTATCAGGATCTAAAAAATTCTCTCTTCTATATGGTTATTCAAGTTATAACCAAATCTTGGTACATGAATTAAATAAATTTAAAACTACCTTCACCACCAAATAAGGCATGTATGAATATAGAAAGATGCCATTTTTTTTGACCAACATAGGTGAAATATTTTAGAGATCCATGGATATGGTGTTTAAGGGCTTGATAAATAAAATGATTTTAGTATATGTAGATGATATTATAGTCTACTCAAATCATGTTGACGCACATCTAGACCACTTGAGAAATATTTTCAAAAGGTGTAGAGAATTTAGGGTTTCACTTAACCCAAATAAGTGAGTGTTCATAGTACACAAAGGGAAGCTATTAGGACACATAATTTAAAAATAAGGTCTTGAAACAGATCCTGAATGAGTTAGAACCATATCTTCTTTATCACTACCAAGTTACAAAAATGGCCTAAAAGCCTTTCTTGGGAAGATCAACTTCATGAGAAGATTTGTATTAGTTTTTGCCTTTTTGGTATAACCCCTTACTATAATGCTAAATAAGGGAACTCTTTTTATCTAGAATCAAGAGGGAAAGATAACTTCCAGACCATAAAATAGGATATTTCCCAAGCCCCTACCCTAGTTAACCTAAACTATGAAAAGGATTTTATCCTCTATGAGTTTGGAGGGGAAGGAAGTATCTTAATAACTCTGACCTAACACAATCTAAAAGATTTGGAACAACCAATATCTTTCTTTAGCCAATATTTAAAGATTATGAAGAGAATTATAGTTTTGTGGAGAAGTAGGTATATGTGTTGATCGAAGAACCCAAAAAATTTATTCATATGTTGTATACACATAATATTTTCAAAATTTTATTAATTAATAACACTTTGTATTTTGTAGGAACCTATTGAGTTACAATCTCTCTAAGTGCATGCTTTAAGGGGTGTATTGGTAAAGGGGTGGGAATACCATCAGTGCTTCATATGATTGTTTTCCCTTTTACCTCTATCCATATAAACACTTGTCTCCTAAAACCATTTACCCTAAGCTTGTTCTTCTCAGTCCTACCTCTTCTAGTTTTTTCCTCTTTCCATTCCTCCTTTTCTTGCCTTAACATCCTTTTTGATTCTTAGTTGTATTGGGTTAATTGGGTTAACATAGTAAAGTTTAGGGGTATTCTTTACTTTTTTGGTTTGTTATATTTTTGTTTTACCTAGCACAAACCTAGTGAATTGTCCCCAAAAACACACTAGGTTGACTAGGTCAACCCTATATAATCAATGTTTTCAAGAGGATTTAGGGTAATATCTTCCTATATATATAAGGTCATTTCCCACCATTTCATAAGACAAGAATTATTAAAAAATATGTACAATTAAACATCTAATTATTGACCATTCTAATTCATGAACAAAGCTTAGGGTTCCATACTTTATTTGGAGATATGAATATTATCTTGTGAATAAGTGTTTTGGATATTTAGATAGGTTGTGTAGCCTAGATCTGATTTTTCTTGGCTATACTTACATACCACAATAATATCTTGTGAATCACCTTAGCGAAGGTATATATTGAGGCTCGGTGGGTTCATCTTCAAAGGTACATATTCCTAACTTTATTTCTCCTTTGTAAAAGTAGATATATAATGCATTTGTATTATTCATTTCATGTATTTATGAATCCATATACATTAATGTGAGTATATGCCTTTTAATACATGTTTAGTTTAGTTTTTAGTTTTATTATTTTTATCCCCAACTTTGTGCCTCAATATTTGGTGTGGACTAGATTAGATTTACTTTCTTGTTATTATTATAAGTGAATATTTTAAACTTTATGACTCTATTAGTGTTGTTGTGTGATTGTGTTAGACTGTAGGCTTTGAAACCCTTCCTAACATGATATGTTATGACAAGTGATCCCCTAATCAGGCCCAAAAGATCATCATATTGGTCATGCTCCTACTTAAAAAGTGTATTCCCAATTAGAAGTGCATGTATGATCTATCTTATCTAATCTAGGATTAATTCATAGACATGATGTATTTATGATTGCCTACATTCCAGTGAGCCTGACATGAACTAACCATTGCATGATTTTTTAAATTTTACCTTCCTTTATTTCAATTATTTTGATAATAATTTTTATCATATATTTTGACATTCTAGATCTATTCTATAAACCTAACTATTTTTATTTGTGTGTAGGTTGTAGGAACATATAACTAGATTGACCCAATTAACCTAGTACAAGTTTTCAACCTTTAAAACATCCAATTTAGCCTACTAGGTTGACCTAGTTAACCCCTTATAGTTTCAACACTTTTCAGTAGGCTCATATACAGCTTGATTGATATTATCAACCCAATTTTTAGGTTTATCAAACATACTTATAGGTTTTGGACTAGCAATCTTATTCATTACATTTTTGATCCACCAAGGTTCCTTTCTAATTCTATGTTTCTCTCTTTTCTATCTTTCCTTTCATAGTTTTTAGTCTTTAAAATTTCACTTGCACAGTCAACTAGATCAACATTACTGACTCAAATCATTTTTAGACCTTGGTTCAATAATATAAGCTTGACCCTATCAACCTTATTTTATATTTTGTGCATATAGTGTCAACATTATATCTTGTTTCAATGTTTTAATTAACCTCATATCTATTTTTAATTATCTCACACATTTCATTTCTTATTTTTTGCATACTAAGAATAGTTCACATAGTTTAATTAGGATATTTTCAATTAATCACATAGTTTAATTATTTCTATTTTATGCACATATGAACAAATCACATATAATAAATAATCACTTTAACACTTGTCTACCCTATGCCAACATACTTGGATTTCATCACCAAGGGGGAAGCTGACTTGATGCTCTAGTCAAGTATAAATCATGGTTAATGGTATATTTTGGCTAAGCACTTGACACATTTATCATTGTAATGTGTGAAGTGAGGGGGTAGGTCCCAATACCAATCCTATATTATTTACACTATAGTTCCTTTCAACCCAAACTACATGAAACCATCCTTAGATTGCTATCTAGTACCTTTATTATAGCCAACTTCCAATCACAATTTAAAATTCACATCTTAATAATCTAATAAACAATCAAGTTTAAAAATTAGTTAGATTTACTTTTCAAGTTTTTTTCTTGCTCTTTTCTTAATTATGTACAGAAAACCTTGAATTAGCCAATGTTGGTGCAATGTCTTATTTTATGTGTTTTAATTAGATTGGCCAACATTAATCAATTAGCTGTCTATTTCCTTTTAGTACTTACTACTTTTTATTACTTTAAAATTTATCTTTTTTCATTTTGAAATTAGTTTTTAGGATTATTAAACTTCCCTATTTTCTATACTAGATTAACAAAATCAACCCAGTGTTTTTTTGCCTTCTGTACACTATACTAGATCGACCCAATCGACCTTGTATAGTTTTATAGTCCCTATTTTTGTACTCAATCAACCTAGTCAAGCTTGTATAGTTTTAGTCACTTTTATGACCTTTGATTTCTCATCCCTCTTCTTTATCCTTCATCATGGAATTTTTATTATATAATGACACTAAGTTATAGTCAATAGACATGATGAACTTTACCAATCCTAATAGGGTCTCCCATAGATAGAGTAGGGCTCCTCTTTTGGATGCTAGTAATGTTTATATTTCCACTCATAAAATGAACTATGGGAACCCTCCTAATACCTCTTTGTATCATAATCATCCTCTTTTCTTAGATGACCAACCTAAGTTAGAGTATACTCCTGAAATGCTTTTCTTTATTTACAAATTTCCTTAACATAGAGGAAGGGATCCTTCCACCATTTACAACCTCATTATTAGTGGTCAAATAGAAGAGCCTAATTCACCCACTCCTACATTCTCAACAATATTTTAAGGTACCACTTTCTTTGGTTCTCAACCTCTTCCTTCAATTTTGATTCCTTCTTATGCCATGACTTCTTATTCTCTAACCTCTTATACTTCCATGCCTAGTATCTCAACTAACATGGTAGTTTCTACATATCATAGGCCTCTCATAAGATCCACTATCCTTAATCCTTCCATTAGTTCATTTATTGATACCCAAAGAAATCATGCTTATAGTCATTCTTCCTCTCAACCATTCACTAGTCCATCTTTTGCTTCACAAGAAAATTTTGCCACTAGTGCCTGAAATTCTCGTAATTATTCTCAATCTAATTTTAACACTAATATGGGTACCCAAGACACTAATACCAACATAAATACCAATTTTAGTGATTTTAATTCTAATCAAACACACCAAATTTTATTCAAAACTCATAATCAAATGAATACATTTCAAGCTCATAATATAAATCAAATGATGAGAATGAAAAACCACCTTCTTACCCTTCAATCTCATCCATAAAAAATGGATTGGGGAACACATAACTAGAATGTTCCTCCTCCTCCTCTTTGATATTCTCAAGGCGATCTCATTACTCAACCTCCTTTAGTCAATAAAACCATTAAGCATATACAAAATGAACCTCTCACTACTCAAATTTCAAATATTGATATAGGAGATATAACACCTATAATTTATTATAATGGGTCAATTGATCCTACCATTCACCTTAAAACATTTAGAAATATTTACAAATATTAGTTCAAACTAATCACCTTTACCACTACCAAGATCCTATCCAAAACACTCACAGGTGATGCCTTGGATTGGTATAATCAACTTAGAGCTCATTACATTTGTAGTTTGGAGGACTTCGTAAATGCTTTAGTTCAATAATTCCAAACTAATGATCTTACTAAAAACACTTTGGCCCAATTCATTAATTACAAATAACATTACAATGAAACTACCCAAGCCTTTGTTAAGAAATGGAAGACTTTCTCAAACAAATGTGAACATAACATGGTGGATGACAATATTTCTCATCTCTTTACAAATTCCCTCTTTCCTAAATTACAATATAAAGTCTACACTCTCTCTCCACATACCTTGGAGGAGGATATTGACCAAGTTAAAATATAAGATTTCCTAATGTGTCAATTCAAGCCAACCTAACCTTATATGAGTCCTCATTTATTACTTAAGAATAAAAACTACAATATCACCAATAATGGTGTTACTGATTCTTATGACACCATTCATAATATTCAATCTATTGTTCCTAACCATTCTTCAAAACCAACTTCTTCTTCTCAACAATATACCAATCCTTATTTATCTTCACCCAATAACATCAATGTTCACAAACCTTTATCATCAGCTGAATTGATTAAGTGTCGACCCAAGACTCTTCCATGAGAACTTGACCCTACTCATCCCATGAAATCTTTGTATGATCCTAACAAGGTTTGTTGGTTTCATGCTAGTTGGGATCATTTTTATGAGACATGTAGACAAATTCATAATTTAGCTATAGATTTTCTTCTTGGACCCAATTTTGATCATGATTAAATTATCTATAAGCATCAACAAGCCTATAAGATTTCTTATAAGGATTGAAAATTAAATGAAAAAACTCAAGCCTTGAATCAAGTAAACACTCATTTGGCTATCTATAAAGATCCTCTACCTAATCATCAACTAATTCAAGATACTCAAGACAAGCCCACCCCTTCCAAAAATAACATAAATTTTTTTGCTAAATAAACTTCCAAATAAAATGTGTCTCTCATGACTAATATACAAACGCTGGTGCCTTTCATTGATTCCCAACTGACCTACACTCCTCATAAGACATATCATGTTATCCAAGATTCTTCTTGAACTCATTTAACTAAGTTGGGGAAAAAATATCTTATCACTTTTGATGATCTAACTTATGATTATCCCTTGGATAACACATCCCATTCTATTTATATCACTCTTCCATCATCTTCTAATACTAATGATAATTAAGCTTCTATTAACACTTATTTATTCAATTCTCAAAATAAACTCGAACCAACTTGTTCATCATCTCAACATGATTTACCACCTTGTTCTAAACCTTCTTCTTCTTACCAATAAAAGTTCCAATGTACTTCAGCTCCTCCTTCTGAGGACCTCTTTAACCATTATACACATATATCTAATAACCTTCTTATGGGATATGATTGTGGGATCACATTATGGAGATCACTAATCTCCCATCCCAAATTCCATTCCTTAAACTTATGAGGAATTCTCCACATCATAGAAACTACCTCATGCAGCTCTTATTTGAGATGAATTTCCTTCATCTTCCACTCACAGGATAGGAAACAACTTTATCTAATTCCAAATATAGTATTTTAAAACAATATGAAGAGATGTCTATCTACATTGATGAAACTATAGACACTTATTTCTATTTTAAATTTCCCATAGCGTCATGCAGAGGATCCTCCTTTGTTAATTAACATCCAAATAGGTGATATCCAAGTCACACATGCCTTAATTGATGAGGGTTATGACATATGTGTCACTTCTCTCAATTTCATTAAGACCATTATGTATTCTAAATGTAATCTCAAGTCTACATGAAACATATGCCAAGGATATTATAGAAGGAAAATAGCTCCATTAGGTTGTGTGTGGCTTCCCATTACCATTCCATCTGTCACCATTCATGTGAAATTAATGATCTTTAACTTCCCCCTTTCTTATAACATCTTTCTTGGTACATCATGAAATCACTACATGAGAGCTATCACCTCTTTCACCTGCCAATGCATTAAATTCCATCACAATGGATCCATTTATAGGATTCAAGGTGATACTAACCATTAAAATTTCAAACAATTTGAATATCATGGTGTCTTCAAGATTCCTAATCTTGAGACTTTGCCAAGCATTCCATTTCATAAGTCTCAGCATCTCAAATTTCCTATCAATTCAACCCATAGTTACAGTGGACATCCTAAGATCATAGGTAACATTATTCTTAACCTTTTAGATTCCAATGATGATGAACTTGATGAGATTAACTCAAATATCAAAAATTTTGATCTCTCACCTCATCTCATCTCATAGCTTCCTGCTTATTTACAACCTCGTTCTTGCAAACCTCCTTACAATGACATTCCCATAGTCTTGACCAAGACTAGGCATTCTATTTACCATGCTTCATCAGATGACAAGGTTATCCCTACTAATGTCATTGATCTTAATACCCTAAATTATGATGATGGTTATTGCATATATGATCCATTATTAGGTGAAATTTTCCATGCTCATGATGTCAATATTGTCCATTATCTTTCTTCTTTATTTGAGTTTTTTTATGATCTCATCATTTTACTTTACTTATTGCTCCTAATTTTTGAATTTTTCCCCTTTATCATAGGGTAGAGATGGCATTAACACCTCTTATTTATAAGGAACCATGTAATACTATACTCATGGATCATGATATGATCAAGCCTACCACTTTTATACTTTCCCTGACTCCCATAATTAGTTTACCTCTAAGGTTAGTGCAACCCTCCTTAGACCTTATATAGATCCCACCCCTCCCTCAGTAGAGCCTACTATAGTTGAGAATCTTCTTTCTTCTTTTATAGTTGATCTTATTCTTACTCCTATTTTTGTTGAGTCTACCCCTATTTATGATGTTATCGCTCCTTCCATTGAGCCTAGTTCTATTATTTCCTCATCATCACCTTCCCTTGATGATGGTTTGATTCCTTTGACTAAGATGTCTCCTTTGCCCATGAAATGGGCCAATGAGTGTTATTTGGCTTCTTCCACTCCTATTTTACCTCCTTCCATGAGTGCTTCTCCTAAAACCACTCATAATCATAGCTATTTCTTCCATGAGATATATAACCATTCTTCCACCCATTATCATAAATTACGACAATATCTTGATACCTTGCATCCTTCTTCCCATCATAAAACAAAGCCATTCCTCCCCTAAAGGTACTTTATACATATATGCCTAAGGATGGTGAGGTATATTATCTATGGCATCTATGTGACACCCATCACACTGATTATTATCTCATCTTGTAATATCTCAAAGATCATCTTATTGCCATTCTTGAACCTTCTACCATTCCTACCATAGGTCATTCCCATAAGAGGGTTCCTCATTCTTATCCCATGGTTCTACTTCTAGTATTTACATCACCTCCTATAGTCCCTTCACCACCTTTTGTGCCTCCAAATATGATTCATTTACCTATGGACCTTCCCTCACTTGTGGATCCTTCTCCACCTATGAGTCCTTCACCTGTGGATCCTTCTCCATCAGTGATTCCTTCTCCTCTCATAGATCTTGCTCCCACACATTGTCCTGACTAGCCTTTGACTAATTTTCCTCTTCAGCATGATCCTTTGATAATTCCTACTTTTTCATTTGAGGAGATCTAAAAAGAAGTATTTGCCTAGTATTCATTGAAGATTGATGAAACCTTAGTAGTAGTTTGATTACAACTTCATATATATTTATCTGATGTATTGGATAATGTGTGTAGATATATTTACTAGTATTTATGATTACATGCATGGTGATTTCACTTCTAATTTAGATTGGACATGTGCTAAAATATTATTTCTATCTATGATATCATTTGACATTATGTCAAATTTTTGCTTCTCTTATATTATGATTTCTTACTTGTACTATATATTACTTTTATTATCATTTATTTTTACATATGATTGTATTTTGTTTTATCATTGCTTTCCCTTCCCTTTTTCCTTTGAGATTTTCTCAAAACACTATTATTGTATCTTTATGATTCTTTTGATTTCTTATCCCTATTTTTTTACAGATAATTTGCCATGGTGATTTGGTTGTACAAACCTTGTTCCCCTTGGTTATTATCTTCTTATCTTTTTTTACCATGTGATCAATTATCAAATAATATATCTCATTATTATCTCCTCTTATCGATCCACTTTGGATCTATTTTTTCCCTTCATCATTTTTCTACAAACTAAGCCTATGCATGATTGAGACTTGAGATCAAATTCTAGTTCATTATCAAGCCTAAGTTTCATAGTCAGTCTTTATCTTTGCTTACTTAGCTTCCTTTAGCCTTAGCCTACATCTCATTAATGTGTATGACTATATCTCTTATAATTGGTCATTACAAATCCATATGGAGGAAGAATCTTAAAAATCCTTCAAAAGAAAGTTAAAATCCAAATCATTTAAATAAAAGGTAATGATATCAAAAGGTAAAAACATTCTTAAAAGTTTAATCACACTAAAAGGCATGATTCAAAGCACATATCTTTCTTTTAGCCAAAGCTCAAACTCCATAATTAGTGTCATGGTAGAGCTGAGGTTCTTTGGGGTGTGATAGTCTAGTATATTAGAAGAGGAGAATAAAAAATATTTTAGTGCTACCTACTTTCTCATGCAAGTACCCAATCTTTGTAATTAACTGATGGCTTTGTAAGGGGTCTTGAAGAGTGGGGAACATGTCATGGGAAGGTAGGTCCATTTTAATTTTCTTGTACCAATATACCTTTATGATTTACTCTTAGTACATGCCTATTTTCCTACAAAGCTTTGTGTCTATATAAAAAAAAATTCTTTTATACATAGATGGCCAGTAGTCACTAAGTGTCTTCTCATGTCCTTAGTATGCCTCTTGCCTCCTAAGGTATTCTCATAATATGATTAAGTATCAATTTATACACTCCATTTTTCAATCCTTATATCCCTCATATTTATTCTTAAATTTATTGTTTGGTGTACTAATCACCCCCCCTTGGAATTTCATTTGTGCTTTTCTTTGTAAGACCACGAATAACAATCGACCATACTCATAAATTACCATATTTTCCTTCCTATTACCCACATCCTTTTATAAATTACCATGTTAATATTTATTATACCCTAGTGGTGTTCTATTTTTCAAGTTGTATTATAAGATCATGGATAAGACTTAACCCTCCTCACAAAATTTTCCAATACCTAAGTCACCATCCAAATTACATGTGTCAAATTTGAGATAAGAATTGATCGATTATGAAGTTACATGTAATTTCATATGATTCCCATATTGATATTTAGTATGTTTTATGCTTAATTAATTTTTATTTTACCTTTTTATCTTATTATTTTCTAAGTGCATGTTATATTTCAATCATTTCTTGAATTTTCATACTTCCCAGCATGAATTAGTATGAACAATGTAAGACCAATCTTTTACAGTTTTATTTTTTTCATACTTCCTAGCATGATTTAGTATGTTTGATTGACTTAATTAATTTATTTTTATTGAATTTTTTTCCCTTTTACATACCTTCCATTTTATTACTTTGTTTGTCATACTTCCCAACATTATATTAGTATGCTTTTACTTGTTTTGATTTGGTGAAAAAATATTTTACATTGGTTTAAATACACATTCATTTTTACCATATTGTTTTACAATTTTCTTGGTTATTTATACTTAATCATTTCTTGTTATTACACATTTCCCAACTTGAAATAGTGTGTAATGCATTTTATTGATTGATTAATTTTTCCAAGTCCTTTTGCCTATTTCCTTTTAACCATCCATGTGTTTTTCATAATTCTAGAAAAGAAACCACATTTCATATATTTCCTATAGCATATACAACAAAGCTAAATAAATGTGCTAGAAATAAATATATCTTAAGCATCCATAACCTCAACCATAATAAATAAATATAATTAACCATAATGACAACATACACATCCAAAAACAATATGCCAAAATGATCCAATATATATATCTCATGAGTTTGATGCAACATATAAAACCATATACAATGTTGTGGATCTAGGGATGGGCTCCATCCTATCTATCTCATGGCCTAGCCATGCTACCTATGAAGGCCTTAGTTTGACTCCTATGAATGGTATATTATAAGGAGGTTATCTAATATCTCAAACACTCTACCTATCTCTATAGGTGTGATTCCCATATTTGTGACTCTGCTAGCTCGATCTGGATCTCTATCATCTATGCTACTATAGATAAATGTGTATATCTCTCATCTAATAGGGCTTACCATGCTTGTAGCTCTGGTACACCCATCATTATTAGTGGTTGCATCCTCTCCCTCTACACCTGTATCTACCTCACTTCCTCTCCAACTAATTTTAACTAGCTCTCTTGAGTTGGGGAAAATGATACACTTAGATCCTCTAGTGTCATGGGGTTGTATGGCTGTAGAGTCTCATCTAAGATGTCATGGAGTGCTCCCATCACTAGGGACCCCCATCTCTCCTCCTCATCGCCTATACCAATAAAACACACAATATTAATATTATATCACTATCATATCTCATCACATCTATCTATCTATCTAAAACAAAACTTAATCAATAATTTATTTTTACTTGTCTATGTCTTGGCTACTATGGTCTCACCATATTCATGATCACCTAAAATAGTCTCCCCATCTATGAAACCTCATAGAACATCCTTTGTAGGCTATATATTTAGCTCAAACTTGACTTCCATGTCTCATGTCAATCTCAACCTACATCTAAATAGTCTCTCTATCATCACCTCTAGCTCACCTATGGGGTCATCTAGGATGATAATAGTAGACACTCTCTCCTCTAACTCCTACCTCCATTGATACCATGTCCTTGTTATTCATTTCTCATCTTGATTTGGAACTAGTAGTAACACATCTAGAATCTCTATCTTTGCATCCCTATCCTTTTACTCTTCTCCTCGTCATGCCTGACTAGTCCATAGTCACTCTTAGCATGGCCTTAATGTCAACCTCATTACTAGTGGTAATAGTCCTCTCCTCCTTCATGGTTCCCTCACATGCCAAGCTCACTATTAAATAATTAATATCAATGTTTCTAGATGAGGTAGGCTCATCTATCCTAGCACTCTTGCTATCATATGTGGCTCTCACCACCAGAAGTGGTATCCAACCACCTTTATCCTCTTTATTGATGGTGTAACTATGTTATAACTTGCCCATGTAGTTTTTATGTACTCATATAGATGCCACATTATTTTTTCACATCTCACTAAACACTAGCATGTCGGTCACAACATGCACTACTTGGTCTTCCCTCCATCTCCTCACCTGAAGTAACCTATCATCGACTGCATGGGGTAACCCAGCTAGTTGGTACATAGGAAACATTTCATAGATATAAGATATCATCAATATGATAAGCCCCATGTTCTTCTACCCTCTAACTATCATCTTATACATATCAAGTACTAGCTGGACCCAAATGACCAATCCTAGGTCATATAACACTTATTCCTCCAAGATCATCCTGCTCAAGGCTACCATGAATAGTAGTCCCTTATCATCTAAATTATGACATATCACCCACTATTTAAAAATGCATATCATAGCCTTTAAAATATCTATAATCTATGATGTAATGACATAAAACATACTCACTCTCCTACCTAGTAATATCATCTCTGAGCTTGTAGGCCACATGGCTAAGGCTCTCCTCTCTTCTACGCTATCTTGTATCCCTATGGTCACCTATGCTGCTACTATAGGTAGCCTTAGGATGGCATGAACATCCTCTATCATGATATACACATATAATTTATCCCTATCCACCTCCCATCTAAAGGTGTTAGTCAATCATTCCCAATAACTGAGGAACATGACTAACAAGTAGGCACCAAGTTGGATCCATTACATCTCTACCATCCCATATAGACCTATGGATCCTAGTCTATCCTTATCTCCATATAATAGCTTATCTATCAAATTTGGTAACCATGACACATCTACAAGTCACTAAAATCTTTGTCATCCTTGTACCCAAGAAGTAACAAGGGATGTATCAGTTCTTCCATGTCATGTATAGTCAAAATACATTCTTTTTATATTTATAAAGAAAAAATAAGCTTAAAAAACATTTATTTATTATCTTTAGCTTAATTTGATCCTTATTATTCATTCTTGACCTTAATTTGTCATTTTAGGCCATTGTATCCCTCTTTCAACCTTTTTCATGCTTTTTCGTATCTTTCTAGCTCTTTGGTCAAACTAGTTTAACCAAAATTTTCCTATCTTTTCACCTAGTTGACTCAAATATCTAAGCCAACCCCCTTATTTTCCCCTCCCTAGTCCTGAGTTTCTATTTTGGACATTTTAGACCACTTGACAACTCCAAACTAAGCCTTTAGCCTACATATTGTATAGGGTCGACCCATACTTACTAGGTTGACACTATGGATTCTACCTATTTTCTAGCCTACTGGGTCGATTGGGTTGACCCAATGCTTTTTTCATAAATTCATAAAACCCATTTCCTATATTCTTATTTTATACCCCTAGAATCTAATTTTTCCTCATTTTAACATCTAGAAATGCTTAAAATTCAAAATTACTAAAAATTCACTTAATTCAACACAAATTTCAAAAATTAGTTTGAGATTCTTAGTTGCATATATGTAGTGAACTTGTTGCTAGCTATAGAGCATCTCCTTATCTAGCATGTCATCTCCTTACCATCCTAGCTTATTTTCTCTCTAGATCTCTTGTTCTTTTCTCTTACAATTTAAAATAACAAATGACTTATCTTTTCCCCTATTTTAAAATACTTTCCAAAATTCAAATCTTTCAATTATTGTCCTACAGATTTCTTGTTTAACTTATATCTTTGTTTCTACTCATCTATTTTTCAAACTATAAAATGCATTAGATTTGTGATGATATAGAGACTATTTTCCACTACCATATTCTTATTTTTCAAAAAAATCTATTTTTGGCTATTTTTTGCACTAACTTCTATAGGCTCATCTAGTGTTCTCTACATTCGATACCTTCACATTTCTTGTAGTCTACTTCTTTATCTACGACACTAAGGTAAGTTAAAGGTATGTGTTTTTTAATTTAGTCCTTTAATTTATCTTTTTTTTTTTCTTACTTCACTTTCCTTATAATCAATATTGTGTGTTATCTTATTTTTATCTCAAATCACCATCTTGTGTCTCACTTACATTACATGTGATGAGTTTCGAGTGGGGAATATGTATACACATAATATTTTTAAAATTTTATTGATTAATGACACTTTTTATCTTATATGAATCTATCAAGTCTCAATCTCTTTGAGTGAATGCCTTAAGGGGTGCATTAGGAAAGGGGTGGATAAACCATATGTGCTTCATAATATTGTTGTCCCTTTTACCACTTACCATTTAACCTAAGCTTATTCTTCTCAGTCCTACCTCCTCTAGTCTTTTCCTCTTTCCATTCCTCATTTTATTGATTTAAGATCCTTTTTGAATATCAATTTTATTAGGTTGACTAATTTAACCTAGTATAATCTAGGGGTGTTATTTACTTTCTTAGTTTGTTAGCCTTTCAGTTGACCTAACACAAACCTAATAAATTATCCTTGAAAACACACTGGGTCAATTGGGTTGACCATGTATAGCCAATGTTCCTAGTAGGATTTAGGGTAAGATCCACCTATATATACAATGTCATTTCCCACCATTTCATAAGAGAATAATTATTAACAAATAAGTACAAGCAAATATTTGATTATTGACCATTCTACTTGAAGAATAAAGCTTAGAGTTCCATACTTTATTTGGAGATACAAATCTTGTCTTATGGATAATTATTTTAGATTTTTAGATAGGTTGTGTAGCCTAGAGCTGATTTATCTTGGTTATCCTTACATACGACAACAATCTCTTGTGAATCACCTTGGCCAAGGGAGAGGTTGATACTCAGTAAGTTTATTTTCAAAGGTAAGTATTCCTAAAAAATTTTCTCCTTTTTAAGTGTAGATATATAATGCATTTTTATTCTTATCTCCATGTATTTAGGATTTAATATATATTAACTTGAGTATATGTCTTCTAATACAAAATTAGTTTACTTGTTTATTTTATTGCTTCTAAACCCCACTTTATGCCACAAGCTAGGTGTGAACTAGATTAATTTTACTTTCTTGGTATTAGTATAAGTGAACATTTTAAAATTTAGGACTCTATTAGGTTTTTTGTACAATTATGTTATACTATAGGCTTTGGAACCCTTCATATCATGATATGTTGTGACAAGTGATCCCCTAATCGAGTTTAATAGATCCCCATATTGGTCATGCTCCCACTTAATAAGTGTGTTCCCAATTGGAAGTGTAGGTATGATCTATCTTATCTAATATAGGATTAATTCATAGACATGATACATTTATGATTGCATACATATGTTCTCCAAAAATAAGATACATATGATGATGAGTCATTAGAGTGTTAAATAATTTATGATGAGTAGGGAGATAAACAAAAAAAGAGTAGGATGAATCACCAAGGTCATGGAGTATGATGTGGATATCATGATCATGAAGCTGGTAAAAGGTAAAGGATTATGTGAAAAACTAACTACTGATATCAAGACTATTGAATCAATATCTGACATAGTGTATCTCAAACTACACCTCAACCAAGCAATCCACCTTCTTTCAATAACTAGATCTAAGACATGACTTATTTATTATAGACTGGTGAATACCCCTATGACTTTCAACATCAAAGAAAAGATATTATTGAGTCCAATAAATACCCTATGTTCTTATTTATGGAATTTTATTTTAGAATGACATGCATGGAGTCTTGTTATGATGTATTGAGCATTAACAAGTTCCCAAAGTGCTCGATCAATTTCATGATGGACCATTAGGAGGACATTTTCCAGTAAAGACTATAATCATCAAGATAATGAGAAGAATCTACTATTTTCTTGAGTTAATCAATGATGCCCATAAATTGGTAATAAATTATGAAATGTATGCTTACTTAATTGGTAATCAAAGACTAGATGTAATTTCTCTCAAACTAGTTCAAGTAGATCAACCATTTGCCCAATGGGGATTGGATATCATCAACATGATCAATCCACCATCAAGTGTAAGTCATGAATGGGCTATCACAACAATGGATTATTTTACATGATGGATTAAATTAGTTTCTCTAAAATATGCCATTGAAGCATCTATTCTTGACTACATGGACATCATAGTTTTAAGGTTTGGTGTTCCTCACACCATAATATTAGATAATGATAAAGCATTTATGGGTACTTAGGTCATTGAATGGAATGTCAAGAATAATGTTTACTTGAGCACTTTTTCAAATTATTAACCATAAGGTATTAGCCTAGTTGAGTCAAATAATAAGAAATTGATTAGAATTATCAAATAAATAATGGAAGACAACTAGAGGATGTGGCATATAAAACTAAAATCAGCACTATAGGTTAATATAATTACATCAAAAAGAGCCATCGGTAATTCACCTTTCATTCTGGTATATAGAAGAGAATCATGAGTACCACTATCAATTGAACTTCCATCTTTAGAGATCAATCACCAATTAGACTTGATTGATATTGATGAAATGATGGTGAGACTGGTTGAACTCATGGAGATTAAATAAATTAAGCATCAATCAATGAAAGTCTTTGGAAGTAAATTAGGCACAAAACAATAAGAATTTTGATTAAAAAAAAGAAACTACAATAAACTTTAATGAAGGATACATGGTCCTTAAGTGGGATTCAAATAAAACAAAACCAAGCAGACACACCAAATTTCATGTAATATGGAGTGGTACATATATCATCACTGAGTACAAAGGAGCTAATGCATCCCAACTCTCCAAACTTGACGGAGTAGAGATACCAATCCTAGTAAATGGCATATACCTCAAATATTGATTTTGAGGTAAGGAACTTATCCTTAAAAGATTAAAATTTGTAAATAATAGGGTTAGTTATGTTTTTCAATAAGTGCTTCTACACAAGACAAACTCATTAGGAGTTGTTTCCTTAGGTTGTGTTGTTTTTTCCTATTTTATTTATTCATATTTCCTATTTTGTTTGTTTCTAGTCAAATCTTAGTTTGTTCTTATCTAGGTTAGAGTTTTTTAGAGAAAATTTGACTCCATGCCTAATTCAAAATAAAGATACTAGATTCAAAATGATTAGTAGGTAATCATCCTATAGAGGTCACCAAAAATGTTGATATTTTTGTCCTAAAAATCTCATTGCATCTAACACCCTACGTGAAACCCCCTTAATTTTTAGGAAAGACCTTGAATCCTCCAAAAAACCCATCCTTCCTTTTATGCTTGTGAAATCAATAACTCTATATGACATTTGCATTTGTGCAAATTGCTTCATAGGTTGTGGATCCCATGAAGCACCTAAAACTAAACTATGAAATCTAGAAATCACCATGCACTTTGCACATTTTCATAATGTGCAAAATGCATGGTAAGCTCTGCATACTGCCATGCACCCAAGTCGATATAATCTAGAATTTAGCATACACTTTACATATTTTTATAATGTAAAAAGTGCATGATAGGTTCTAGATCTCACTGAATGTATAACATTCCCTTCCATAGAACCCAAAACACCTGATGCACATTACACATTTTGAAATGTGCAAAGTGCATGATCATTTCTACTTTCCATAAAACTTGAAGTCATGGGATGTGGAGCCTCAAGTGCACTTTACCCATTGTAAATGTGTAAAGTGCACTATGGGTTCTACCTTATGTCGAACCACATTTCCTATCCATAGAGAGTGGACCTAATTCAAGTAGGTCCAACCTCCACCAACTACTCACCAAACCCCTTCTCACAGAATGTGGAACCTAAAGTGTAGATTACACATTTTTGAATGTGCAAAGGACACATTGAGTCCCACTTCCTACCAATCCAAGTATTCCCATGGAGATTGGACCTACTTCAAGTAGGTCCAACCTCTACCACCAACCACTTGAACTATATTAGTTATAGGATTCCCCTATAAAAACTAAGTTATTTTTTTAAGTGTTATCATTTGTTAAACTGCTAAGTGCATTTTGGATCTTTGGTCACCTATGCCCTTACCACTAAACCAAGATCCATGTGTAAATACAAACCTATACCTTAAGACACAACTAAAAATTTTTAAGCCACATTACTCACACCTATAAAATGATACTTTCCTTGTGTCATTTCACTCTAATTTTCCTTCCTTGAAAGCTTTTGAGTTATTTATAATTTCTTGTATGGTTTTCTTTCCAAGTTTAAGGTTTTATTGAAAAAGTTTAGTTCATGGTTTATATTCAAGTTAATCATAGGTCATTTTGTGTTCACATGTCTAGGGGTGATCAAATTTTTCTAGGTTTCCCTAGGGATTTCTAATTCCCAAATCTTGCAACATCAATCAAGAAAATTCCCTTCATTTTCCCTCTAAGATTTTACATTTGAAATCAAGGTTTTCCAAAAACTAAAAATGAATATTCTTGATCATATACTTCATATTCAAATTAGAGAATATTCCCTTCTAAAGTTTCCCCTAACATCCCTATAGACATTGGACCTACTGTACGCACCTAAAAAATTCCCTACAAGTTTTAGGCCTTCATGGAAAGTGGACATGCTTTGATCATTTTCCACTTCTATCAAACGTTTGGCATACTTTAAATACTATGGATATTTGATGTAATTTTAGCACTTCCAAGTTTTACCAGAAATATAACAAATCTCAAGAACCATGGGAAGTGGACATGATTTAAGCACCTCTAAGTTTTGCTAAAGAGTACAAGTGATCCAAACTCCTCCAAATCCTACCAAATTTCATAGTTGGTTTTTCAAAAGTAATAAATTCAATTTTCATACCTCCCAAGGAACTTAAGTTCAAATCTAAGGGCCTTGGGGTTACTTCATGTTTGGAGTCCAAAATGGTATAAATAAAAGATAGATTTAGGTCACATTAACCTAAGAGATTTTTGGCCTAATATAAGTGAATATTTCAAAAGTGATTGGATACATATTATTTATTACTTCAATTTACCACAATATAAGTCCTTCCATCTATCTATTCAAATCCCTAAGTTGGTCCTAATAATGGCCCAACATTATGACACTGATAGAAGATAATTCTATAGTAAGAAAGGGGAGAGGGTTGTAGATCTAGACCCTAACTTCATCAACTTGGTGTTTATAATTCTTGATTTTGAGAGTTATTTAGATATAAATACATAGACATCTACACAATTTTATGAGGAGAAAAAGGATAAATGTAAAAAAATAATTAATAAGCAATGGCTTAAGACTCCCAAACATTCCTACACTAGTTTTCCTAAGACTATGTATAGATTTAATTTCATTAATGAGATGGGAGATATTATAACACAAATACATAGAGTCATTAGCAATCTTGATGCCAAGTGTTATAAATAATAGATATACTAGTATGTCTAGATCATCAAAGAAAACAAATAATAGATACACTGGGCCCAATTGATAAGTTATTCCCTCCATAACCAATTGATGGAGGTGAAAACAAAAAATAAGTTTTATATGACATCATATATTTTTTATATCTTAGCCAAAGGAATATTTTTACTAGGCCTCAATACAGTTATGTAGGAAATAACCTAAGTTTACAACTACTACCCTGATCTCACACTATAGGCTAGTAGATAGTAGTTTAGGAAAGTCAATGATGCCTTCATCTATAACATCATTATCATGTTTGATTAAGATCTTGGGAAAATAAGGTTCTCCCAATAAGTAAAATATGAGATCAATAAATGGGGTTCCTACTTCATACAGTTCCCTACTTAATCCTACATCAGGGTAGCCATATTTATTGGTTATCACTACATACCTCCCTAGTATGTAAGTGATAAATTGGCATTATCAGAGTTGGTTAGGTAACTTGTGGATACACACAATATCTTCTTAGATAGACAAAAGGTAGGGATACATTTCCCTATTTATATTAGCCATAACACATGTTAATCCTTCTTGAAGGCCAAAACTATAGAGGTGTAGATATTCTAAGTAACACTAAGGACTCTGTTATCTAGACCTTATTTTTATCTATGTGGTAGGGTCACTACCGAACTAGAGTTAGTAACATATAAACATGTTCCATATTATGAGGACTTTTGGGAAGATTGTGATGATAAAGAGATGGTTATAATGAGGGAGTATTCTAGGATGTCCCTAAAAAAAATAAAAGATTATTATCTACTACTAATTCCTAATGACTTGGTGGATGAAAACTCTAGAAAAGACCCAATATACCTTACACAAATCATTTCTAGACCTTTACCACTAGTGAGGTGGTCAGTTCTTAAATATTTTTCTTTGTTTGATAGAATAATCCATGTGATCAATAAAATAATTAGTTGGCTGAAAAGCTAGGGTGTGTAGATCACAAGGGATATAATATGGGTTAATGATAAGCTCCTAAAGATAAAAATAGGAGGTATCACTGTTGCAAAGGAGGACCCTAGTGAATCATTAGAGGAACTTGACAAAGGAAAGAAGAGGAGAAGACAAAGGCAAGAAAAGGGGAATCAAGTAGACAAAGAGGAGATATATATGAACCAATTGATATTTTAGTAGAAGATACAATATCAATAACACATGGATATATAGTTTCAAAACCTAAATCCTTGAATCCTATTTCCATTGCTTCCCCTTCTCCTACCCATATTGTACAAGAGGTTTCAACACCTCCGCTAGCTATCTCCACTCCTCAAGTATATTAGGTACCCATTATTATACACATTTTAGATCCTCCACCTCTAGTGTCAACCCCTCCACTTGTCTCCACTTCACCTAGAATTTCACCCACATAAATAAGCCAAGTGTAATAAGCACAAATGGGTCAGGTTGACACTCAGGGTCCCCCTATAGTGGAAGCTCAAGTTTTCACTCCACTTTCCCTTCCTCTCACTTCACCTTCCCCATTTGATCCACTCCTACTTTCCATTCCATTTACAATTCCTTCCATTTCATCACCATTAATTCCCAACACCACCCAATAGTACATTGTCATAGAATCAATCATCTTGACTATAGTTTTGCAGGCCACCCCAACCATTAAGATAAGTATTATCTTCCCTTCATCTCAACCCACTATTTACATGTCACCAAATGTAAGTGATCCTACACAATTAATTAACACATTCATTGATTTAGCTTCCACCCTTCCATCAGTTCCCAAATTCATAACCCTTATGTATATTCCATCCTCCATTCCCCTAATAGGAATAGCTCCTTATGTTGTCTCCACTTCTCCCATTTCCACTTTTTTAACTATACAATTAGTAAAGGTCAAAGAAACCTAGATACTTGGTGGAAATATTGATTTTCAAACCAATGATGAGAGTGGATAGTCATAAGAACCTCTTAAACAACAAATGGTATCATGTTCTTAGGTGTCTCCATTAGTCACATTATCAACTTATTTAGCTACATTAGCTATAAATTCTTTGGTGAAAGTGTCAGATCAATAGAAGGCTACCCCCAGTTGGTAGCATAATCAATGAGTAAGAAGCAAAAAATAATGATTTATCCTAGAAATTTGGACTTTGGCATGTCATAATTCAAGAAGAAATAAAAACCCACTCCCAAGACCCTCTTAATGACATTCAATGATGATAAGGGAGATAGATGTGTTGAAATTGTAGCTCCCCTACCAGAAAAATCAAAAGAGGATCTTGTGGTATAAGATTATCAAGTTTATCATATACACCTTGGTCAAAAAATGAAAAAGGGACTCAATCACAATGTGAAGATAGGTATCAAATATCTTTTCTAGAGGATTGATCATGATAAAGCCACCAAGAATGAGCTAAAAAGAAAGGTAGATCAGTTGGCTGAAGCACTAAACCAATTCATAAAGCCTAAAGAAACATCATGATGACCATAGGTAGTGTATAAAATCAGTCCATATCAATATATAATTTATTTTTTATTGGATATTACTCACATGGGAATTCCTACAAAAGAATGGTATGAGGAACTAGTCACCAAAGGCAATAGGGTTCTTTCAACAATGATGGAACATTATGGAATCATCATAAAGAGGAAAGAAATTTTAAAGAAGAAGATCAATAGATATGAAGGAAAAATTCAAACCTTAAACATTTATTATCCTAAATTGACAACCATAAAATCAATTTATATGAATACCCTCATTGCCAAGAATATATTGAAGAGTGATACTGAGCATGAGGAACTACACAGGGTTGCTTAATTTTAGATAAGAATATTGATAGAGTATATGGAATCATCCAAGGACACTCATGAAAATAAAATCAATGTATTATATAAGATTTATGACATGATTAACTTAATGTCATGCTAACCAGTAGATGATGCCGACAATCTCCTTCAGGCAGAATAGGTTCAAAATAATTTCAAAGCAATAGTTGAGGATTCTGTAAAGGACACAATCTTTGTCTTAAGTTTCATCAAGTATGAGAAAGAAATTTATCAGATGAGGACTAAAATTTAGGGAATAATAACCTTTAAAAGAGAATTATTTGATGTCTAGGTAGATTTTGCAACCTCTAACATCTATTCTTATAGGATGGATGCAGAGCAAATTCAAGAGATTTTCAAAGCCTTTAATGTATATACAGAGAAGCTATAGGCTGAAAAGGATAATAAAGATAAATAATTTATAAAAATTGATTAATTTTCCCTCTCTTTTAAATATTTTCAAATGTTATTATCATTTGTAATTTCATTTCAAGACATTTCAAGTTTTAATTTCAAAAGTATAACTATATTTTTATAACTCTTTTTGAGAAAGAGAAAGACATATTTTTTAAACTTTATATTTTTTTGATAAGGTGAAAGTTTCAAAAATCATAACTAAAAATTTCACTTTCCATTTTGATAAATGTGAATTGTTAAAAAGGTAAAAAAACATTAAGTGTAAACTGCACAGTTCATTTTGGCAAAAGTGATAAAGACTTAAAACGTTGTAAAAGCCACACTTAAATTTTTTAATGCTAAGATTTACATAAAAATAAAATTGGAACTATTTTCAATGTTATATTTTATTTTTAAAGGTGAAGTTCTATTTTGGGTGCCTCATTTTGCATGAGGAAGGTATTTTTAGCCACTACTAGATAAGCAAGCATTGCATGGAGATCTTCAGTTCTATCCACACCATACCATGCCATGTTATGCCTAGGATCACTCTTAGCTCATGAATGCCATTTTATATCGATTACAAAAGTTTATAAATTCAATAAATAGAAGATTTTGCCTCTCTTACATGAGGGTTTTAGATTTACATGACTTTCTTTACTAGGCATTTGAGTTTCAATAACTACATGTCTTCTATGACATATTTTGTATAAAATGTGGTAAAACCTATGGCCCAATCTATATTTTTGATGTTATTTATATTTTATAAAGTTTGAATGTATTTATTATAAGGTATAACCTTCGGAGAGAAATCAAGTTGAAGATTTGCCTTTCTTGTCTTGAGAGATCCCTGTGTGTGTGCAAATTATTTGATTATTTATGTATTTTTTGTCTCTTTATTTCACTTTCAATAAATACATATATGGTATTTTACCCTCTTGAAAATATTTTTGAAATAAATATCCTTTTCCCTTTTTTGAAAAATAGCTAAAATGCTACCTTTGATTTCTCATCTGTATAAGTTTGTGCTTAAACAAATTCAACATATTTTTTTCTCTATTGTGTTATCAAATCAAGCATTAAAATACACTATAAAATATTTGGTGTAATCACCATATTTTCAAATTTCTAAAAATTTCAATTCTTCAACCCTTTTCCCCTTCAAAACCCTACTTTAGGGTTCAAAATCACTAAAGAGTAAGATTTCCACAAAATTGGTGTTTTATCAATTTACATCAGATTTAGTGAAAGGATGTAGACCTTCTCTAGAGATTAACCTTAGATTTTCAAGGTCCCATGGCTTTGGATATTTTTCCATTATATCATTAGGCAATTATACAACAAGATATAGGATCAAGAAAGGTGAAATCCTATGTGATAATAGTTACTTAACTAGTGTTCATGTATGCTCTTTCGTTTGTATCATATTGGTGATGATACTAAAAAATTAGAAATAGACACTTTTTATTAATTTTTATAGAGGATCTATTGACCATGGATTTCATCACCATGTAATATTCCAAATCCAATTTTCTAGTGAGGTATATAAATTAATATCCAACTATTTAAATTTACTAAGTGATTGTGTGTTTTAAGCACACCATGATGTGAGGGGATTTCATGCTCTAATACCCAGGGTTTTAAAAACTACCTCAAAATATGATATCATTAATTGTGAAAAAATTGATACCCCTATGACTACATTGGGTACTTTGGAATAATACCCAATAATGTGCATCCACTTTATCCATTTCTTACATAATTTTTCCCCTTTATAAAATCTTATTTAAACCTTAAACCTAGTAAATATTTTTTTCTATTTGAATTTGGTGCATTGGATAGTAGTTAGCATTGATAAACTACATTTCACACACCCTCAAAACTAGACTCAATTGGCCATGGGAATGGTAGGATCCTCCATGGTTTATACCTTGAATACTAGGCCATAACTGAGAGTATATGCAAGTCAGTGACATTAGAGGGCCTAAAAGTTGTTTATGGCCCTTATCCTTTTTTTTCACCTTTTATGTGTAATTGATTGACTATTTATAATAGAAATTTATTTATTATTTCCTTGTGTTTATTATGTTATGTTATTCAAAATCCCTGTTTGTAAATAAATTATTTTGAGTTTAAATGATATCCTAAAATCAAGACTTTTTCTCAAAACTCAAAATAATTAGTTCAAGAATTTGAATTTTTTAGACACATTTTGGTTAGTCTTATTAGTATAAAACTTATTTTTATTTGATTCATTTTAATTTTAATCTTAATCATGTCATTTATTACTAGGCAAATGGCTATGTTAAACAATCCCAATGCAAGGCCTGAGCCTTTTGGCAATGATCCCTTTCAATATACTAGTCAAGAACATAATGTATAAATGCATGTGATAACCACACAAAAATAAGATGATGGAGGGGCTTACCAGGATTAGGGTATCCCCAAATCTATCCACCCTCTTTTTATGAGTATATAATTTCAAACAATAATGAAGTATTTCTTCATGATTTTGGCTTTAGAGAAAAATCCCCATCTAACTTTATCATACATAATTTGTAATATTTAATTACAAGAAAAGAACCTTCATCCTCTAATCCTAATCAACCAAACTCACAAGGTTATTTAAAGGGTAGAAATACCCTCTCATTATCCTCACAACCTCATCCCAAAATCTTTCAAGGTAAATGTAAAACTATTTTACGTGAGGATTCATCTCAAACAAGCCATGTATTTTCCACATAAATCCATGAAACTTAAGGAACTCAAGATATTATGAACTTTCAGTCTCATCAATCAATCAATCCCTTTGGTAACCCTAATGTGAATATGAATGTAAATTTAAATTCACAAATTTTTAAAAATAATCCAAGTTTGAGTATATCATCAAACTCACCAATCATTCTCCCAACTAATCAAAACTTGAATCTTACTTCAAGTTTACCAATCATGTAATAATTCAACCCAAATTTGAACATGGGTCTCCTATCTAATTAAAATTTAATGAATCAATATTTGATTATATAAATTTGAGTGCACACCTAAATTTACAAGGTTATAATCAACTTAATCCAAGTTTAAATCTTCATTCAAACTCATCAATCATTTCTAATCAAAATAAAAATCAAAGATTGAATACCCATTATAGCTTACCTAATAAACCATCCAATCCTAGTTGTAGTGTTTCTTCATTCACACTTAAAAATCTAAATTTAAATAGTTATGGTGTACTAGATCAAATTTCTTATTCTAACACTCTTGGATCGATTCCATCCAATCCAAATTCCAATTTATCTCCAAATTACTTTAATTTTAATCTAAATCTTTCATTTAATTCTATCCCAAATCCTAACACAAGTTTAAATGAAAAAAAAAACATAATCTAATTTGAAAAATTCCAACCTCAATTCTAACTTTAACTTCAATAATCCAAACATAAATCTTAATTTTAACCTTTAAAAAAAAAAAAAAAACCCAAACCAAAACCCCAACCAAACTAACTCTAATTAAAATCTAGGTTCTAATCCATTTAATTCAAACTTCAACATGATTCCACAATAATCCAATCCAATTTTTTTTATCCAAACAAGTTTTAGTTAAAACACAAACCTTAATTCCATGAACTTAAACACTAATACACCAAAAAATTCAAGTTTCAACCCAAATACAAATTAAAGAAACCCAAACATAATCTTTACACATAACTCCAACCTTGGTTTCAACCTGAATTTAAATCAAACAAATTCTAGTTTCAACCTAAATTCAAGTCAAACAAATTTTAGATCCAATACAAATCCAAACCTTGGTTATAATTCCAAATTTAATCCTTTTTCAAACCCTCAAAGCATTAAAAATCAATGTCCATATAATTTTAACCAACACACTCCAAAAAACACAAACCAATTCATGAGTCAACCACCTAATTCATTAAGTCAAAGGAATTAACTATAAACATATCTCACATAATAATTTCAAAACATAAAAGATATAGTTCAATGCTTACAATATGTCACTTATTCTAGACAAAAATAATTTAATTTTGAGGAAATTCGCTCATACCCATATGATTTAAGTAAACTGACTACACCTTTTCTAATGTTCTTTGAAGTCCCAAAATTTGACAAGTATAAAGGTAAAATATATCCCGAATAACATTTAGCTAGATTCTATCAGACATGTACGAATGTTAATTACAGTGACAAATACATGTTGCATTTGTTCCAATGAAGTCTTGGGGGCCAAGCCCTTGAATGGTTTTCATGACTTTTGAAAGGATCTGTTTTTGCTTTTGAAGATTTATATAAAAAAGTTGTTCACCATTTATCTTATAATATTGAAAAAGTTTTGACCACCTTAGATTTACACAACACCAAGCAACGCACCAATAAAACTTTTACTTCCTTCTTCTAAAGATGGCAAGAAATGGTAAGTCATTTTATATTTTCATTTCTTAAAATAAAGCATGTGGACATTTTTATGAACAAATTAAATTCAAACTTGGGACACCATTTGTTACTTATTTTCCCAAGGTATTTTGATGAGATTCTATAAAAGGGCATTCAACTACAAATATCATTGATTAATAAAGGTGTAATCAAAATATTTAAACTTGATAATAATAATTCCTAAAAACTGATAGATTAAAAAAATATTGTTAGAGACAGTGTAACCAATGTCAAATAGATTCAAAAGTCTCAACATCAAACAAAAAAATACAATCAACCAATCAATAATATTATATTAATTGTGGACAACCAAAACAAAGAAGATCTAAACGTAAGTTAACTCAATTGGGTGACACTTTTGAGAATGTTTTTTAAAAGTTGGCTCATAAAAACATGATAACATGGCCAGACACTAAACCCTTTGATGAAAATGTTCCAAAACCTAACTAGTATAAAGAGTATGAGTATTACTAATACCATAAGATTAAAGTACATTCAATTAATAGGTATATACACCTTAAACACTATGTTCAAGACCTCATTGATAGAGGTGAATAATAATTGAAAAATAACCATCTAAACCATCTAAAAATAAAAAATTGGGGATATCCCAAGATCCATTCCCCAATCATAAGCAAGGAATGGGCAATAAAAAAAAAGAACAACCAAAATCTAGTAATGTTAATTAGGCAAGACATCCAGTTTATTATATCATCACTAACATCGATATCATGCAAACCCATGTATATGTTATTAATTTTCCATCATATGAATTCACCATTACCACAAGGCAAGAAAATATTACCCTCCCAAGTGCATTTTCCTCTAATTTTAAATGTGAGTACAACATTATTGACCATCTTGAGAAAACACCATCAAATATTTTAATTTTAGACCTTCTCAAGACATCTTTTGTGTATAAAGACATTTTTTAGAAAGTTATTCAAGAGTAAAATGTATCTCAAGACATTAATCCTAGAAATTTCCAAGCATTAATAGGTTCTTCGGTAATAAATAATAATGTAACAATTGATCATTTATATGTCTCTCCTTTAGGTTCAGATCATAACCTCCCATTGTATATAAAGGTTATTATTTCTAGGCATAAAGTGAAAAGGGTTTTTATAGACAATGGTTTCACACTCAATCTATATACACTAAGACTTATAAAAAATCCAAGATATCTAATAACAACATTGGAAACAAACATCATTACCATAAAGGCATATGATAATAATGAGTGATAATCTATCAGAATAATCCATCTTCCTTTAATGGTAGGGTTTGTTATTAAGGAAACTCTTGTTCATGTTCTTGATCTTGATCTACCATACAATATAATTCTTGGATGCCCATGGATTCATTCCATGAATGTAATTCCATCCAATCCTCACCAATTTTTTAAATTATCCCATGATAAGAATGGAAGTTACTATATACGGTGATCCTCATCCCTTCAAACATTATAAGCTGTTGGAAGGCAAATATCAACAATCAAACTATCTACCAGTTACAAATGATAATTTTACTCCCATTGAGGATTATCCTTCACTTTAAAATTATGTATATCTATAAATATAACTTAAAACACCTCCCCTTTGTGGTTGGATTAATACACCAACTATGTCCATCTCTATTGAAAAGGATTCAACCAATGAAGCATCTAGCAAACCATCTGAGCAAGATTCAAATCAACAATCTTTATAAAAATCTTCTAATCACCCTTGAATTGATCAAGATTTCACTTCACCACCCACTACTAGAGCATCTTCATCCACTTATTCCCACTTTAATATCATAGATAGAGGCATGAACGAGTATATAGTTCATGATTTTTACACAAGTATAGTACATACCAATCCAAATAATTCCATATAAAGGATAATAGAATGGTTAAGAATCTTTTAAAGACAAAATTTATATAAGGAAGTTTTATTTTAGATGAACATATTGAAGATTCAAATCCTTCTTGGCTTTATTCTAACAAACTATCTACTTGATTATCTAACAACAAGTATCTCATTGCAACATACATCATGTGGAATATAATAAACTATAAAGGTAAGGACCTTGGCCTCTAAAAAAAAGGATCCATCAAACCTATCACAATAAAAGGAAATGAGAAAAAAACATGGTATAGGATTTTACCCACTCAATGTGCATCTTACAATCTCCCAAAGTGACTCTTCTAGTGTGTTAGAGGATGATTCTTTAGACAGTGAGACAGGTTCCATAATTAGTCACTTTGAAGATCTTGCCCTTACCAACCTATTTCATGAATTTTTTTCCCTTATACTTGAATTTTCATATCCATCCATGGTATAGTGGGATCAACAATCAACACCTCAACTTGATCATTTTTATAATGATGAAGCTATATCTAAATTCTTGAAAATAAGAAATGAAATTCTAGCATGTGATCACAAGAAAACATCTATAATTTAGTTATAAGATTAAAAATACTTTGGGGAACAAAAATTACATCACATTATTAATTTAAATTCTACATCCAATCAAATAGAGTTTGAGGAAGATTTCCATCTTCCTACATCACCCATAAAATACAAAAATGAATCAACTCTACTTGTTGAAGAAACCATTCTTGTGAACATTGGCACTGAAGAAGATCTTAAAATTATTAAACTTGTTATATCACTCACTGAAGAAGAAAGGGACATATTTACACTTATGATTCTTGAATTATCTAACATGTTTGTGTTATCTTATGTAGATATACCATGACTATATTTAGAATTAGTAGTTCATCATACTATGGTACATCTAGATGTAAAACCAATAAAATATAAACTCCATAAGATGCATCCTAAGATTTCACTACCAGTAAAGGAAGAACTAAAGAAATAGTTGGTTGTTGGTTTTATGTCTTATTGATTATTTATACTAGATATCAAATATTGTATCAATATCAAAGAAACTAGAAGGGATTAGAGTCTGCAAAAAAAATTATGATATAAATAAAGCATGCCCAAAATATTATTTTCCATTGCCCAACATCAACATGATTTTAGATTCAACTATAGATAATGAGATGTTATCTTTGATGGATGGAATTTTAGGATATAATCAAATAAAAGTTTCTACTGAAGATTAACACAAATTTGCATTTATAACTCCATGGAGGACATTTTATTACCAGGTGATGCCTTTTGGTTTTAAAAATGGTGGAGATACATATCAATGAGCAATGACCATAATTTTTCATGACATGATTCATGACATTATGGAAGACTATGTAAATGATTTTATTTCTAAATCTAAATCTAGGGAAAAACACCCTCAAGTGTTTTGTTGTTATTTTTAATGCATGAGAGAGTACAACATGAGATTGAATCCAAATAAGTATGTCTTCAATATGACATCAAGAAAGTTTCTAGGGATCATTGTTTCATAGTGTGGTATTGAAGTTTATCCTTATAAAATGTCAGATATCATGTATATGCCTTCACATAAGAATCTTAAACAACTTAGAAGTCTACAAGGGAAAATTCAAGTAATCATAAGATTTATATATCAACTTGTATAAATTTGTCACCCATTCAAATTTTTGTTGAAGGATAGTCATTTCACATGGAATGAGAAATGTGAAAAATCATTTGATAATCTCAAAAAACATCTTTCCAACCCAAAATTACTAGTGCCACCTATGTTTGGTAAACCCTTTTTGTTGTACATTTCAGCTACTCAGTTTTTAGTAGGGTTATTACTATCACAACATGATGATAGTGGGAAATAATGGGTAGTATACTATCTAATTAGATCCTTGATATCATATGAGAAAAACTACTCTAAGATATACAAAGCTTATCTATCAGTTGTCTTTGCTTCTAAAAAACTACTACATCACACGCTAAAAAATCACACCAAGATTATTACTAAGATTGACACTCTAAAATATCTTTTATCTAAAATAGATATAACATGTAGGATGGATAAGTGGGTTATATATATTAGTGAATTTGATTTAAAGTATATTAACCAAAAATAAATCAAAGGACAAGTTTTATAAGATGTAGTGGTAGAATCACCTATTCTTGAAAAATTCCTAGATGAATCAATAATTTCTATAGATGAGTCTATAGTTTGGCATCTTTTGTTTGATGATTCCTTTTCTAATCACGGATCAGGAGAAGATATCTTATTAGTCACACCTAATAGGGATTACATTCTTAAGGATTTACTAGTATAATTCCCTTGCACCAATAACATAACAGAGTATGAAGGTCTCATATTAGGCCTTAAGATGGAAATCTAAAGGGGAATCCAACATCTCCTTGTTTTTGGTGATTATAAGCTTATCATCAATTAAGTCACTAATGAATTCTAAGCTCATGATGATAATTTGATTCCTTACAAGTGAATGGTGGATATTTTTAAATTATATTTTGAGTACATATAATTTAAACAAGTGCAAAGAATCAATAATCAATAAGTAGATGATATGGCTACCATTGGTTCCCTTCTAGATTTAACCACAAAACATAAATTATTTCTAGTTGAGTACTTAAGGATATTGACTTATGATACATCAGATTTTGAAATTGTTTGTGAGGTGGTTCATATCACTTCTCCATGGTATTTTCAGATCTATATATAACTTCATAATCATACCATCCCATATAGCTTATCACCTAACCAATGCATGCCCTTTATTTAACACACATCTTGTTATATCATCCTTGGAAACACCCTATACCATCGAGGCTATGATGGAATCCTTTTAAATTATTTGAACTCTGAAGAATCTACTTTAGAAATTAGATAAGTTCATTAGTGATTTTGTGGAGAACATTCAAGTGGTATGGACCTTGAAAAGAAGCTTCTATGAGTAGGTTACTATTGGCCTGCAATGGAATCTGACTCATGTGCCTATGTCAAGATGTTTATATCATGTCAAAAACATGGGTATCTTATCCATAGTCCATCACTATATTTTCAACCCATCACAAAACCTTAGCCATTTTCCACATTGGGGTTAAACCTCATTGGAAAAATAAGTCATAGTTCTTCTGATAGACATAAGTATATTATAATGGCAACATAGTATTTTACCAAGTGGGTCAAGGTAATACCACCAAATTATATCACTGGAAAGTAAATTTCAAAATTTATCCTCAACCACATTGCCTGTCGCTTTGGTATTCTTTCTAATCTCATTTCTAACAATGATAAATCATTCAAGAATAGAGATGTTAAGACTCTTTATCAAACCTATGATATCAAATACAGGTGGTCCAATCCTTATTACCCAAAAGATAATGGAAAAGTTGAGGCAACTAAAAAAAATATTTTATGCATATTTAAAAGAGTTTTCAATGAATTTAGCCATGACTGGCATACTCAATTATATCTCACCCTCTAGGCATACTGCACTAGTATCTACACACCCATGAGGGAAACCCATTATTCCCTTATCTATGGTCGTGAGTGTATTCTTCCCATATAGGTCGAGATTCCATATTTTTGAATATACTTACAACAAATCATAGATGAAGAATTATATCAAACTTCATTCCTAAGTGAACTCAACTTCTTAGATTAGAAATGACTCAATGCTTTAAATCATCTCTAATTTTACCATAATCGCATTTTCCATAGCCATAATAAGTAGATTAAAGATAAGGATTTGAAATCAAAGATATTGTTCTTAAGGAAAACCAATAAAAAAATTAATGCTAAAAGAGAGAAGAAAATAAAATTTGAGCCTAACTGGTTATGACCATATGTTTCATTACCAAGTATGGATAGGAACTTACATATTAGGTACATAAGATGGAGATGAGCTTGATGAACCTATGAAAACCATGCACCTTAAGTGATTCTATGCCTAAATTTATTGTATATGTTGTTATTGGTATCCTAGGTAATAAAAAAAATTAAAAAATAATCAAAAAATACTAAAAACTAATACATAGATTGTCCAAATGTGAAAATTAGTTTATTAGTGCTTTGGTCAAGTACCATAGTGAAAACCAAATTTATAGAACCATACGTAAACCAATGTCTATATTCACCCTAATTACTTGGGGGCATCATGTTTCAAAAATTCATTTTATATTTCCATGTTTATCATATTGTCATTTTTTAGTCATTTATCCTATAGCATGCTAAGTTCAGGGTTAATATTCCTACATGTCAATTCATATCCTTACTCGTGATAGTGGAAAAAATATATTATATTCCTTGTTTTAAAAATCCAAAAATACAAAAAAAAATAATTATAAAAAAATCCCAAAAATATTTTATACATCAAACTCAATAGATCTACTATTCTATCTAACTTCTACATCATTCACTCATTCTTGGGTGGATCACACATGCATCATTTTCATCCAAAACTTAAATGTTTCACCAATCACCCAATTTCTCATCACTTCTCATGTTAGGAAAACTACATCTAGCCTGATATCCTTACATGTACTTTGTCTAAGGTGGATTATGTATGCATCATTTGGAGACATGGGGTCTCTAGGATCAACTCAACCACCATCTTCCCCATCGTCCATTTCCAAAAGCCTAGATTAGTTTATCCTCATGCTTCTTCATTGATTATTTGATACTCAACCTAGATCTTGGATACAATTGTAAAACTCTTTCTTAAAATTTTAAGTCTTTGATTCGATATTTTTCTACTCAATCTATTGATTTTTTTGATTGTTCTATTGTTTTTTTTATATACCTACCCATTAAGTTGGTTATTTAATCCATTTTTCTCCCTAACCATTAAGTTGGTTATTTAATATTTTTTATCCTTAACCTTTTAAATAGTTAATTCCTTTTTGTTTACTTTGTAAATTATGATTGTTTTTAAATGAGTCAATTTTCTATATTTAGAGTTACTATTTGTTCATTTGTTTTTGTATCATTTTTTCTTAATATTGTTAAAACAAGATTTTATATGTTTACATCATTTGAATTACATTTGTTTTCACATCTTGTTTTACATTATTATTTTTTATGTGTTTGAAAATATTATTTTTTGAAATGTGTTTATGGTTATGGTTTTGATATATCATGACATACTTTGATTTTACACAATTTATTCTTTCTTTAGTTTCTATGCCTAAAACAATAATATTCATCATGATTATTCAATATCATTGGTGGTAATGTTATTGATGTTATATTAAAAATTAGGTTGCTTAAAAAATCTTTATTATTGGAAATCTAATGAAAGGAAAAAAACATAAAATAAAATTAGCTATGTCAAATTTCAAATCCATACATAAATATATTCATACATCACATAATCCATAACCCATATGCTGAAATAATTAAAACATGCTAGCATAAATCAAAATGCATGAAATATAACTAGTGTTAAATATATACATATGTTTATCAATAATTAAAAAATACATATAAAACCCATATAAAAAATCCATAATGTCCATTCACATAGTATAAAGTCTCATAATAATCATCAAAATATACATCAAATGTGTATATACAAAAAGATACATCTCCAAGTATTTATACATTGATGAATCAATCCATCATCTAAACACTATGTCATGTCTAATCCTATCCCTCTAAATTAATTTTTGGTCTTATTAATACTCCTCACATCATGGTGTGCCATATGTAAGACCCATCACTTGATGTACCTACCCCACTAACCTCTTTGACTCAATTAGTTATACTAATCTCCCTGATGCATATTGTCTAAAAGAGTAATCTATAAAAGATGATACCCTCTAATAACATGGCATAGCTTCATCATATAAGCTCATATAATATGTGGCCTACTGCATATACCTCATCACCTTGTATAATATCACAATTTATCCCTATCTAGCTAGTAATACCATTACCTCTACTAACTCAGCCCTAGCAGTGTCTTTATCCTATCTGTATAACTGTGTCAATGTCATATAATATATACTATGGGTCTCCATGTCATGTGTAACAAATAATGTAGCCACATCATCTCTATCTATCCCATCAAAAAAATCATGTATAATGTTAAGCTCAAACTATAATCATTCAATATTTATAGTTTGATCCCCTCTACCATGTACCACTCTATGTAATCTATAAACCTCTATGTCTAACCCATCTATCTCCTTATTAGTATATATGATATATTTATGGAGCCTATCCAAAATATCATAATCCTCCCAAAATCTTGGATTTCATGAATAGCCAACCACATCCCCTCTATCTATCTAAGTGTCATATGCTTCTCTCATAACTACATCATCCCCCTCTTTATTCCCCTCCAACCCTCTGCTCTATATCAAAATGCATATCTATATACACATCTATGTTAACCCTTACCTTATGTAAAATATCCATATCCTCCATCTCTATAATCTCAACATCATCCAACTAGATAATCTCCACCACACATCCTCTACCTCTTATTCATGATCATTTGGTATTTCATATAATAACCATCCTAATCTAGGATCTTAATCATATTCCTTGTGGCTACTAGCTTAATCTATCAAGAAGTCTATATCTCCATATACGTAATGGTGCATATGGTGTAATCAATGTTAACATCCATTGTCAGGCCCATCAATCTACATAACCATACTCAACTCCTACATCAATCACATCTCTTTGATCACTCCATATTATAGTTTATAGCTATGAATAACTATGATTATCTATCATTATCTCAATGGTCATCCCCTCTATATGCTTTCTCTCTCACTGATCATGGAAATATGTGAGGACCGACTAACATGCTTCCTAACCCCAAACTATCTCATCACTTTATATAAGTGATATCTCTCTATGATGTAGCCATGTATCTTGATAATGTAACATTAATTCATCATATAATCCATGTGTAAGTCATCCTATACTCACTAAAATATAAACTTTTGGTAAGTTCTCTAGTGATCTAGTCATCACCTAGCTCATCAATATCCCTCTTATAAAACTCCATATCACATAAATGTGGTTTATTAGTGCCAATAATCATATGCCACTTTTATGCCAATGGATTATAAAAAAACCAAGTGTTCATGTGCCTAATTGGCCTCCCTATAACAATGTGCTCCCAACACCATACCTATAGTAATTTTGAAGGTCTAATCTCCCTCCCATATATATAAGTTACATAATGTAAATACCTGTATAGGTATGTTAATATTCATGGACCCAATTCAAATCACTCACCCATATCCATCATATCTCCAATCACATATAATATACCAATAGTACATAATATATCACTCTTTTTAGGGAGAATAATGCCACTAACAATAATTATAAGCATAATAGTCAAAGAATCCATCTCTATTTTAGTATAATAATTTACATCCACTCTACCCCTAACAATAAGAATCATACAATCACCAAAAATCATCTAAAATGAATTCTCCTATGGACCCTACCCATAGTATACCCATCTCCCTCATATCAAAATGCCTAAAATCTAAAAAACATCCTCTAATGTGATTATCATCTCTCTTATTAGTAAGTGAAATATGTTAATATCACTATGCAATCTCTCATTAAGTGTTGTTAGTAGTAACCTATCTACTCGAATCTTTGACATATTTACAACATATGATAAACTCATAGCCTCTATAACTCCAAACTCACACTCTGTAAAACTAGTTATCCATATCATTATTCTAGAGCTCTGCTCTTGAGTCATCAACACTGGTAATACCTCTTAAAAATCAAACACATTAACATATACTTAATTTTATTCACCATAATATACAAACAATCCCTATGTTAAAATCATTAAAAAAAACACTATCAAATCAACTTTTTCAATCCAAGTATTAAAATGTCATTTTCATACCAATTATTTATTTATTTTTAAAATTTTATCTCATTATTTAAAACACATTTTTACTTCTAAATTAAAAATTTTCACTACTAAATTATGTCATTTTGATATCAATTCATTTAATTTCATATTTCTTTATCTATATTCTACCTTAAAATGAATTTGCCTCTCATTTTCATAATTTCTTGACTCTTTTGGATGATTTCACTTCCCTATTCTATGAATTCATGATTTCTAAATTGTAAAATCATGATTCTGCATAATTTTTACCCCTAACACAAGTTTTATACCTGTTATATGAATTCACTTTCATGTTTGATGAACTCATAGTGTCCTCTAATGAATTCACAATTTTTGTTGCTAATTCATAGATAGTCCATTTGTAAATTCATTTTGGTCAACTTTAACCCATAATAAAGGACATTAAATGCAAATATTTCAAAACAAAATCAAAATCACCAGAGGCCCACTCTTATCAGGTCTCTAAATTTACTCACTCGCTCCACACAATGCTCATGGTGTGGAATGCAACCCATTTTTCCTCCAAGCCCTTAGAATAAATATCTGCAGTCAAATTGTGTTAGCAAATAGCTTTAAAAATCAAATTTGCACAAATTAATTTCTTAAACACATTTATTATATTTATATTTTTACCCCATTTCAAAAACATTCCCCCATCCCTCCATTCTTATCATTCTTAATCCATTTTGACTTCAAATTTTAGGATACATTACATCAACATATTATAACTTTTTATCAAAATCTTACAACAACCAATCTCCATAAATTTATCATTATAATTTGAAAATCAATATATTTTTCTATTTATAGATTTGAAGCTTATTATTTCTATGATATATCATTATCACACTTTCTCAATTGACCCTTGCGTCATTAGCAAATACTAATCATGCAATCTTCGAATGGTAAAAATATTATTTTTCTGATCACTACTCTAGTTTTGATTAACTAGGGGGAACCTTTTTACGCATCCTAAATATTACAATTTTGACATCAATTCTATAATAATTTAATTTATTTCTCATCTAAATCACTTTTTTACTTCCCTCTTTTCATTAGTTTTGAGTGTTTATCCATTTTATCACACAAACCCTCAAGGGGGCATCATCACACTCATTTTCATTCATTTGGTGTAAATTTATCCTTATTAATAATCAATACTCTACTTCTTATACTATTATTCAAAACAATATTAATTTGAAACACTATTTTAAATATGGGCAAATGTAGGTACCTAAATTATGTTTAGTGTTGAAATGCACCTTAAACACATTAATAATTATTCTTAATATAATTGATGACATCTCCCTCTAAATTTAAATAATTAAATAAATCAAATTAATCAATTATCACACTTTTGAATCCTTATTTAAATATTATATATGTATTTCACACCTCACCCAACATCTTCCACCTTATTCTCTCTCACATGCTGACTCATTCCACCCAAACCCACAACTTCCTCAACCTCCTTTGAGTCATCCCCTCAGTTATTAAAAAGTTTGACTCATTCCTACTGACTCAACTAATCATTCCCATAATTTTCATAGCCATTTCAAATGGTCATCATCCTCATGGATGAGGACTCATTAGACACCATTGAGTATTTGGATCATTTAATAAATCTAAATAATCCTCCACCATTGGATCTTCCTCTAGAAAACTATAAATAAACATGAAAACTATCATTTTCATCCATCTTGATTGATGATAATGAATTTATATTCACTTCACAAGTGAATCAAACAAATCAAAACATCAAAAACCTTGAAAACACATTGTTGAAGAGTGAGTAACCACATTGTTGAAGAGCAAATCAAGTTGACATCACAATGGACAAAACTTGCATATTTAAGGTATAAGTTTATGTTTACTATTTTATTTGTTTATTTCTCTATCTTATGTTGAATTTAGCTTAGAATATGATTATATAATTAGTTTATTATTAGAATTTATATATTTAGTTCATACACTTTATAATTTATAAAGTCATAACTTAACTTTATAATTTTGGACTTTAGTGAGTCCAAGAGATTAAATACATAAAGTAGACCAAAATGACAAATTATAATGGGTGGGGCCACTTTAAATTATTTGATATCACTTAAACAACCATTTAACCATGCATATAGAAAATAATTAATAATTATAGCAATTAAAGAATTTTAAAAAACTCCTAACATTAAAATCTATAATAATGTTTATCCATTAATAATAAAAATAAGTAAATATGCAAAAATACTAATTTTAAGCTCTCTTTTACATGAAAATAAAGTTTTTATATTAAATATAAAATATTATATCACCACCAAAATGATTGTTCACATACTAAAAATAATATACCATAACAATAAGTAATAAAGTATCAATAACTAACAAAAAATTAAAAACCATAGTCAATCTGAATCAATTTATGAAACTAATTCAATTAAAGGATCATATTTTTTAGTATAATAATCCATATACTCTATGAAATGAATGGGTATCTCAACTAATATTTTCCCCTCAAAGTTGTCATCGATCTCCAATTTTATCTTTTTAAGCATCCGAGTCACCATGGGCTCACTACTAGGACTACTAGCATGATTCTTGCTAGAAGAAGGAGGTCTATCTAGTAAAAGTGAAGTGGGCCTAGTGATCAATGGTAAATAATATTTTTGATTTAAAAACTTGGTATTAAATTTAGGAACAACTTCATGCTATGTTGATAAAAGTAGTATTGTGAGGAATAAATATTATAGATGTGTAAATTTTATGTGAGGACTCACTTGAAGTACCTCATTCATAAGGGTGAGATATCTAATGTGACCCTATATGACTTCTATTACCATGAAAATTTAAAGAAGAGGAATGTATATTTTCAATAATATTCTATAAAATAGGATCAAATCCATCAAAATAAACATAAATAAGGGTTATACGATTGAAAAATCAATGAAAACTATTGGTAGCCCTATGACCACAAAAATATCTACCTTCAAAACTACCTTATGGAGTACCCTCACTTTATTTATACCACTTCTTCCTCATAGATTTATACTTGATTCACAAGAATCTAGACTCCACCCTAACATGTTATTGACATATATTTAAAATAATTATTTAAAATTAAATATTCATCCATTCATTCCATTATACTAAAAAATAACTAAGTCATTAATTATAAAAACTACCTATAGTAATTTAATAGATAATAAAATTACTAAAATATAGCTCCAAATGACCATAATTTCCAAAACTCAAAATTTATGAACACTTAATTTGAATCAATTTAACCATAATTTCACTAAATTTTGGAAAAAGTATCATCTTAATATCAAATCCTAGTCATACTAGTCATGAAAATATGATAAGTAGAATCATTGTATGCCCATTTTGTATAAAATACCCTAAAAATAAATAATTTACTTTTAATTTTGAATAAATATATGGTGTAATCCAAAAAAAAAAAAAAAACTACCAACAAAAAACCAAAATTTTGGAAGAATCTTTATATATCCACAACTGCCTAAAACTCTATATTATTTATTAACCAATTTTTCAATGTAAATATGAGAAATATGCTTATATGCCAATGAAATCTCATGTAAACCAAGAACAACTTAACTTCTACAAAATTACAAGTTCATGCATCGGCTGATTTTAAATTTGTATGTATTAATTGAATATTCCATTTGAACTAAGGTGTAAAACATAATGCAAAAGATATCAATTGAATCAATTGAGAAGAGAGATAAGGATCCACATCAAATATATTCAACCCAAACCAGATATCACAATTCAACCACTCCATCTTATGGCTTGCATCTCTCTCTCTCTCTCTCTCTCTATATATATATATATATATATATATATATATATATATATATATATATATATATATATATATATGTATGTATGTATGTATGTATGTATTTATGTATGTATGTATGTGTGTTTATATATATATATATATGTATGTGTGTGTGTGTGTGTGTGTGTGTGTGTGTGTGTGTGTGTGTGTGTGTGTGTGTGTGTGTGTGTGTGTGTGTGTGTGTGTGTGTGTGTATGTATGTATGTATGTATACATATACATATATATATATATATATATATATATATATATATATATATATATATATATATATATATATATATGTATGTATACATACATACATATACATATATATATATATATATGCATGTATGTATATATATATATATATATATGCATGTATGTATATATATATATATATATATATATATATATATATATATATATATGCATGTATGTATATATATATATATGTATGTATGTATGTGTGTGTGTGTGTGTGTGTGTGTGTGTGTGTGTGTGTGTGTGTGTGTGTGTGTGTGTGTGTGTGTGTGTGTGTGTGTGTGTGTGTGTATGTATGTATGTATATATATATATATATATATATATATATATATATATATATATATATATATATATATATATATATATATATATATGTATGTATGTATGTATGTATGTATGTATGTATGTATATATATTAAAAAAATAAGTTTTGACTTGTGTTTTTTGTTTAAATTCATCTCAAAAACCAAAAACTTTGATATGCATTATTTCCTCAATTCACAAACATTGCCATGAAAATTGAAGGATGATATTGTAATAATGCAAATCAAAATCAAGTCTTTCAAACATAATGCATGCATTCCCAATAAAATCTTCTTGAAAAATACCTAAAATATACTATCATCTAGAAAAAAAAAAATTAACTCAAATGAAAACCCTGAGAAAATGAATATTTTAAAATACTGCATGCATAACAATTTTTTTGACAAATACTCCAAACCCACTTTTTATTTTCATCATTTTCATCAAAAATGTATCAAAATGGAAACTATTTACCATGGCATGAAACCAAATTGAAATATTACCCTAAAATATGCATATTCAGAAGTTTATTACAAAAAAATGAACTCTTTTAAGGAAAAAACATATTATTGAAAAAATATCTTTATACACTCCATTATTTTCAGCCAATTAGAAAAATTTCACTATTATTCTAACTAAAAATGTGAAAAAGGGCCAAACCATCAATAGACTCAATGTTTCCATGGAAAAAAACTACCTTTCCAATGCATGCAATCAATGCAACATATTTTCAAGTGGGAAAACAAAAATTTCCTCAATAGAACTTAGTTCCAATCTTTTGAGAATGTATGTACAAAAAATGCTTCCAAAAAATATATGTATTCTTAAAAACCAATAGTCAACTCCACTATGAATGAAGATAATAAGTATCTTACTAAATATTTATCATATAATTATCAATTCACATGCCATAGTTAAACTAGTGAAACTCAATTGATAGAGGAAAAGATATCAAATAATATAATGAAACTCATACATTGCAGAATAAATACTCAAAAATATTATAACATTTCACTCTTCCTCCTATATCTTCTCTATCTCTTTCCTAATAGAGATTTACTTATATAGGTGAGCTTGGAAAAATGATGCTGAGTTCATAAAAAAATTATACATAAACAATCATTGTAACCATTTTTAATGCCTATGAATGACTTCTCAACTTGTGGTTGGTTAGTGGCATCTACCACCAAATTTAAATGAGCTCAATTAAGCTTAATCACCAACTAATCACATTATCGATAGGTTTAGTCATTTTATTTAATAAATCACCAATAACACTAACTGAGGTGAGGACAATATCTTTAAACTCCACTTGTCAATATATAAGATTAATAATTATTTCGATCTTTGAGCTTGTATTACATTAAATCCTTACATGCAATTGTCTATGGTGGATACACTATAAATTGTTATTATTAAATGGAATCCAATTTTATTCTAACCCAAAAAAATAACCATGGTAAACAAATAAATATACCACCCTACCTTTCATCTACATCCCAAGGGACCATTTACTATGATAAGACTATCAAATTCATTGCACATTTTATGACATGAGTTATATTAAAGCTTTATAACTTATGATCACCAATGACTTTCTAATATTAAACAAAATTATATATATCAAAGATCATGCATGTATATCAACACGTTTATATAAGTATTTATATATGTTAGGTGATATTATCTTAAATTTTCATATTACCTTGAAAGTTCATGTTTTGGTATGAAGACAGAACATGATATGAACCAAACTTCAATGATATATGATTAATAATTCTAAAATGTCTTTGTAAATGTATTCAAAAGACGTGTATTTCAAATTCCATTGTGCAATATAAAAAATGATTTCTTTGTAATCATAATTATTAAATTTAAATTAAATCAAGATGGATCAATCAACATTATACTCACCTTAAACTACCTTAAAGTGCCAAATTGATGTCAACAAAAATTGATAATACTTAGAAACTATTATGCATGTAAATGTCACATTCTAGCTGTAGTAGCAGAACGTTCACACATGAGACTAATTTATATGATTCATGAATAACACTCAATAATAATTAATCAACAAAGATTGAACAATTATTTTATTATAATAAAAATATCAAATGGCTATCAAAATCAAATCTTCATAACTATTTAACCTTACACAATGATCATTTTTGAATAAAAAATATCAAACTACACTATGAAGACTAAATATAAAACGTTTAATGTTGATTATAAATGTAATATTTGGGTAATATACTGACATATCTTATGAAATGACTTGATTGTTGTTATGTGCATAAATATTATTCAAATTAGCAATATGTCACATTTGTGTACACACAAAAAATGATCATTAAAATGGATACAAATAATTTGGACCCCGCTAGTAGTTTTAAACTTTATGACCAGTGTAATCTATCTAGCAGAACCAAATATGTCATAACTTTTAGAAAAATAAGGGGGGGGGGGGTGATAGAAATAGGCATAACATTGGAAACTTTTCTATCCAATTTTAATTGTGAAATTAGGTAGAAAATAATTTAAAAATAAGATACATCTTGAGAGTGCAATCCAGGTTAAATCATTTCTCAAACAAGAATGCACAAACCCCTTTAAAATAATGAAGTATTCAAAGATTAAGTGGTTGGTTAGCATGACATGAATAATATTAAAAATTATAACATGGAAATTTGGGATGGATGAATAACCAATGCATAACCTAGAATATAAATTCTAAAAATAAATAACATTCTTAACACTTTAATATTTATCACGTGTTTATCATAAAGATTTATCTAGAAATGATCAAGTGATAATACTTCAAAAAAGATATTGTTACAATGATACAATAATAACCCAAAAGAATAAAAGGATAAAAATAAGCAAACAAAAACCAAAAATTATACAACAAACAAGAAAAGGAAAGTTAAATAAAAAATAGCTTCAAATGATGAGCATTGATTAAATGGCATAACTGATTACCATCAAGACTGTATAAATGAAAATAATTCTTTCCAAAAATAATAGTTATTTTATAAGGACAAGTCTAAAGTGAATAAAACTTATGATTATTACTTGGTCCCTCATGAGCTTTATCCTAATATAACACTAGATCACCAATTTTAAAACACTTTTTCAAAAAAAATTTTATAAAAGAATTTATTTAACTTTTCTTTAACCTTTTATAATTTCTAAAAATCATTGGATTTAGTCTCATCAAGATCTATAAAATTGTCAAGTCTTAGTTTAACAACATTAATATCCTTAGCTAAGTATTGAAGAATGGTTCTTATAGAATAGATTTGGAGTTCTATCGGCAAAGTAGATTCAAAACCATAAGATAAGTTAAAATAAATAGAGAATAGCCTATTATAGCCTTCACCATTGTATGATCAACACATAGTGCTTCAAATATCTTTAAATTGTAATTGTGATTATAATACATGCAAATTTTTCATAATTAAAATAAGAATTTTGTTAATAGACTCAACTTATCCATTCCCTTGAGGATAATATTTCAAAGAATGACTAGAAATTAAATAATAACATCCAATGAATTCTAAGTAATTATTTTAAATAAATTATAGATAATTATCATAAAGTATATTATAGGGAACATTAAATCTAGAAAATAAAAAAAAATTCAAATAAAAAGAAAAACTCTAACTATAATTAAAAATTTCAAAGATTTTGCCTCATACCATTTTGTAAAATGATCTATGGATATGAAAATATATCTATGACTCGTTGAATAAGGATGATGAATATATGAAATAAAATTAATCCCTGAATTAATGAAAGGTTTCTTTGGTATAATGAAATTTAAAGGCATTTCAAAAAATTTATCTCTATCAACAAATAATTGGTAGGGCATAAAAATAGGAATTAGCTTATCAAAATCTTGAAATAACTTAAACCAATAATAACTTGTACATATAATATTATATGTAATAGTTTTCTATACATAATGACCCCTAAAATTACCTTCACGACATCATCTAAGGACTTTTTGAGTTTTATCATGTGTTAGATAATGAAAAATAACACCATCTCTATTTATATAAAATAGAAAATTCTCTAATAAAATAAATTTCAAAGATTAAAGTCTAAGATATTTTATTTATTATCTAAATTATTAGGACAAGTCTAATTTTTTAATAGTAAACTAAATCATGATACCAATCATTATGAGAAATTAAACAATCCCATTCATTCATTTCATGCCCAAATCTAAACTCCTTATAAAAATTAGCAACTTTCATAGTATTGAAATGAGGATTAATGTATAATGAATAATCAACTGAAATAACTAAAACATTTAAACTTAGGTCACATTTTTAGCCAAATATTTTTCTAATTTATTTCCTTTGATAGTATTTGATGTTTCAAATTCAAGATTGAACTCTTGGATTCTTAAAATCCATTTAAATAGTCTTCCTTGAATAGTAGGTTGTTTTAAAAGATAATAGAGAACATGAACATTTTATCTAAAAATAACCTTGTTTCCTTAATAAATATTGAAAATTAGCTAAAAAAATAAATCAAATATAACACATATTTCTGAATTAACATATATATTGTCTCAACACCTTTTAAAACTTGGCTCATATAATCAATAGGTTTCTTTTCATGATTTTCAACATTTTGAGTAATGACAAAACCTATGATATTTTTAGTATCATTAACATAAATAACGAATGGTTTATTTAAATTAGACTTATCAAGGAAATGTACACTTGAAATGAAATATTTAGTGTTATAAAAATTTGAATTAGAATCTACATTGTAGACATAAGATTGATTTTTATTTAAAAGGATATGTAAAGGATTATACTTAATAAAAAAATCATAAATTAATTTTCATACAAAATTGATTTTACCAAAAAAATATCTAAGAATAGATTGGTATTTTGGCATGGAAAATTTTTAATAACTTTGTTACACTATGGATCAATTGAAAATCCTTTTTTAGAGATATATGATCTAAAAGTATAGCTTCAATCACTCAAAAAATAGACTTCTTGGATTTAGAGAAATTTGGTATTTTCTATATCTTGGATTTCATGAAGACGATCAATATGTTTATTTCACTCTAGAATGTATGGTGAGATCATCTAAGTAGACTTGAATAACAATGTCAATTAGATCATCAAAATATATGTGCATAGACCTCTGAAAAGTGATACCTACATTAATTAAATAAAATGTTATTATGTTAAAATTAAATGTTCTCCTACATATAGAAAATGCATTGTTATGTCTATCTTCAAGATTTATAAAAAAAATGATTGTAACCATAAAATACATCAATTAAAGACATCATTTTAGTTCTTGTAAATTGATACAAAATTTGATCAATAATAGGAAGTGAAAAAATATATTTAGCAATACTTATTTAGATCCCTAAAGTCTACACATGATCTAATATCACCATGTTTTTTTTTTTTTGACAAGAACTAAGTTATCCACCCAATCAAAATATTTTACAAGAAAAATGACACCATTGTCTAACATTTAATCAAACTCTTATTGATGGTGTCTTCCAACAAGGGGGTTATTATCCTAATATTTTGCCTAACATGTATTATACTAATTTTGATAGGTATATCATGCTTAATTATATTATTATCATAAAATTTTAGGTATTTTCAAGACCAAAAAAAAACATCAATGGATTCCTTAAGTAATTTAACAAATTAAACCTTTTCATTAGGAGTACATTGAATTCTTAAATAAACAAATTTAATATTTTCTTGAGTGATAAGGTTAATAGGAATAGTCTCACCTATTATTCTCCTTAAAGGATCTTCAGTATGTGAAATATTAGGCTTATCATTTGGAGTGAATATTAACTCTAGGCTAACTAATCCAATAGGTAATTTATGAATACTTAGGTATATATAATCACCATAATTTATCACATAGTCATCATGATCAAACTAATTTCCTTATAATAAAGAATCAGTATGTTAATCAAAATTGAAAACATGACAATTTTTAGTATAATTAAATACCTTATATTTGAAAATATAATAAAAATTTAAGTCAGCAATTGGTTAACTTTCACTTAAATTAAGATTTGAAGTATATAACAAGCCTCTCAACTCAAAAGTTAAATTCTCTAGGAACATAGTGATATTAATAGCTTAAGAATTCTCAATAAGTGACCAAATTTTCTAATTTTATCTATGAAGGTAAGTCTAATTTGTCTTATAAAATTATCTAACTTATCTAATTATAAATTTATAATCTCCAAAGACCTCCAAATGCTTAATATTTAGTTTAATAGAATTTTCCAGACATAAAAATAAGGCTTCAAATTCTCCTATATTGTTAGTATTATCAAATGATAATTTATAATTATATAAAAATATATTGAATATATAATAAATCAAAATTAAAAATATTTTCTAATACCACGACCATGTTTCAAATATGCTCGATCAAAAAATAAAGACCATATTATTGTTGACAATTTTCCCACCATTAGTCAAAGATGCTTATGTGCAAGTTTTAAATAAGAATCCATTCATGTATTAAAGGAAAAAAAAGGTATTAAAAAAATTATAAAACATACATAAATCCAAAATTATTATCATATAACAAATCACAAGTACAAATTTTGACACATATTTCTTTTATTCCTCTAACTAACTATTTGCAAGCTAGTGAAGGCAATTTTTAGATGTTTAGTTCATGAAGGTGAAGAGTAGTTGGATAAAATGGTATTAGAGTGATTTTTTGGAAAATATTACCTAAATATTAAATTCAATGGTTTCATGTTAAATTTTTTTAACTTTAATAATAATCGTTAAGAATAACAAGTGTTCTAAAACCCTGCTTAAACACTCATGACTCGATTTCAAACAATATGTTTACATTTTTTAGTTACTGTATGAAAAATAAATGTGGTTTGAGATATTATGTGGACATTAATACCTTTATATACCTTCATAAATCAAAATTTTAGGTAAAATTATGGATAAAAATAAAGGATCAAGCATAAGGGTTTTGAGCAAGCAAGAGAGACAATAAAAAAAAGTCAAATTTTGAGTGGTTTAAGTGATTTTTTGAATACATAAAATTATTGTAATGATAATATGGGTTATTAAAGGTCATAATTTAAAAATAATTAAGTATTTATGCCTCATAAAACTCAATAAAATGGGAAAACATATACCTACAGGTGTTCAAAAATAAAATTGAGCAAGGTAGTCAACACCAAAAAGTGCATATTTTGAGTTTTTTTGAATGAAAACTCTTTAAATTTTAAATTAAGTTTTTTTTTTAAAATTTAATTTAATTTTTAAAAGTTTTTAAAAGTATTTAATTTATATAAGGAGAGATAAAATGCCAATATATAGGTTTGATCATGAAGGGAATAAAGGTTTCTTCACTTTGTGTTTCAAGTCCCTCCAATGGAATAAATTGATTTTAAAGTGTTATTAATTGATTTAAAGGTATAAATAAATTATAATTAAATTAAAAATAATTCTAAATAGGCTCATATCAAGAAAAAACATCTCTAGGTCATCCACAAGGTAGCAAGCAAGCACTTTTTTGTGAATTTTTATTAAAGAGTTTGATGAATAATTTTGGAGATTTTCAAAATTTTATAGATATTAATCATTTATTACTATGAAAAAATAATATTAAGAGTTTTTGGTAGGAATGAAACTCATTTTAGACCCACTAATCCAAATCAAGGTTTCTTGAGAATAAGAGAGTATATGAGAGCATAAAATGGTGTTTTTTTGGAGTTATACATGGAGTTTGGAGCTAAAATTTTTATTTAGGGTCTATGAAACAATTTTTATTATGTTAAAATTATTTTTTTCTCTTTATATGTTTGAATTATGAATATCCATCAAGTTACTAGCTCTCGTAATGTATTCAAGAAACTTGTCAAAGTTGCACAAGATAGGCATATAAAAGAAGAACCAATTTAAAGAGATGATATGGTCATCATCAAGTGAATAATTATCAAAAATATTTAATATATAATTAAAAATACAAATTTACCCATATATATAACTATGGATACTCATTTAGGGCTAAATTTAGCAAGTTTAAGTCAAAAACAAAAATCTTCAGTTAACCCTATAAAAATGGAGTTCAAAACATGCTAAAAGTGGAAAAGTTGAGTTTGAGTTTTGGTAAATATTTTACGCCCTAATTTCATGAATAATAATTTTTATAACATAATAATTCAATATATCTCTTACCACACCTCCATTTGGGCTAAATTTAGAAAAGTCAAAAAGTCAAGTTGCATGTAAGATAGCTCAAATTAAACTCCAAGAGTGAAGTCAAGATAATTCTATTTAAATTAAGATGAAAGTGGAGGTAATTTAAGTTTAAATTTAATATTATTTAAATAATAATAAGATATAACTTTAATATAAAAAAGATTTAATGAAATAAGATCAAAACTTGTATGTAAGATCACAAGGAGTTAACACATGATTTAAGATGCATGAATAACCCTTTGACTTGCCAACTCTCCCTCTCTCCCCTATCATGAAATTTTATAACAAATAAGATATAAAATCCAATATTTTATTTATTAATTTGGTTGAATTAAAATTTGAGTTCAATTTTGAGTTGAATTTGGAGTTACAATGGAGTTGACTAGCATGTGGAACTCTTTCCTATTTTTGGAGTTGATAGTCTTCTCTCTCTTCTTATCTTATATATGTATTATATTTTGGATAAATATAATTATAATATTATTATTTTGTATTATATAAAATCTTATAAAATTTTGTACTACATCACTTTTGAATAAATAAAGAGTTGAATTTTCCTCCATTTTCAAGCTTTCAAGAATGTGTGTTTATTATTCATTGATAGAACTTAGTGAATTACTCTCTTTCCTAGGTTTATGTATAAATAATTCATATTTATGAAGTAAATAATAAATATTTTAGGTCATATATATTGTAAAATTCTATTTTCTACATAATCTAGAAATGAATTCAACCATTGTTCATTCCTTCCTATCTAGTGTGAGTGTTTGATATGACCTCTATGTGAAATATTGATGCAACAATAATTTTATGAGAATGAAGTGAAAGTGTGTAAGTTTAAATAGATTATAAATTTTGATATATATTTTTATAATTTAACCCAACATTATTTCATCACCCCAATTTTTAGTTTTCCTTTCCATTTTCAACTTTAACATTGTTCTTTTCCCCCTTTTCCTAGTCAAGAAAGCACTATATGAGAGAGTTTAGAAAGAAGTAGGTGAATGTAATAAAGGAAAAAATCCCTTAATTTGGATAATATATCTATCATAATATCACCCATACCTTGAAGAGTTTCAATTATATCAACATAAGTGAGAACATGCACATTTTTTTGTAAGGTGTACTTCTGAGTGATAACAATTATATCTTTAGAAAAGGTTGTAACTTGTTATTCAGGTTCATATAAATTTAAAAACTCATAAGTAACAATTCCAATTTATACATAATCAACATTTTTTGGTATATAATATATGGGGTTATTATACCGTTCTTCTCTTTACATGAAAGCTATCTCGTTGCCAACATGAACCCAAGTTGTATCTTTTACTATGAAAGCACAAATTGATTTAGATGAATCTCTACCTAATATAATAACATAATTATTAGGAATATATAATATTTTAACATTATTCATACACCTTATTCTTTCATCTTTAGTGACATTGCTAATAATATCATGAAATTTATCATAACTTTTGGTTTGACAAGAATCAAAACATGTGAATTTTCTATTATCAATTTCATAAGATATACCTAATTAATTAGAAATGAATTTACGAATTATATTCTTTCAAGCTCCTATATCAATGATATAATTTTTAATAATTTTTTTATTAATTTTATCTCAAATATAAAAGGGAGGTATGTAATTAGTAGGAGGATCATGAGTTTGAGAAAAAATAGGATGTTTTTAATTATTATTGGATTCTCCTTGAAATCTTACTACATTTGTGAGATTTGGGTTTTCAATGTCTTAATTAATTTTATCAAATTTTCTAGGTAAACTAATATCTTGTAATAAATAAAAACTTTGATTATAGTCAAATCATCAATAATATTATAAGTTCCAACATTAGGATGACAAATGTGAGTATCGTTCTTGATCTTATAAGGAGAATACTAAGTATTATTGAATTAGTACACGGTATTATTTTGTGGAGAATTTGCAACAACATTATCTGAGTTAGTAATATTATCCATAACTTTACATTTATCTTATGTAGTTGGTTTAGAAGAAGAATTATGATTATTAGTTATATTAGAGTTATCTTTTGGAGTAGAACTATAATCATTTTACCTTATTTATATAATATAAATATTATTAATATTGATATCATCATAAGACTCATCAGAACCATACATATTTATATTATTAGCCAAGTCAATGGCAATATTATCCTTTTCATTAATATATTTTTTTAAAATTTTAAATAGATATATAAGTTTTAGGGTTATGACATAATTCAAAAACATTATAATAATGAACTTGCTCTTCATTTTTAATTTTATGAGGATTCTAATTATTACCCGATGTAGAAGGTTTATCATTTAATTACTACTTAGTGGTGTCTAGCTCATTGCCAGGATTATGAATAACTTCTAAAATTTATACATTAAAATTTTTAACCTATAGAATCTCTATAGTTTAAAAAAAATGTTTTAATTTTTATTCATATTTTATATAGAAAGTTACAATTTCATTGTAATGCATAGTATATGTCTTCTAAAGCCATTTTATACTTTAAAGGAAAATTATTAAAAAAAAAATCTATAAATTTTTTGAGATGGTCTAATATTAGAGAAAATATTTTGATAAAACTTAGCTAATCTAGTTATAAAATGATACATTGTATCACTTTGATCAATAGAGATATTTACAAGTTCATTTACTAAGTATAAATCTCATTTAGGCTTACCAAAAAAAGCTCTAACCAGTCCTCTATGTCTTTCCATGTACTAATAACCCTATTAGGAAGAATAATAAAAGATTCATAATATCTACCTTTTAAAATTTATGAAAATAATCTTTAAAATAAAATAATTGATAATACCAAGAGTAGCACAAACTAGCTTGAAAGTATATAAATGATATTTCCAAGACTCACAAAGACTTATTGAGAATCTATGGACATTGAGTCCTTTAAGTGAGGTTAATTTAATAGGTTGAACACCAATATTAATAATATTTCTATGAATCTAAGTATTCACTATAATTTTCTCATTATCTTCGTCATTATATACTTCATTATCAATTATTTTTGCTTGATATTTATTGTTATTAAGACATGGAATCAGATCTCAAACTCTTTGTTCTATATGTTCTTCCATTAGAAGTTACACTACTTGATTAAATTGATTTAACACTTTAGTTATATTAGAATTATAATAAATAATAAAATCATCTAAAGGAAAATATTCAAAATGAAAAAAAAAACTCTAGATATAGGATTAGTAAATTTGTTCTCTTTCTTGATAAATTTGATGATTTTATTCTAAAACATGAAACTAAGTTTACCTACTAATAGTAGACTACCAATCAATTTCAAATAACTTCATCCTCTTTTTTGACTATAACCTCAAGAACATAATGTAAATTGTAAGGTCTATTATACCAAGAAAGATGAGTAAGATTAACAACAATATTTACTTGATGTTTATTAATATCAATTTTAGGTTAGATAATAGGAGGGGGACAACCAATGGTCATGGGAAAAAAGACAAGATAAAAAAGGAATAATATAAACAAATAAAAATAAAAATATAATATAATATATATAAAAACTTCCTAGTGGAGACACCAAATTTATTGATGATAGAAATTGTTACATTAATAAATCCCTTTCACCTATCATGAAGGTCAAGATGGAATCAAACTAGTTTAGTCATAAGGGGTACAAAGAACAAGAATTAGTCCTAAGATTCACTTAGAGGGTTTTTTAAATAATTATATGATTAATTTATCACATCAAACATTAGATTACACACCATTATATTTAAAAAATTAGATACTTATTTAATTATAAAACTAGAATCATATTAGAAAGATGTAATCTAATCTATCCAACAGAGTAATATCTATAGAAAAGATAATATGTTGAAAGAAATATATCTGATCTATATATTAGATTCTATCAGTCTATTAATGTTACAAAACCTAAATCAAAGATAAAATAACCTAAAGAAACTAAAAGATAAATAACATAAATGAAAATGAAAACAAAACAAGGAAACCAAAATAAAAACTATCATACTTACAACTACTATAAAAGTAACATACTTTAAAATAAAACTAACAGGAATTAATTACAATACAAAAAGTGATAATAAAAGTAATAAAATAAAGGATAATTAATAAAAATAAAAATGATTTACAATAAATTAGTCTATAAAATAAACTAATCTAAGAGTAGAAAAAACCTAAAAGAACATAAACAAATTAATTAAATCTACCAATTACTAAGAATATAAGCTTCAAGCATACATAATTAAAGAAAAAAATAACTAATAAATAAATGAATTTAAAATATGTAAATATTATTGAATTATGTTTAGAATATAGAGGTCCCTAAAAATGTCATGTCAACAGTTCAAAATGAAGTCACTTCTAGATAGGATGATGATATGGCTGTCACATGTACATATATTAAAACTTAAGTGAATGAATTCAAAAATCATAACCTACCATCATTTCACCACATGGAGAGTTAATAATGAAGGGTGGGATAAATATTTCACTCCAAGTTTATTTCAAGATATTGGACTAAGCCTTATTGTGGCTTGACAAACTCCAATTTTGGCTCAATATTTCAAGCTACAATTAAGATGGGAGGCAACAAGGACAGATTATAATTGACATCATATTTAGAGGTTCAAATCATAAAAAATATTTGGAAGAAACTATGCATAGGGGGCCTCACCAAATTTATGTTGAAGGTCACTAATCATGATACTCACATATCAAAGGAATTTGTTAGAAAATAGAACAAGAGGGTTGTGGAATTAAGATGCATTAGAATTTTTGTAATAGAGGATATAATAGGTGAAGCTATAGGAATGTCATGAAAAGGGACTAAATCCTTCAAAAATCAATCAAAAAAATAATAAATCATGCATAAGTTTTTTCAAACCAATAAGATCATTAAAATAGATAAAAAGGGGTTTCCCCACTCAGATCTTTCATGACACTAGATTTAAGTTTGCTTGTAGATAATGAAGTATATCACTCTCCAAGGTAAGTATAACCTCATTTTTTTACATCAATTTTTTTTTTTGAACCATTTTAAAGGCTTCAAAATTATCCTACCTTATTTCCTTCTAAAATATCTAGAGTGTATTGCACTCTCATACCAAATCAATGAAGCTAATCTGATCATTTACCAAGGACTCACTCTCTTGATAGTAAAACATAGTGAGACCCTTAAGGGTAAGGAGGCCCCACCAGAGGGTTACTCTACTAAGAAGGACTCACCAAAATAATATCCCACCTTAGTATCTCACTACCTGATACCCACATTTTTCCATGATAGCCCCAATTCCAAGATCTTTACCAAGGATCTTCCCCTAAAAATTTGTCTTTAGCCTAAACCCCTTATGTTAGAGGAAGGAAACCTATTAGAGGTGGTGGGTAAAGGTTAGTCCCCCCTACTAGAGGAGATAAAAAATAACAAAGATTAGTTGGAAAGGTTTAATAACAAACTACATGAGTCAGGGATGTGTTTGGAATGTTTAAGAATTCCATGAATAATGAGGTCTCCAATATGATACAATCTTTCTCTCAATTGGCAAAGGTTGAAGGTACTCCCCATAAAAAACTTATTGAGGTAGATACTTCTTCCACAAAGTTCCCCCAAAAATCTCCCACTAGGAAAACCATTATGAAGGAATAGATGGAAAATAGATTCATTATGATCCTATCTAAGGAGGTTGAGGAAGGCCTAGGAAATAACACCATGGCTATAATCATGAAGAATAGATAGGTTGATTAGGTTAAGGAGACATAGACTATGAAGGTACCTATGGAGGGATCCCCCCTCTTGGAATAGCTTATCCTTTTATATTCCTTTTATTTTGTCCTCTACAAGGTTAGTTATCTTCTCGTAATATTATTTTGACTTTTGACTCTCAACCCGTGGGGCTTGTTTCAATTTATCGCACTTTTTTAAACTCTAGTTCTTGGTCCCTATAAAACTAGGTTTTTTACCTTATTAAAAAAAGTTTAGAATATAGAGAAATAAATTAAGAAATGACGAAAAACTAATGATAAGAAAAGATATAAATAAAAACATAAGAATAAACCAAATTATAACTTCAAAATAATAATAATAATAATAATAATAATAATAATAATAATAATAATAATAAAAACCAAAACAAAAAGATAAAAATAATTAAACTAATTGATAAAATCTTATATACTAATATAAAATATAAATAAAATTAATCTAAAGTATGAAATAAAATAAAAATTTAAAGTATTGAAGAAAGAGTCATCTTAAATGAGTAAAATAATCTTTTATTGAGAAACAAAAAATATTTTGGTTACAAAATAGTCTTCAATAAAAAATTAAATCACAATAAAAAGATAAAAAAATCATTATAAACTATGATGTGTTCATCATCATTCAGTTCATGTACAAGAAGTCATGTACATATTAATGCATATATGAAATCACCAAATGATATTAACACGATAATTTTTAGATAATTAGTTATGAATGATTTAATAAAATTGGATATACATATGTTACTCAAGCAGATTACTTTGCCATTAGAGAATGCATTGTTTGGTCTATCTACAAATGGTTATTTGATATCATAGATGTTTGAAAATAAATGAAAATAAGGATGGAAACATTTCACACCTATAATATCTCTTGATACATGTATGTTTCTCCCTTTGTTATGTATCTTCAATCTCTTTATAAAGTAATATTCTTTTAATATAGTTCGAAACAAGTCACAACTAACTTTAGTTAGTTGTAGTTAATGTTAATTGATTTTAAAAGTTAATTAGTTTACTTTATAATTTATAAATTCATAACTTAACTTTATAATTCTGGACTTTAGTGAGTCCTAGAGATTAAATAAATAAAAGTAGACCAAAATTACAAATTATAATGGGTGGGGGCCCTTTGAATTATTTGATATCACATAAACAACCACTTAACCATGACAACAAATAATAAATAATTTTAACATTATAAATTAAATATTTTTTAAAACTATCCTAACATTGAAATCCATAATAACATTTATCTACTAATAACAAAAATAAGTAAATATACAAAAAATACTAATTTTTTGTTCTACATGAAAATAAAGTTTTTCTCCTAAGTAAAATATACTACATCACCACCAAAATTATTATCCACAAACTCAAAATAATGTATCATAGTACTAAGTATCAAAGTATCAATAACTAACAAAAAATTAAAAACCATAGTCAATCTAAATCAGCCTCTAAAACTAAATCAATTAAACGATCACCCTTATCAGTATGATACATTGTATACTCCATGGAAGCAATGTGTATCTCAACCAATATTTTCCCTCAAAGTTGTCATCAATATCCAATTTTACCTTTTTAAGCATTATAGTCACCATGATCTCACTAGTCAGACTACTGACACGTTTCTTACTGGAATAAGGAGGTGTATCTAGTAAAAGTCAAGTGGGCCTAGTGATCAATGGAAATAGGAATTTTAATTAAAAAACTTGGTATTAAATTTCAGAATAACTTAAAGCTAATTTGGAAAAGGAGTATTATGAGGAAAACATTCTATAGCTGTGTAAATTCTTTATGAAGACTCACTTGGAGTACCTTATCCATAAAGGTGAAATCTCTAATGTGAACCTCTATGGCTTTTTATACCATGTAAATTCAAAGAAAAGGAAGAAATATTTTCAATAAGATTCCATAAAATAGGGTTAGATGAATCAAAATGAATATAAATACAATTTCAAAGATTTAAAGGTTGAGGAAAAGTGTTAGCCACCCTACAGATGCAAAAATATTTGCCTTGCTAACTACCTCATGACAGAGTACTCTCACTTTATCTATCACCACTTTTACCCATACATTTATATCTATGTCTTGAGAATCTATCCTCCACCCAAACATGTTATTGACATATATTCATAATAAATATTTAAAATTAAATCTACATAGTTAAATAATCATCCATTTATTCTATTATACCAAAAATAACTAATCTATTAATTCTAAAAATTGATTATAGTAATTCAATACATCACATAATTACTAAAATATATCTCTAAATGACCATAATTTCTAAAACTCATAATTTACCAAAACTTAATTTGAATCAATTTGACCATCATTTTACTGAAAAATAGAAAAAGTATCATCTTAGCATTACATTCTAGTCATACTAGTTATGAAAATCTGACAAGTATAATCACTGTGTGTCCATTATGTATATAAAATACCCCAAAAAATTAAATTAATTTTAATTTTGAAAAAAATTATGGAACAAGCTAAAACAAGTAAACTACCAACTAAAAACCAAAATTTTCAAAGAATCTTTCTATATCCATAACTACCCAAAACTATGTACTATTTCTTAGCCAATTTTGTAATGCAAATATGACCAATATGCTTATATCCCAAATAAATATCATGTAAACCAAAAACAACTTAACTTACAAAAAAATACAATTTTGTACACTAATTGATTTTAAATTTTACAAGTATTATTTGAATATCTCATTTCAACCAAGGTACGAAACATAATGCAAAATATATCAATTAAATCAACTACGAAGAGAGATAGACATCCACATTAAATATATTCAACCAAAACCAAATATCACAACTCAACCATTCCATCTTATAACCTCCATAAATAAATGTATTTAAAACAAAAAAAATGTTTGACCTATGTTTTTTTTGAAGTTCATATCAAAAAATTAAAACCTTGATATGCATTATTTCCTCACTTCATAAATAATGCCATAAAAATCTAAGGATGATAATTTAATAATGCAAATCAAAATAAAGTATTTATATCAGTGTGCATGCATTACTAGGCAAATATTCTTGAAAAATACCCAAAATATACTATCCTTTGGGAAAAAATCAATTTACCTTAAATGAAAAACCTAAGAAAATGACTATTTTGAAATATTGCATGCATAACCAAATTTATCACAATTACTCCAAATTCACTTTCTATTTTCATCATTTTCTTCAAGAACTTATAAAAAATAAAAAGCTTTGCCATGGCATGCGACCATAATGAAATATTACCTCAAATTATGCACATTTAGGACTTTCCTATGACAAAATGAACATTTTGAACAAAAATGAATGTTTTCTTGAACAAATATTATCATCAATTCCATTATTTTCAACTAATTATAAATATTTCACCATTATTGGGTAAGTACACCAACTTGGGCGACAAAAAGGGCTTACCCGTGGACATGATTTTTCTAAAATTTCATGAATGTGAACTTCTGTAGATAATTAGAGATGGCTACACTCAAAATTTAAAGATGGTATAAAAACATGAATTGTAGAATTTTGAGTGTAGTTTCCAAAAAAATATTTTTTTAAAAAAAATGGTTAATTATAAATAGTTAAAACATCTAGTATTTGAATATGACCTCCTATTATTTTTAAAAAAATTGAATTGTACCATACTGTGTGACTCACCATTTTGTTAGCATCATTAAATATTGTTAGAAACCCTTTGGTGAATATTTATATTATATATTCTAGTGTCTTACTAACTTTTTTTTATATTTTTTGATGAATATATTTTTTATTAATTTTGAAATTAAGTATATCCTAAAAAAATGGAAAATAATGGATAGTCATTCGTGCAGACCATCCTAACTACCTCAAAAAAATGATTTTTTTAATGTGTGCAAAATCAGGCCTGGTTTGTTACCATATAATTTGTTTTGCATTTGGATCAGTGAAAAAAATAGTTAAACATGAATAGGCATGTATGAGTGAGGCATGTAGTGTCCTAAAAAAGGTGTTGTTAGAAATAAATATAGTTTGAACCCTTAAAATAGCCCAAAAATTAAAAAAATCATACATTTAGAAAGAGGACAGTGTGCTCATCATAATGGTAATAATTGTTTAATTTTGATGTTGAAATCAATAGCATAGTTAGCAATTGAAATTGAAATTTGTTGGTTTTTCTTGAAACTCTTGGTCTCCATTGTAGATGCATAGTCCCAAGCCTTTGGCTCAAAAATCCAAGCCATTTCTAAGCTTAAAGGCTCAATTTTAAATTCAAATTAAAATAATGCACATGTTTTATATAATATGTATGCATTATATAACACATATGTGTTATATTACACAATAAAAACTATGTATGCATTATATAACACGTATGTGTTTCTTTAACATAAAATTAAACAAACAAATTTTGTGTTTGTTATGGGGGAAATGTCCCATTAGCCATGCATATTTATAGGGGGAATGCCAATTTTTTTGTTTCTTATAGGGGAAAGGTCCCATTAGCTTTGGACAATGAATTAAGGTGCCATAACATCACATTAGACTTTGAAAATGTTACCCATTTCAATATGTCATCTTAATTACTTTAAATAATATTTCAAGGTCTAACACATTATACATTTGACAATATAACTAATTTTATCATAAGAAGTCATAAAATGCATTTTTTAAACTTATGATCAAAACTTAACCTTTAGTGTACCAATAATTGTGCATTAGAGTATCAATACTTGACTCTTACTTGTCAAGATGTGATTGGTTACTTTTAATTTTATAGAATAAATGTTGAAAAAGTATTAGATATTACATGTTAAACTTCTGGTGCACTTTAATATTTATATACATCAATATGTTTGATCAATAGAACACATGTTAACAAAATCCTTGTTTGATAATTTAAACATGCACATCTATTGGGATCTTTCCCTTAGTAGGGCAAGGATATACCTTACCACCTTACTTGCCTAAAATCATACTTACCATTAAATTTCCTATTTCTTGTTAATATTATCCTACTTGCCTAAAATCCTATATTACCTTTTTGTTGTTTCTTTGATATCTTTGACTAGACCCTTTTATTTATAAATTTTTAACTAATTTTTTTAAATGGAAAACCTGTTAAATTAGACTATGTAGTATATATAATCTTGTGTAAGTAGAAATAAGAATTGAGCCCTTGGTATAACATTGTATCTCTTGGATATTTATTTAAATAATGCTATCTAATGGAGCCTAATACCTATGAATCATGCCTTGGATTGTCCCAAAAACATTCGTAAAATGTGTTGAACAAAATCCCTTAGGTTTCCTTCAAGGTCACTTAGTGCATCTAATTCAATAGGTTCATTTTGAGGTCCCAATTAAAAATCTAACAAGAGTCTTCTATTGTTACAATTATTCAAGTTTGATTACCCTAATGTATTCAAATACATAATTCAAAATTTTCCTAAAATTAAGATCTCTTATGAAACTATGGTTAATCCTCCATTTCATACACCTCCTTCATCTACCCCTCCATCACACATGGGACAACCACCAACACTACATCCATTCCCACATCATCTGAAGAGTGTGTCTTTGACATGGGACTATTCCTAGCCACACCATGGATGCAACAATTTCAATCTCAAAAATAAGCTAAACAACAATTGGTGCTTATCAATACTATAGAGTTATATACCTTACTATGTAATTGGGATGTAAGATCTGAAAGTAAGATGATGGGACTACAATGTATGTACATGTTATATTCTTAAATATTTTTTTCAAGTTGGGTACATGTTTTCTTGGTATAAGATGTGGTTTTGAGCTCAATAAACTTGAAATGGTCACATGTATCCACTAGTGATGATGTGGTTTTAAGATGTTGTTTTAAGATGTCATGCTTATAGTGATGCATTTATAGCTTAGAAAATATCTAAATGAACTAGGGAATTTGTTAAAAACCATTAAGGGATGGCTTAGACCTAGAATTAGCCAAGTATGACATATGTATAAGCTACCTTACCTCAAACTCTATTAAACTTATTCAAGATACATTAAACCTATGACAATGTCCCCTAAATTTGAGACCTACTTCCCCTCAAGGATGATGTTGAGTAGATAAGCCCAATAATTATTCATGTGGATGATGAACTACTCACCTCATATAGATGGTTGATTAGAATTGAATATTAGTGTCCACCCACTCATCGAAGGTTTCAAGATTATATATATTATACATATGTCTTCAATCATCTTGTTTATATTTCATTTTAATAAGCTTAAATCTTATGATCTAGACTACAAGAAATTAGTACATGTCTCATAATAATTTCTTCAGCTTAGGATTTGAGGTTGAGGCTCATACATTGCTAAATTGTGTTCTTCCTATGTGTAAGAATTAATATGAATGCAAGTTTTGGGATTTAGAGGTAATTCAAGGTAGAGGGATATAAATAATTTGAATACATACATGTAGAAAACTGATAACATTCAATGCTTGATCAATTTGAATGGGACCTTAAAGGGCTCTACATGATAATTTTCATAAAGTAATGACACGTTAGAGGCTCAAATCATGTGAGTTATTTACTAGACATGAGTTGATTGGATCAATGCCAATCCGTAAACATTATTGGCTTCTATTTATGTATGATAAATTTGTGAATATGCCTTATTTGGATTGGTTGGCTTGATGATGTAACATGTGTAAATATCAAAGATGTGCATATCTAACAACTCTAACACTTCTCTAGGTGTAATAGACCTACACATGTGGAAATATTTGATTGGATTGGGCATCCTAAGGCTCTAAAAAATTTGATGCTTCTATAGCAAGTGACAACTATATTTATAATACAAATATATGTGTGTAAAAGATAAAAATGTGTATGTATCTAACTGAAACATACCTCATAGGGATCTGATAGAGCTCTTTAATGATTCTAGGACCTAAAAACTCTAACAATGTTGACACTTCCAAGCATGTATGAGGTACACATGGTGATATGTAATTAGATTGGGCCTCTCGAGGCATCATCAACTCTAAAAATTCTAAGACTTGATGTATCTATGTTAGGTTTAACACTTTTGAGTGAATGAGGTACACACGTGGCATAAAAAAGTTCAATTATATGGGTAATTCAATTGAGGAGGCATGAGAGGATAATTTGAAGCCCTACTTGACATAACTATAAGATCATGATATATGATTTGGGAAAAAATTAAGTATGATTCTATCTATCATGAATTGAACCAGTTATTCAATTAGTTCAATTAGGGATGTTATTTGGGTAAAATTGAGCCCTTAAACCAAATTTATGGCCCAATCAATTATATAATCTATATGTAACATGTATGACTTAATTGAATCTAATTTAATCAAAGATGCAAATACAAATGTAAATATGGCCAATTTTAACCCATTAAACCTAGATTGGAGCCTAAAATGTAATTAAAAGGGCTAAATTAGGTCACATTTCATGACATGTTGATCATAAACCCTAATTTTATCACTTAAATATGTAAATTTCCCCTAAACCCTAATTTCATAATATATACACATGTACACACCTGTTACACTAAACCCCTAACCCTAAAACCTAATTTTATAACAAACACAACCCCTAAGTTCCTTGATTTCATCACAAATGCATACATTTATGAATGTGATTAGTGCCAATTTATGAACCTATTATTCACCTAGTTTTTTAAGGACCTATTATGGGATTTTGGGTAAAATTAGCTCATTTTGTTTTACATATTGAGCCTTATTGCATCATTCATTAGTCTTATTACTTCATAGTCTTATCAAGAGTCCTATTGTATCATGTATTGGAGATTTATGCATCATATTGATCCTTATTGCATCATAAGATAGCCTAATTTCATCATATTGAGCCTTATTACATCATATGATATCCTAATTACATCATAATATAGATTTATTACATTGTATGATAGTCTTAGTGCATCACATGATGCTCTTATTACATTGTATGATAGTCTTGTTGCATCATATTGATCCTTATTTCATGATATGATAGCATTATTGAAATAGTTGATAGTATTATTGAATCATATTAGGGATTTATGCATCATATTATAGTGGAAAAAGTGCTTGAATATGAGCCTTTTTTCTTGTTTTTATAGTATATACCTATACTTTAAGGAACACATACACATTATAGGAACACATATGAATTAATATAATGGATACACATTACTTAAATTAAAAACAAAAAATCACTTTTCAACATCTATTTTTATCCCTAATCAAGATTGTTGTCCCCATAGACATTCCCTACATACTCCACATACTTTCTTGGTTTCAATTTTTTTAGACCCCACATTTGAAGTACTTTCTTGCTTGATTTTGTCAAAATGGGCTCTGGTTTGCATTTATGGAGGAGGAAGAAGTTGAATAACAAAACATTGGATTAATTAGAAGATTTGAGAGAAAAAACAAGGTACAAATGCAATTAATTCATGCCAAACAAGGTATAAACACTAACCCTGATGAGATAAATGCCTTAGATAATGAGGCAATTGATAATAATTAGTTGAATAATGATGAAATTTATAGTAATGAATTTAATTATGATGAAATTTAGAATAATGAATTTAATTATGATGAAATTGACAATAGAAAATTAGATAATTTTAGAAATTCACATTCAAAATTTAAAGTTTTTGATTATGTTGATGAAGAGCCTATGCATGATACTTTATCTATAAAAAATGAATAAAATTTAATGGAATCAAATAATGATGAAATTAACAATGAATAAAATTTCATGAAAACATATAATTATTTTAAAACACCTTATGAATGGATTCCACCAATCACAACACCTCCAAGAATTGTGCATAGAAAAGATAAGTACTTAATTGAAGTTGATGAAAATATTTTGAAACCAATGCATAACAAAATGTCTAACCACCATTCAAGAATATTGGCTCAAGAAATTTGGGATAGTTTATTTCATAAATTGGAGTATGATAGTCAAAGGTGTTAATTATTTGTTTCATTGATGAAATTGCTTAAGATGAGAACTATAATGTACACATTAGGACTAAGAACATCTAACATGGATAATGAAAATGATGAAATTATTGAAAATATACATGATTCATATCATATTTTAGGTCCAAAATCATGCAAAAAATATTGTAATGTTGCCTGATGTATAATGACAACTTATGCAGTAAGTGCTGAAATAGAGAAAAAATGATTGATTTCAAAAACAAGTTGAACACTTGATATAAATAGTAAAAAATTAATGAAAGAAATTGTAAGACATGAAAGACTTAATGAAACCAATATGAAATATATCTAATCATTATCTATTAGACTTTCACAAAAGGAAAAGGCTATAGCTGATGCTTTGAAAGACTTACTTTCATAATTTTGGAAAGATAATACAAGAGTTTCACCCAATGCAAGACATGTAGTGAAAAGAAGAGTTGGTTCTCATAATCATGAACTACATTTGAAACATATCTTGGACATGACTTAAACATAATTGTACTCTAAGTTTTTGGAAAAACATCTACAAATTTTTATTAGTCAAATAATTATTGAAATGGCCAAACTTTTTTATGTAAAAATAAATCACACATGCAACACTTTTTATTGTAGGGAAAATGTTAAATTTTCAATGCACTATGATGTTTTTCACCATATCATTGTACTTTACATAATACTAACATTTTTTAGGAGTATGGCATAGAAGTTCCACCAAAATCATCCAAGGAATTTATTTCAAATACTTTTTGTGAAAGACCAGATAGACAATTATTTTATAAGAAAGAATGTTTGGATGGATATTATAGCATTTATAGTGGATTGAAAAAATTTAAAAAATGTATCTATGAGGAGTGTACAAGTGAAATTGGACATGAACTAGTTGGTTAGAGAAAATACAGATACATGACTTATCAAGTAAAATATGGCAAATAATCTAAAAGGTGTGAGCTTGTTATGAAAGAGATACCTATTTCAAAATTTATGGTGAAATTCATGGATAAAATTGTTTATGATTATGCAAGGCACACACATAAGGATAAATGGTTGGATGAAAATTTCAAGATAAGAAAAGACACATTCCCACTTGATTCTATTGTTTTAGTAGTTGACTTTGCTAAAAATTAGACATTCAAACCACAAATGGAAGTTCAATCATAGTATTATAACTCAACACAAATTACCATATTCATGCATATAGCATTCATGCATGCATATGATAGTATAGAGGAAGATCAAAAAATATTAAGGGAGTACCATTTATATATCATTGATGACCAATCACATTTTATAAAGTATGTTCAAGGTTGTTTTGATAAGTTTTATGAATAGCTGAATTAGAGGAACATTATTTTCAAACAACATTACATTTGGTCAGACAATTGCACATCACAATTAAAGAATGCACAATGTTGTATTAGTTGATTAAGATGCATGTTACCACTGGTGTAGAACATATTTGGATTTTAACTGAGGCTGACCATGAAAAATGGGAGCATGATGGTGCTAGAGAATTTGTAAAAAGAGCTAATGAAAGGGAGTTAAAATATGACAATGTTACTAATTTGATTGATGTAAAAACTATGGTTGATTGGTGTAATGAGAACATATGTCATGGTGCTCAAGAAAATTATACCTTTCATAGACATTTTTAGTTAATGGAGGAAAAATAGTTAGCAAAATATGAGGATTGTATGACTCTAACACGTTCAAGTGAGATACATTCATTTTGTAGCTCAAATGTAGGTTCTTGGACTATTCACATATGACACTTAGCATGCTTTTGTTCTACATGCACGGAATTTGTTTGGAATGAGTGTGAATCATAAGATTGGGCGGATGACTAGAGTTATAAACCTCTAATTCCAATCAACACATATTAGGTTCCACCAACATTGTAACTTATCGACATGACATCCTCATATTATTTTGACCATATATTTGATCTAGTACAACACAGTATAATATTAATATTTATGTACTATTTATTCTCATAATCTATCTTCACAATGTCATAAAATTTTATTGTTATGATGTAGGACATGTTTTTATAGTTATTTCAGATGAGGGAAATGAAGAGGGAACATATTACTACTTATGTTGATGTGTAGATGGAAATAAAAAATGACTTCCCCAGTCATAGATGGAGAAAACATTGATTATCCCATTAGGTCTGTGGTAGTCACTAGAACTTGGCTTCAATGATATCTTATAAACAAATCAAATGTATGGTTGTTTGAAGACTTTAAAAATCATAGGAATAGTATACACTATTTAAATTTGGTTCTTGCAATGAATATTCAATTGTAAAAATATCATGCGAGGCCAAGAAACAAGAATCTATAGAAAGTTTGTGAGTTAGACCATGAAGATATTCTTGATACAATCAAGATTAGAGAAGATCAAAGTGGTTAATTAGATGAAATGCATAGGTATGTTGACTTTTAAAATGTAGATGTAATCAATTTTACCAAATGTTTTTGATTTTGTAGGTAGTACATGCATAAATTTCATCTTTAATTACTTACTAACATTTTTTTGTAGGTTAGTGGTGCCAAATAAGCTTCCACCTTAAAGTGGTTAGAACTGTTAGTAAATAATTTGATATTATTTAATCTAAAATAAGATTACTAAAGTTACTTGGCATTTTTTTACTCCTGAACAATTTCTCATGATAAGTTTATTTCTCCTTGTAGCCTTCTAAACGCATTTGCTATTAGTGTTTTTGTGCTCCAGAACAATAATGAAAATTCACTTATGGGTGTAAGTGGGTATCAAAGTTGTTGAAACACATGTAATTTTCCTATATAGATGTACTTGAAGTGGTGGATTTGCACCTGCCGGTCCCAAAGGCAAAATTGGTAGTTAGAGGTCAAGAAGTTATCTTTTCACTACCAAAAAGTTACATTTTAGGACCCTTTTACTAAAACTTCTACCACAAATTTATATTATAGGTTATTTAAATTAGATTAAAATTAAAATTAGATTAATTTCCCATGCACATGATGGATCTTATGGTTCCTCGATAAAACTTATAGTTTTGGTTTTATGCATGCCTGAAGTTAGGCTAAACATCAACATCTTTCTTGTATTGAGAAGGGCATTCTTGAGCTCATAATGGGTGGTGGGTTTGTCATTAGGTCCAAATGGGAGGTAAATAACATGGTATTTAATGTTATTAAACCTTATGGATGTGTTGGTAGTTCCATTTTTCAGCTAACAAGCACCAAAAATTGAGTTGGATCGTAGCTTCAACTTTAACAACATTTGTTGTCAGTGTTTCCATGCTATGAAACAGTAGTGAAAATACACTTATGGGTGGAAGTGGGTGTCATGGTTGTTATAAAACATGTAATTTGCCTATATAGACATATTTTAAGTGGTGTATTAGGACCTACCTATCCTAGAGGCAAAGTTGCTAGTTAGAGATCAAGAAATTGTCTCTTCACTGCCAAAAAGTTGCATTTTAGGACCCTTTACTACAACTTATACCATAGATTGCTCTTATACATGATTTATAATATATTCAAGGTGAAATTATATGAATTTATTATACACATGAAGTATATTATGGTCCTCCATATGACTTATAGTTTTGGTTTTATGCATGCCTAAAGTTAGGCTAAAAATTAACATCTTTCTTGTATTGGGAAGGGCATTTTTGATCCTGAAATAGGTGGTGGGTTTGTCATCCAGGCCAGATGGGAGGAAAAAAACCTATTAATATATGTTATTCACACATCCTAATGTGTTTTTAGTGCCATTTTTAATTCAATAATCACCAAAAATTGAGTTCTTAGACCCTAGCTTTAATTTTGACAACATTTATTATCAATGTTTCCATGCTTCAAAATAGTAGTGAAAATACACATGGGGGTGGAAATAGGTTTCAAAGTTTTTGTAACATGTGTAATCTATCTATATATATTTTATTGAAGTGTTGGATTTACATCTACTAGTCTCAGAGGTAAAGTTTCTAGTTGGAGGTCAAGAAGTTGTCTCTTCACTGCCAAAAAGTTGCATTTTAAGACCCTTTATTGCAACTTCTACCAAAGATTTCCATTAGAATTTATTTATAATATATTTATTGTTTAATTATATGAATTTAAAATTAATATAAAGGATCTTATTTTTCCTCCATATGACTTATATTTTTGTTTTTATGTATTCCTGAAGTTAGGCTAAAAATCATCTTTCTTGTATTGAGAAGGGTGTTCTTGAGCCCAAAATGGGTGGTGGGTTTGTTGTTTGGGAAAGATGGGAGGAAAATAACCTGGTAATAAACATTATTTTCCAATTTATACATGTTATTAGTTCCAATTTTTATCTAATAAGCATAAAAAATTGAGTTCTTAGACCATAGCTTCAACTTTGACAACATTTATTATCAGTGTTCCCATGCTCTGGAACAATAGCAAAAATGTACTTATAGGTGGAAGTGGATGTCATAGTTGTTATAAAATGTGTAACTTGAATATATATATGTGATTTAAGTATTGGATTTTCACATGCCATACCCAGAGGCAAAGTTGCTAGTTGGAGGTCAAGAAGTTGTTTCTTCACTGTCAAAAAGCTGCATTTTAGGACCCTTTATTGTAACTTATGTTGTGGATTGATCTTAGAGGTGATTAAAAACATATTTAGGTTGAAAATATAGGTATTTAAGACACAAAAAATGGATATTATGGTTCCTCCATATGAATTATAATTTTGGTTTTATGCATGCCCTAAGTTAGGATAAAAATCAACATCTTTATTGAATTAGGAAGGGCATTGTTGAGCCTAAAATGGGTGGTGGGTTTGTCATTCGGGACAAATGGGAGGCCAAAAACATATTAATAGATGTTATTAACCCCTATAAATGTGTTTTTAGTACCATTTTTATCCAAAAAACATCAAAAATTGAGTTCTTAGACCGTAGCTTCAACTTTGACAACATTTGATGTCAATGTTTTTATGCTCTAGATTAGTAGTGAAAATGCACCTACGGGTGGAATTGGGTGTCATGGTCATTAAAAAACATGTAATTTGCCTATTTATATGCATTAAACGTGGTATATTTTCACCTACCAATCCTAGAGGCAAATTTTTTAGTTGGAGGTAGAGGATATTATGACATAACTTTTGGTGAGGATTTAAGCCTTTGAAACATTATAATATTTTAAATTATGAAAAGGAGGGGATTATTTGTGGATTTAAACCTAAAATAAAGTTTTCATGCCATTAATTATCCAAATTAATTCAAGGAGTGGAAGGATAGATCAATTATGACAATCCACCAAACTTGTACCCATAAACTCTCTTTGCACACAACATATAAATTTAACATAATGCAATGACAATTATGATAACTAAATGTATGGCTTCCATAATTAAAGTTTTTAAGGTGTTTTTGAGGTTGTTGAAAGTATATGGGAGGAGATATGGCCAAACATAAATCTCAAAGAAGCCTAAAACCCTAGTGGGACAAGTTTGTAATAGAGTGTAGCTGTTAGGTCTAGTCTTTGAAGCCAACAAGGGGAAGTAAGTGGATAATTTGGAAGAGTGGACGTCTAAGCTTGTGAGATTAGTTTTTTAATATTTAAAACAAGTATTATAATTGTGAGAGTGGGGTCAAGAGTGAGAAATAAGGTCAGAGGGGAAAAATAATATTTAAGAACATAAATTAGGCCTACTAGGCCTTATAATCCTACTTGGGCAAAAGTGGGAAATAGGTAAAAGGAAGATTTGGAGCCTTAAATGAAGGTTTGTTGGCATGTTTAAGGATATTATAGGAGGTTGGAATCTATTTTATTTAAATTTTAGTGTATATAGATAAGGTAGATGATAATAGGCCTATACGAACCTAGAAGGTGCATTGATAGAGTGAGACAAGATTGATTTCAAAAGGAGAGTGGAGATTTTAGAGTGAGTTAAACCTTGATAGGTGACAACACATTTAAGATATAGAACTTTTAGTTAGAATAGGACTAATTAGGCCTAGTTTTGGGGTTTCTATCAAATAAAGTGATAACCAGGAGAAGAGTAAAATGTTTTAACTTTGTAAGGAGTTGAAGAGTGATAGAGGGTGCCCTAAACTATTCTTACATCTTCAAGAAAGGACATAGGTTAATCAAACTAAGATTAAAATAATGAAAATAGGGATATAAGACTAGAGAGAGTATTGTGATGTTGAGGTGTAATAGGAATGGAATAGAGTGTTTGGTTACTTTATAAGGTTTTAGACAAGTTCATAATGATCATGTAAGACCATAAATGTAATGAATTTCATTTTTAACAGCTTAAACCAAGGAATGGTCCTAGAGACCTAATGGACTACATAGTGTGAAGGATAGTGAACACCCTAGGATAAGTATTAAAAGGTGAAGTAGGTTTTGAAACTTGAAATAGGTTTGTTCAGGCATGTATTGACCATTTAATATCATTAAATCATTGTGATTGTACTCTTGAAACCTAAAGTGAGATTTGGTCCTTGGAACCCAAGGGGTTGTGCCTAGTCAAAATTAGTTAAGAGAATACAAGAATAAAGTCATAGAGTAAATTGAAACTAGTTTTAATTATTATTTTTATACTTTTACTCAATTATATACATCACAAACCAAGTCAAAATAGGATGATGACTCATTTGTGAAATTTGACCAAGAAGACGTGTCACTAACTTTTACCAAATTGGGCCTACATGCTAAAATATGTTGGATATAATAATTAAATTTGGTGGAGAGGATAATTATGACATAATATAATAATTAAATATATTTTTATTTATTTTTAAAAATGGAAACTATTCACTATTTTAGTACAATCAACACTATGTCAAATCACGATCAACATTAGAGCCTGCCTTGGAGAAATGGTCAGTTTAGGGCATCTATAGGTTGAGTCAAAGCACAAAATTTTATAATAATGGTATTAATGACCTAAAAAAAATCCCATGCCATCATAAATCTCCTATAAATATTTAAATTTATTTCTATTTTGACATAGTCCTCTTGCAGTCAAGAAAGCAACCATTGGAGATTTCTAAAAGTTTCATTAGTTCTAGATGCCAAGAAGTAATTTAAGCCTTAGAGAGATCTTAATACAGTATATTATGATTTTTTAAACCTGTATTGTCCTATATAAGTGATAAAATTCATGGTTTTCATGCAAATTTTTGAATAAAGACAAGTTTTGGCATGAAGGAAGCATGAAGATAACTCAAGATAAATTGTGGTAAAAACGGTCTACAGGAAAAAGTACATATCAAAATGAATTAAAAATTGGTAATATTTGTATTAATGACATAATATAACCATATATAATATTAATAATGTCATAAAACAAGTGGAAGTGCTCTCTATTTTGTCACAGTCCCCTCCATGTTTCATAATGGTCACTATTTATACAGACATATTTTTTAGAGTTTTAAGGTGTATTTGAGGGTTCCAAGATTAGAGAATTATTTTATAAGTATGGTAATATTTTTTTAAACATATTAAAAACATTTAAAGGGTGTTAACACTCCAAAATTCATGTAATTCCCATAGGCAAGCTCAAATTCCCATAGGTGGTCTTAAAGGCATAAAGGCAAAGTTGGTTTTTTTATCATTATAAAGGTGTTATGAGATGTTTTAGATGTCATGAGTATGTTTTCATAAAAATAAGATCATTTGGAAGTTAAATTGGTCCTTTTGAGAGTATTAATAGGGCATGGGAAACCCTAGATTAACAAGCTTTGGGCATTTCAGAGAGATTTAACAATGGGAATTTAATGAAACTTTGTAATATTTCTCCCATATACATGTACAAGGTGAATAAAAAGGTTTTAACCTAAGATTATATGGATGCGTATGAATTCTAGGACTATGAGATTGGAGTAGGTTTAATTAGACCTAAATGAGGGTAGGCCAATGAAGGAATTGATAGTTGGAGGTGGAATTGGGCTATAAAATTTGACATAGAAATGAAAAAGAATAGAGTGTACCTATAAATTCCCTTATAATATCTTGATAAATCATAACATTTCTATGTGAGTCAAAATATAGTAAAAAAAGGCTACAAGACTTGAGAGAGCATTTTGTCTATAAGGCATGGAATGAAAGTATTATATTATTTGAGTACTTTAAGGGGGTTATACCAGGTATGTTATGATCATTTAAGACCATATGTGACAATATTTGAGCTCTTGAAACATAGACCAAGATTTGGTCTTTGAGACCCAAACAAGGTGCCTAGGAAGAAACTAGAAAGATATTGAGAGGAAATTTTTGAATGAGACATGAGTGGAATGAGGTAAAGGATGTATGGAAAAAGGTAAATTCCATCAAGGAGGTGTTACTAAGAGTACAAGTAATAATTACTAGGTGTAATAAGATAAATTAAGTCCAAAGAGTCAAAATAGGAGCTATCTTATGAAAGAAGGTTCAAATCAAACCATAGCAAGTGAATGTCATCATTTGGGTTTAGAGATAGATAATGATTTTTTTGTAGACTTATCCTATATACCTCTACATAAAAATACAAACATAATTCAAATACAATAACTAATATTCTTAATTTATTATAAGGGCCTAATTTGTAACATTATCCTAACAAGTTATTCTTAATCTCATAACATTTATAATCCTTAAGAATACTTAAAAACTAATAATTTATAATACTATAAACACAAGGGATTCAAAAAATATTTAATTCATTGTTTTTCTTAAATATTCATATACAAAATAAGAATGCCATGTATGAATGCCATATATAGGCATACAATTTCAATAATACATGCATTGCCATATAGGTATACAAAAAATTACATCATGTCAAATAACATAGTATATAATTTTAGGTGAATACATCATATACACATGTGAAATGCCAAAAATATTTACATTTCCATTTAGGCATTCAAAAAGGTATATCATCTAAAACATCCTAATCATCAAATAGTCTCCCTCTCTTTACCTTCTTTGATGAATACTCTCTTTGGGATGCCTTGCTTGTAGATGGAGATATCTTGAATGCCTTTGATTGCTCTAAGGTTTAAATGTGGGTACTATTCTCATATCTCACTTGTATTTTAACCTATTCAAATAAAAAAACTATCATAAAATTAACAAGTATACATGAAACCAAGTTAAGAAACTCATGTTTTAAAGTATAATAAAAAAAAAAATCATTTAAACATGTACTTACCTCAATCTCATGGTCCTCCTCAATTTATTATTGATTCTCAACTAGGTCAATACCATGATTATATACATGAATAAGCATGCCAAATGATGAATAAACATGAGGAGCTATCACAATAGTCATCTGAATTAGACTATTAAATGTCATATGACAACCCTGTATACATAATACATTTGTGCATATAAGTTATATTTTCCAAAGTATATATTAAAATTATTAAAATGAAAGTAATAAATTATAATTCAAAATTACAAGTGAATATACATACATTGGTGTGTGCCTATGTAGATGACATTTTAATAATAATGCGTAAGTCTACCTGGACTCATAATGATGGAGGAGTGTCCACCCTAGTCATCAAATAAATAAATAACTTAATAATTAAAAACATGGGAAATTCATTGATTAAATAAGTTTATAACAAACTTAGACTTGCATAAGATATGAAAAAATATAATGAGGTCAAAAGAAGCATGAATGTGACAAGTGGATATGTGGAACATATGACTTGCAAAACCACACTGAAGGTAAGAAATGTTAGTTTCATGAGGGAGAATTAAAAAATAGTGAGGGAAGATTTTTGAGTGAATTTTTTGAAATTGAGTCATTAAATGAAAGTAAGGTGTTGAAAAATCCTTCATATATATGTATATACATTGGTTTGGATGCTTGTATAGCTTTGCTAAGGTGTATTTCATATTTTGACCTGATTACTTGGTCATTAAGCATAATTGTCTTAAGTAAATGACTTTGTATAGTTGAGGATAGTCTTATGAGTACTCATGTGATTAAAAATCCCTTAGAAACAATAATTATGATAAAATAAGTAACTTATATAAGTGTTTGTTGAGAAGTTTATAAATTGAGTTTTAATTAGGCTAAGACACATAGAGTGATAGGTTTATTTTATGGGGGAAATTTATAATTTATAATTTTAAGAGTTTATATAACCTTATAAAAAATGTCTTGTCAAAATCTAAAGAAACATATAAAAAATAAAACTGAATATTGTAGAGATAAGACTGAGTGGACAATCTTCTTTACAAGTGCATGATTTTGGTTACCCTATACATGACATTAGTTTGAATATATATCCTTATGTTTCCCTTAATTTTTTCAAGGGAAGGTATATATGTATAAAATTCAAGTAGGTTGAGGTCAACAAAGGTTTCTATAGTCTTGTTGACACTCAATATTCAATTTAGGGGGACGCTCCTGATGAAAGGTGTTATAGTCTTATAGAATCAACATGTCATTTAAGTGATGAAAGTGCATGGATATAGATAGGACCTCTCCCATAACTATATATAGTAGGTATTTGGGCCCCATAAGTATGTGTTGGTAACAAAATACTCAACCCCATCTATCTATATGGGGTTGAGGTCCCCTATTTGTATATGATCACAAGGCCTATGCCATATACATATAAGCTATTATTTATATTCGATGCTATCCCAACAAACCAATGGGATATAATGGACACTCTCTCAACAAATAAATATAATTTATTAGGTAAAATGGGATCAAGAGGCTATTCCATCTAAATTTATAACTCTATAGATAGAGATGAAATTATTATGCTTGAATGGAATCAAGATGGGAATTGAATTTCTAGCTATGACCATTATGGATATCAATCATAGAGATTGAACCACTATATGTGATTAGGATAACAAGGAATCAAGTGCATATATATAAGTATAATATTTAAAAGAAAGGAGTGGTGTGAATATTGATGAAGACATGATATACTCAATTAGGAAATTGATAGAAATATATTATACCAAACAACTTTTATCAAATGAATTATATTTATGTATATATACATCCAATCCTATTGATTGGATTTAACCCACTATGGGAGATACATATAATGGGATATCAATCAAATTTTCAATTTTATATTTTGGTTACTGAAAACATATTTGAAATGGAGGATGAGTTTATAACAAGTTACACCAACTCATGTTAATACATCAAACAATGAAAAGTCCAACAAAATCATATTAGGTGTTTTATATTTTATTACACAAAATATGCCAAGGATGCAATTAAGGTGTATGAATTTACATCTAGAGTATATAATATTCACTTGAAATTTTACCTTTATAAATGTATGTGGTGTCATACTGACATGGATAGATGCAGTAGCCTGGGTTGGCCCACTACCTAGTTGGCCCACTACCTAGTTGTAATGTCTAAGATAATGTCTCCTCCTAGAACATAAAAAAATACATATATATTGTTGAATTTAAATGTGTGAATTAATTTTTAAATATAACTTAAAAATTGAATATTAAATTTATAAAAAAGATACTTGCGTGTGTGTAGAGACTCCCAATGTATCCAAACCAAATGTGTGTGACATCAACTCATTAGTCAAGACCATATCCTCAAAGCCCCTTAAAGTACCACTATCATCATCTAAATGTCTAGTGCATATAAAACCATAAAATTCACATGGGTGGGTGGGGTAAGGTAAAACCACTAGCTAGAGTATTTAGAGCATATATCTCTAAAAGTCTACTCATATAATGAACGGGTGTATCGATAAGTGCACTAAGCACATATAAAGTGTCTATTTCCACAACCACTATCACCATAAAGGGAATCTCTAGATGAAGTGGATTTTGGGTAGGGATCCTTAGAGGTTGATTAAGTGTATGATGTGCACCTATTTGATCCTATGTGGAGCCTTTCCCTCAGCCTTAAAACTCACCATAGTCAAAGTAGTTTGTAATTTGATTGAGGACAAACTCACAATAGAGTTTCCTAAAAAATTACAAATGGGATAGTCAAACACCATCCACCATCACTCCCAAAAATTGGATTTAATAAAATTATGTTGTGATCGATGGATTGGGAAATTTTTGGTCATTATTGGAAATGGGGAATTGGTGGTTGGTTTAATAAATAAGGCACAAATTTGATCTAGTTTTTCACCTTAAATGTTAACAATTTGTTAGCATAGTAAGCCCTACAACTATCCCTATATGATCTCTATCTATATTATTGGGCAAATAGGTGAAATGGGTGTTCATGTAAGTAGGATCCCTCATTCTCCTAATTATTTTCTCAATTTCAATTTTGTTCTCCACCATGTGAGAAACTATATCCTCCTAACTACCTGAGGGATCTAGTGGAACTATAGGAGGGTTAGAGGGAGGGTTAGGAGGGTTGGATATAAGGTTAGGTAGAGTATTAATTGGAGGTTTAGGTAGAGGATTAGGTAGAAGGTTAGGTAGAGGATTAAGTAGAGGGTTAGGAGGAGAATTTTGGCCTATTAAAGAAAAATAAAAAACAAACTAGATGCAATTCACATTCACAATAAATTCAAAAAAAAAATTAATCTACAAAAAACTTACCTCTTATTTATGATGACATCATTGATCTCATGAATGGAGGTAAAAATGAAGATTCACAAGACAAAACATGATATGGAGGGAAAAATGAATTTTTTCAAGCTAAAACATGAATGGGAAGCACCAAAATGCAATTGTAAAGTAGGAAAAAATGATAGAGGTCAAGGTTTTTTTTTTTGTTTTATAGTTTAAATATTGTGTATGCTTTATATTAGCTTATAAGAATGTGTATGTGTTCCTATAACATGTACGTGTTTATATAAGTTAATATAATGTGTACACATTATAATGTAATGCATACAAGTTATTGTTATAATGTATACGTGTGATGGCTCATGAATCCCAAGCCATAATGTGTATGTTTTATAACAATAATGCATACACATTATGGTATAACATGTATGGGTAGTGGGTTATGTCCATGAAATTGTCCCCCAACTCCATGCACATACCCTATTATGACTAAAAATATCAAGAAAAGACAAATCCGTCAATATAATCAAAGTGACCATGAAAAAAAAAATACCTTTTCAATGCATGTTATCAATGTAGCATATTTCCAATTAAAAAAAAAATTCCTTGATAGAACTTATTTTTAATATTTTGAACATATAAGTATATAAAATGCTTCCAAAACTATGTGAACTTCAAAACCAATAGTCGACTCCACTATATATGAAGATAATATGTATCTTACCATTGATTTATCAAATAGTTATTGATTCACATGCCATAATTAAATGGGTGAAACATAACTAATATAGGAATAAATATAGAATAATAGAATGAAACACATACCTTGTACACCAAATGATCAAAAATATTATGTTGTTTCATTCTTCTTCCTATCTCCTCTCTCTATATTTCTTTTTAAAGCTTCACTACCATAGGTGAACTTAGAAAAATGATGTTGAGTTCATAAAAAAAATCTATACATAGGCCATTCATGTAACCATTGTTTAATTCCCATTAATGACTTTTCAACTTATGGTTGTTTGATGGCATCTATCTCCACCTTTTAAATAACTTTACCAAGATTAATCACCAATTAATCACATAAGTAATAGGTTTAGTCATTTTACTAAATCAATAACCAATAACCCTGACCAAAGTGAGGATAACCTCATTAACTTCCACTTGTTAATATCCAAGATGAAATCTAATTTTGCACCTTAACATCATATTAAATAAAATTATTACATGCAATCATTCATGGTGTATCCACCAAAAACTATTTCCATTAAATGGAATAGGATTTTCTTCAAACTTAGCAAAATAAACGTGGTAAACAAACAAATATGCCACCCTACCTTTCATCTTATGTCCTAAGTGACCATAAACCATGATAATACTATCAATTTCATGGTATATTTAATGACCTAATTTATACTAAAACTATATAACTTATGATCACCATTTCCATTACAATAATAAACAAACTTATATATGTCAAAGACCTTGAATGCATATCAACGTTATTACAGAAGTATTAATATATGTTAGGTAATCTCATATTATGTTTTCATAATACCTATAAATTTCATGTTTTGTTATGATGTTATAACATTCTATGGACTACAATGATATATGCTTAATAATGTTCAAAATGACTTTGTACATGTATTCAAATGGATTGTATTTCAAATGCCCTGATGTAATATATAAAATTATTTCTCTATAATCATAGTTATTTCATGAAAATGAAATAAATACAAATCAATCCAAATAATACTCAACTTATAACTACCTTAAAGTGTCAATTTGATGTTAACAAGAATTGATAGTACTCATAACTAGTGATGCATGCAAATGCAAAATTCTAGCTAGAGAAGTGGAATGTTTACACCTAAGACTAGCTTATATGCTTCATGAATAACACTCAATAATATTAAATTAGCTAAAATTGAAAATTTATTTTATTATAATTTCAAAATCAAATGGATATAACTATCAAATCTTCACAACTGTTGAACCTTACACAATGATCATTTATAAATAAAACATGTCAAACTACACTATGAAGATTGAAGATAAAACATTTTGATAGCTGAGGTTCCTGATGAAACAAAACATGCTAAGGATGAGGATAGATAATTTTTTTATACTAAATAGGATGGTATAGATAATTAATAATTAATAAAATCATGACATAGATGAGTATCATGTGATAGATATGAACTAAGATTAATCCAAATATTTGTTAAGGTTTGTAGAGCATTCATATTACTTTAGATAAGATTAAACAAAACATTAAACATGACAAGAAATAACATAAGAAAATGATAGGTAACTGTAACCAAAAATTATATATTGATCTCAATAAATGTTCATCATCTTCTTCATACAAACATACATATTTATAGTTGCTACAAATCCTAACTATTCATATTCTTTTCATACATTAACAATAAAGATAGGATACTATTCATCTTCTATTCCTTTACAACTCATGAAATATAGGAAAAAATACATATAGCCAATATTTTCATACATAAATCACACATGGATGACTATTATCTGATGGATATCTTGGTGATGGGACATTTTAACATCTTTCCCAGAGTTGATATTTTTCAATCACTCCTCTTTGAATTTTTTTTTTCACACATAGAACCTCCTACACACATCTGGTGTATGTGATTCTTGGTATTTGTACTTCATAAATTTAGTTGTTGAGATCATCTAAAAATAGACAAATAGAAAACAAACACACAAAAAAATGCAAAATAGGGAAATCTTAATCTACATGGTGCTACTTGACACCCATTTAGCTTAAAGAATGAGATTAATAGACTATTGAAAGTAGGGATTAAGCCTACAAACCTTTACCTACCCATAATTCCTTACTATGTTAAGTCGTGTATAATGTAAGGCTCTTTCCATATTATTTGTAGTTTTTATGGGAATGCTCTGAACTGACTATCATATAGTAAAACTAGTTAATCTTTGTGAAATTCTTTATGGCACAAGTTCCTATTGTGCCACACATTCTAGATTTGTTTATGCACTTTTTGTGTCTATGTTAATCTACATATAAAATCATCCATCTAATTTAGTTCTAAGATTTTATTAGTAAGATACTTCTGATCTCTGAGTCACATGACCATGGTAATGCACAAGCTGGGTACTAGATATCCTATCAACATGATTGATTCCAAACCATACACCAACTAGAATGGTGTAAATCATGCATCTCTTTTATAATGTGTGTGATATACCCATAAGATCATATGAATGCAATATTCCTAGTCATCCCACTTGACATCATAAATTTTAGTAAGCATTTCCTTAGTACCTTATTGGAGGCTTCAGCTTGGCCATTAGATTGTAGATGATACACAATGATTTTATGATGGGAGACCATAAACTCTTCAGTAAAGGCCTTAATGGTGTTATTTATAAAGTACATTCTTCTATGGATAACTAAATTTATAGGGTATCTAAACCTGGTAATGATATTTTCATATAAGAAATTCACTGTCATTAGAATCAAAGCAAGGTGTGGTAATAGCTTCAACCCACTTATTAACATAATCTATCATAGTAATTATGTATCTAGATTTGATGCACTTGATTAGTGGGTTGATTTTTCCAACAAAATCAATCCCCCATTTTTAAAAAGGTTTCTCTACTAATAGGGGCTATAATGACATCTCATATTTTTAGAGTAGTTTACCCATGAATTATCAGACATCACAATGCTTTACAACTTTGTGTGTATCTTGGAACAAATTTAGCCACCATAGTCCACTCAGTAGAATATTTCTAGCTATAGCATCTCCTATAAAATTTCCTCCTATAACTCCTTAATAAGCTTCTTCCAAGAGTTTAGGTCATTCATGTTTAAAGACAACCCTACATAGGACTTCATCCATTTTCAAATGATAAATAAGTCTATTAATGACGGTATATGGCAGTTCTCTAGTCACAAACTACTTTTTATCCCACTCTTAAAAGTACACAGGGAAGATTCCTTGCTTGAGGAAGTTAGCAATGGATTCAAAGTTTTCAAGAATCATAAAGACATTAAAAATATGGGTAGCAGGATAGTCTTCTTATAATTCTTCTAACTCTTCCTCATTTTGGATACAATTGAGGTGGTTTGGTCCAACATTATCCTTTTTTGGTTTGATATTTATGCAAAATTGAAACTCTTGGAATAACATCAACCATCAAGAGATTCATCCTCCTTACATCGGTTTGTTGACCAAATATTGCAAGGCTTGATGGTCAATGAATAATTCAAATGGTGTTGCAAGTAGATAATTCCATAATTTATGAAGTGTGAACATGATGGCTAGTGCTTCTCACTTAGTGGTTGTATATATTTTCTTTGCATCAGATAGTTTATATCTAATAAAGTAGATAGGATAGTCAAGAGCACCATCTCTAAGTTAAATAAGTACATCACCAACTATGATACCCAAATCATCTACACGTATGTGGAAAGGCTTGTTCTAATCTCAAAAAATTAGTATGGTCATAGTAACCAGTCACTATTTTAGCTCAATAAAAGTTGCTTGACATTCTGAGGTCTAGACAAATATTACATTTTTGTGAAGTAAAGTTTCTAGTAGAGATGAAATAGTTGTTTATCCTTTGATAAAATTTTGGTAGTATCTTGTATGTCTAAGAAAAGAGTGCACGTCAGTGGGACTAACAGGTGGAGGCATACTTATTATTACTACAATTTTTTCTTGATCTATTAGAATGCCTTCACTATATACTACATGTTTGATAAAAAATCCAAATGGTGTAAAAATAAGCATTTCTTTAGATTCAAGGTGATGCATAGGGATTAGCATCATTCCAGCATCAAATGTAGCTTGGAAAAATGCTCTTTAAATAGGGATAAAAATGCCCAATCATCAAGGTAAACTTCTTGAAAGTCATGAATAAAATCCTTGAATGTTGTAACCACTACATGAGAGAACACCACAAGTGCATTCTTAAGGCCAAAAGGCATGACCTTGTATGCAAGATAAACCCATTCTATTTTAAAAATTATTTTGGATCTATCCTCTTCTACAATTGTAAGCTAATGATATCTGTTGAACCCATCCATGAAAGAATACACTTCATGTCCTATGACAAACTTTAAAACTTTATCTATGAATGGTATTAGAAATGGATCATTTATGTAGCCATAATTCAAAATGCATTAGTCCCTACATACTTATATTTCTCCTATTTTCTTGGGTTTAAATACCATAAGTCTTACCCAATCAGACTTTTCTACTAGAAAAATTATTCTTGCATCCTACATTCTATCCAATTTGGCCTTTACTTTTAGCTTCATATTTGGATTGAGCTTATATGGCTACTTCTTGATTAGCCATGTGCATTCCTTTAGTTTAGATGTGAATATTGATAATATATGGGTTAACTCCTAAAAATTCTAATAATTTAGTGGGAAAGACATCTTGGAAATCCCTCAAGAGCTATAGAGCTTCTAAAATTTTAGTTTCCAGCCAATAATCACCTATGCTTGCAAGTTTTGGAATATCTTTATTTCCAATGTTAGAGACATTATTATTCATTGGCTATTGATAAATATAGAATTTTCATCATCTAAAAATTCTTATATACTCCTTTTCCCTTATTATTTGTGAATTTGGATGTTGTGCAGCTTATCTTCCTTAGTTAGTGTTATGTTGGTGTCCTTGAGTGGTTTTACAAGTCACTCAGGCTCAAATAAATCATTTAAATCCAAGTCACCATTGAAATAAAATATTCAGTACCATGCCTCATCTTGTATATAGTGACATGGATGTGTTAGAGATTATTCTTCCTTCTTAGCAAAATGGTACCTTTGTAATGCCTCATTAAAATTAGAGGTTGTGTTTTTCTATGTAATAGATTATATTATGGTGCTTAAGTCTTATGCATACCCATAGAACACAAAATACTTGATTTTATATAATGTGTTATGGACCAATGGATTTTCATTTTTGAACACAAAGGTTTATATAAAATCACTCTATACTTATGCCCAATGCTTGGTCTCCCTTCTGCATTCTTGGTGAATGTACCATGCTACTTGTAGTGGATCAAGTATATAGTGAAAGATGTGATCCCAATATTTTAGTATGACACATTCCTCATTCTATAATTAAACACACTTATGTACATGAATTTTGGGGCACTCACCTTCTTGAAATAATTACCAACTGATGTAGATGAAATGTGGTAGCTGAAAGCTACTGAACATGAGCTCGTAAGCATCATCCCATTCAAGCTAGTCATTATGATGAGTTTCCCACCATATCATAACAACTTTATTTAGATCATAACTTAAAGTAATAAATCATTTATTGATGGTTAGAAAATGTAATTTCAATTATAAAATGAAATCATTGATGTCCTTCATTACATAGTACATAGGCAATTATCACTTATGCACAAAGACCATTCACATCAACCAGAGTTCATGATCACTTCAAACCCAGTTTAGGAGGTGGGTATCTAAGTCACCACTGATAGATGAAGTTGCTTCCCAAGGTAAAGTACCTTCCTTTATTAGCTTTATGTAGTCATACATGTGATCATCATTTTGGTATATGAAATCAACTTTTGACTAAGTGGGATATTTTTTAGACATAGATGCACATTATTCAATAACAAAATGATCTACTACTAGCTACATGGCTATTGGTTTGGGCTTCCACTATTCTGATGTCTTGATTTATTGACTAATTAGTGAGTGTACCTATGATTTGGCATTATGTTATAGGAACTTGTATTCAGGTGCATGTAGAGCCTTTGGATTCTCTTCAGTATTGACCTTCATCCAACTAGTTTATTTTGAAACATATGGGATTTTGGCTTAACTAGAATTATGCAAGGCTTGTGCACTCTATTGATACAAATGATAACAAATTTTTCACCTTGAGGTGACTCAAACTAGTTTTGTACTATATTTATAGTCATTTATCCATCATATGCCCATTTCTTCCTATTAGCATAGGGTAGTGCATTATTGTAGTTTTCATGTCTATGACCTCAAAGTCACATCACAAAGATAAGCCTAGGACTTTGATTTCTATGTCCTCCAATCTACCAATAGGCTTAAATTTTTTGTAATGAGCTAATATTACAATCATTTATCTATAGATGAGAGGTGGTCATCTAATAGATGCCCATGTAGATCTAGTAATCATATTAACTATGTTACCAAAATCAAAGATAACATTCAAGATATCATAACCAGTAACCTCGATATCAATCCATGCATCAACATCCTAGGTTTCCTTCATCTTGACATAAAAAACCAATTTTTTTATCTTTTATTGACCATAGTGTGCACATTCAAAAATATTATGTAGTAGATGTATGATGTTCTATGATATATCTTTATTGTGTAGTGTAATCAAAAGATTTAGGAGATCTGTGATTGTAGTGACAACTCAATATTATTATATAATGTACATAATTTGGCCATACATTTTCATCTTGATTGCTATAATATCACCATCAGTAGTTTCCTAATGTTGAACTTCTTAAACAACTATGTAGATTCATGCATGAGATTTTTTACTATAGCTAGATCTAGATATTTATCCTATTTAAATTTTATAATGCCCTAATCTTGAGGCATCTCAAGTGGAGGCAACCCTTTTTTTTCATGTTTTTGTCATGTCACAACATTCAAAAACACATTTGACTTAGGTTCCACACTTACGATATTTATATTTCAAATAGTTTTGCCCTTTCTCTGCTTCTCTAAAATAAGACAATATTCTATGTCATATTGATCAGAGACTCTATGGTATGCATAATATGATTGTCATTTTGGGTTCATCAAATAATTACATTGGACATTATTTTATTCCCACATAGATAAAATTGTAGAGGAGGCCTTTGATACTTATTACCTCTACTACTTTGGTATCCTTCTCTATAACTACCTTGACCTCTTCCTCTATTAAAATGATACCCCCCTGATATCCTCTTTGTTTCTACATAGAGTTACAATGCTAGTATTATTGATTGTTATCTCTGATGCTAGATTATTTTTGCATAGTTGGAGGGGTCCAATTCATTTGTTGTTACTACATTATGGGTGAGCTCTAAGGTGATGCATACTAGTACTAAGGGACAAAGGTGTCTAACTTAGTGAATAAGGAGTCCATCCAACCAAACCATGAGAGTAATATTATGGTGAATTTGGAATCCATTATGGACCTATTTGGGTCACACAACTCTTATCATCTTCTATGCCTATGCTTGTGTGCTTCATCAAAGAGATTTTCTATGTTATGATGGTAACTACATTTTTGGAGATGCCCTCTTTAAGATCCTAAAAATATCTATAGTTATTCTAATCATGGTTAGTTGATTTATATAAATTATAATACATATTCTATGGGTTCTTGATATATTACTATAAAATGTGACACTTTGTTGTGGCATGCCTTACTACCTGATAAAGTTCATAGAATTTTGTCTTGACTTTAGGATAATAATTGTGATGGTTTCCTTATTTTTTGAACTTTGTACACCATAAGTTAAATTTAGGATTATCTACCTCATGGTATTACTCCATTATTTTCATGAAATCCTATAGTGTGTTTTCAATTTTAGAATTAGAAATTGGATCTTTTCCATAATCCTCAATCTGGTCTATGTGTAGTGCAATAGTTATAGCATCTACTTTTGTCTCATATTGAGTTTATGTAGTGGAAAAATGAATCCTATTTCATAGTCATTTAATGAAATGTGTTTCTTTGACTTTATATATCAAAGTGAATTCTACCTTATTCATTACACCAAAAAAATTGTGATCATAGTCACAAACTGACTCTCTAAACTTTTTCCTTATCTCCTTCAGTTCCTATATTATCTAGTTATTGCATTTCTTAATCTTAAATTATACAATAATTCAATCCTAAACATATTTTAAACTTGATTTATAAAGATGTATTTCATATATGAACTCTAGTGCTCTTCTAGCTACATCCCCTACTAATTCACACTTTTTGTAAATTTTCATCAATGATGCCCTTAACTTAACATTTCATTTTCAAGTTAGTAGTTAATATTTAGGGTATATGGACCCATCAATCATGGAAAAATTTAATTATCATACTAAATTATTCAACATATTGACTGGTATGAATGGAGTCTTTTGCATAGCTATTTTTGGAGTCATCTATGTTCTGAGTGATCTTGCTTATGTACTACTCTATGCACCAGAAAAATTATTGTGTGAACTTTATTTGAATTCACTTCCTTCTTGTTGTTATTAAAATTTAAATAATACTATGGCCTTAAAATCCTTCCTAATGGATTTTGTGTGATTTTTTTTACCCCAAAAGTTTACTTACTCTAAAAATGGTCTTTCCCAATTCTTATCCTCCTACTCACCTAGCTAAAAACTTCTAATAGAATATAAAATATTGGGTTGTGGGGATGAGTACACTTCTGGTGAATAATTATGTTTAGTGACTTCTTCCTCTACTATGATTGAACCTATGATTAGCCTATGAATACATAATTATTCTTCTTCTCTGAATCATTTTCTTGTAGTTGTGCACTATTTTTATCTTGTATTTGTTCTACTCCTAAACTATTCTCATCTTCCTATTCACACATCTCATCTTCATCCTCTCATTCTATTTATGAGCATATATCATAATCCTCATCATCTTTATCATCACTTATAAACACTCATTCATCATCTACTCTACTATTACTATTACTTCTACTCACAACTACTTGGGTATTCTTTTGTTTATTACATCTATATTATTGTCATAGTTCCCATTTTAAATATAGAGTTTTCTTCTAACTCTTATTTCATCGCATATCCATTCTAGATTCAAGTTTAAACTATACTTACTCATCTATCCATTATTCACCATCATGTGCACACATCTCCATATGCCTAAAGTGACTACTCCATATTGCCTAGAGTAGGCACCGTGGCCTTATCCACAACCAACATATTCAATAGGAGAGGTAGTCACTGCAAAAATTTTCTTTTGATTCCTTAGATAAAATGGTCTTGCATAGCTTTGAATGCTATATATAATTGAAATTCAAACTTGGTGATATATCCATCTATGGTGGTGGTAACCCATTTGTCTATTGCTCATGTCTAATTAATTTCTAGTTTCAACAATTGGTCTATATTTTATTTAATCTAGGTAATAGTTTCTTTTATTCTGGGATTGAAGCAATAGTATTCTAGTCTTTTCAACTAATTAGTTAGTAGTTCAAGAATATCACACAAGAAAATTCCCTATAGTTTTCTATATATCTGATCTTGAATTATTCACTTGTGGTAAGACCAATCCTTTTAGATTCTTTTGTGAAGTGCCATACAATCTGGTCTAACTATTGGCCATTTTTAGCCCAAATACCAAGCTAGTTTTTAAATAGAATAGGTTACTAATGGATGAATATAAGGACAATAATAGAGTTAAAGAAACCCCATGGGGTTTTGGGAGTTCTTGGATTGACTTATAAGTGCATAAAATTCATTTGATTCTTCATTGTGTTCATCTAGACATTTTGGGTATAGTGGTAGCAATTCTAAGTAGGTAGTTTGCTAGTATTATATCTCACATGTGTGATATTTTCAAGAGAAAATGGTCACATGGGTTCATTAAAATTAGTCCCAATAACATATACACCAATTTTATGGTCATCCACCAAAGTGCATCAGAAGATATGAAGACTCAAAGTTGGCCTCTAATACAAAATTTGCTAAGTTTCCATACTTAGCCATTTTGCAAAGGAATTTAAATTGAGATAAGTGGGGATATTAGCAAGACCATGTATTGCACATATGATAGTTTTAGGATAAAATGATCATATGGGTTTGTTTCAATTTGTCCCTAGTTATTATGTGCTAAGTTTCAGATCATCCACTGAAGCACAAAAGATTTTATGCATGTTTAAAGTTGGCTCCTCAGTTAGATTTTGCTAAAATTCCCATACTTAACCAAATGAACTATACTATCATCAGGATGCCATGTGGGAATAGATGGACCAATAAACTTAAGAATTTTTTAGACACACTTAGAAATATTTTTAGACTAGTGGATGAAATGGGTTCATCCTTTTAGTCTCAATAAAATATCCTAAAAATTTGGTGCCTCCATGACTTTTTTTGCTTCAATTTATAGGACTTAAAAGTTATACCTATAACATAAGACTTTCATCCTAATATCAAAATAAATCACTATAAAAAATACACACAAGCTTAAATTTTATGGTCTATGAAATGTCAAATATGATCACATGACCATCAAATAACATTCCATAGACTATCAAATTTTGAGTTCATAAAATAGCCATTGGTTTTTAAAATAATGGGTCCTAGGTGGATTTGACAACATGCATTTGATTGCACATTTAGATCTAATGGTGAGTAGAGGTTAAAAGGGTCATCAAATCTCAAGATAAAATATGTACATAACAAGTGTCAATAGCAAATTCAATTATTATATGATCAATGAATTGCAAGAATTTGTATATATTGAAATTAATGGAGTGAGATGAGTCAATATGTCAATGGGTTGAGTCAGATTTCAATGGCCAATTAGAACAAAGGTGAGCCTATGATTTTTGATAGAGGTTGAGAAACCATTTTTAACCAAGGGTAAAAAGGTTTTTTAGGGTCATCCCAACACCATTTAATCTCATTCAAATTCCATAGAGTGGTCAATGTGATGCAATCATACATAAGGAATGTAAAGAGATCACCATTAAGGCTAAGTATGGACCTCTGGTTTGTATTTTTATATCTTACAAGGTTAATCTATGATTGTGGTTTCCCTTATCAAATGAGGAGCTATGTATATAATGAATTATTGGTTCTTGTAGGGATAAAGTGGGTCTATTTGGACCTATTTAGATCAAGGAAAAAGCTATGTGATCTATAAGTCTGCATCAATATGGACAATTAAAAGAAAACCAATAATATTAGATTAGGTTTATACCTATAGATGGACCTATGATCCAAACATGAGTATAAATCAAATATGTGATTAATGTAAAGGGTATTCATCCTTTATGATGGCCAAATTATTGACAAGTAGCCACCTAAAAAGCATAAAGACATGATCTAGTTAGATCTAGATCTATGAGCATGAGGTTTTGTCATAAAATGATAGATGGTGTGAAGGATAAAAGAAAAGGTATAGTGTTAGGAATTGTAGCTAGGAGAATTCAATGCATCCTCAAAACCTTTGGGGACTTACTCAACAAGCCATAGGCAGTGTCCAGATTGATACAAAAAGGTGGCAAGGCTTTCATGCTAAATATAAAAAGGTGGTGGCTCAGGTTCAAATAATAACATAGGATAAAGTGTTATTTTTTTATTTCATGCTCCCACATCCTTTCTTTCTCTCTCTCTCTCTTCTCCTATATATCCAAGTCTCATTACCAATTAATGGGTTATCATATATTAGAATTTAGCATTTTATTTTTGGGACAAGGATACTCATCGATAATCTTGTAAAAGTGTGCTATTTTGAAGTAATAAGATCAACTCTTTTCCAATCTCTTGTCTTTAATCACTACATAGTATGCTTATGTATGGTAAAATTGTGAAGGATATTCTTCCTAGTTTTATATCCTTACAATTGCATCTTTGAAAGTGTTTAAAACCAACTTGTAAGTCTATACTAGTGTTCTACTTGGAACCTCTTATATGAAATATTTATGCTGCTAGTGATATTATGAGATTGAGTAAGCCATAGTTATCTTTTGTTGACCCAGTGAATGTTCAAACTTATATGAGTATCCATTTAAATTTAGGGCATCACCATTTTAACCTTCTTAGGAGTCTTTAAAAATATTTCAAACCATTTTCCCTATGAAACATTATTTTAGCATTAGCTTGAGGTGAACATCAAGAGGAAGTCGACCTTATCTAGAGGTTCAACCCCATCACAGGATACCCATATCTTGAGGTTATTCCCATTGTTCATCTTAGTTGGAGAGAGCCTAAAGAACCCTCTCCAAGGATGAAAATTAAGATTATAATAGTTTTTGGCATGCCTAGTGGGACACACTTCTTTTAATAGGAAGATTGATCAAAGGTGATGCTAGTTTGATCAAATTTATAGTAGTTATGCTCTCAAACAACATCATCTAGTGACTCCAAAAGGAAGATTCAACACTATAGTGTAGAACAATAGTTTAATATCATGAAAAAGTGATAATAAGGCTAGGTTTAATAGGTATTTCCTTTGAATTTGTTGAACTACCTTTAAATTTATAAAAAATATTAATGTTTGCCAATACATATCCATATTAGGGAACCTTCACTCCTAGGTCATTTCTAAGGCGTACCCCTAAAATAAGAAATTTATTACCCCATTCCATAGCCATGTAAGACCCTATATATTTTATGTATTTTAATGGCCAAAGTCCTTTGTAACTTATCCAATATGATCCTATCCTAGTTACAACCCTTAAAAGTGTTCCTTATTATGCTGGTGACCAAGCTACAACACCTTCTAAGCACCTCATAGACATAGTTAATTTTTGAAATATCCATAATGTCACCAAGAAAAATATATCCATTAGGTTATTAGCTACACATTTTAAATGAAAGGTCCTATATTGGTATAGAGGCCTTACTACCAATTCCATTCAAACATGGGACTAATTAAATGAAGCCTTGTGTAAAATAATTGAGGAAAAAAGTGATCATTTATCACTTGTAGACAAACTAACTACCATTTCATGATCTCCTCATGAAATCATGCAATAATTCAACACAAGGTTCCAAAAAACTTGGGATAGAATCTCAGTCTCAGTTATACTAACCCTTAATTTTGCCTTCCTATATATTTTAAATTCTTTAAATAGTGACATAGTAATGATGATCTAATCTATTGGAGGAAATATAATTTTAGATGCATATGAGGTGGCCATCAAAGTAGAAAATTATTTGGTTCAAGCTAGAAAACTTACACATGAACCACTAATACCCTTATTTCCTAAAATTAGACCACCTTATATTGATATCCCTCCATTGTATTTCATTCCTCCTATACCAATAATTGCTATGATCCTTACAATAAAACAAAATAAAGCTTCCACTAGTGGATCTAGTGATTCACTAGACAAAAGGAACTTTTAAGAGATCAAAAGCACATTTTAGTCCTTAGATAAAGAGATAGTAAATTTCAAAAGGCAATAAGATTTCAATAGGCCTTCTCAAATTTCATATCAACCTCATTAACAAGCCTTTTAAGAAAATGGACCACCATATAAGGGGAACTACAAAAGCTAGGGCCAAGGTCAAAATAAAGGATAAGGGAAACATGGATATAATACGTAAAACAACTAAAATCCTAATGTTGTTATTACTTCCAAATCCTTGGTCCCAATTAAAAATAATTTGGCTCAAGAAGTAGAGGGTACCATGCCATGGAATCAATCATTTTGTCAACATATTATCTTAAATAGATATCTTAATCAAGCCTTCAATGATTAATGGTAGAAAGCTACTAATTTTGGATACAACCAAGATCTTATGACCCAAAATGTATAGGTACCTATGATGAACAAGCTAGAGGAGAATCCACAATGTCAAGGGTCTAATTAGGGACCAAATAAGCCAAATGCTATAATGACGAACTATGAACAAGAAGAGTGTTATGCATCTAACTAGTAGGCTAGTTATAGCTAGACCTATATTTTAGTGGCATCAAATACAAGATTTAAAATAAGGAACATGGATGGTAACTAAGAAGTAGTTAAAGAGTTTCCTAACATTACTCCTTTACTAAAAAAAGACAAATTAACTTACTATCACTCTAAATCTTCTAGTACCTCATAGAAATTAGAGCCAAGGGAATCTTTTCATACCCCAAGGCTCATAATTTCAACAAGAAATAGTGGTGGTTCTCAAAGCAAAAGTAAATATCAATGTTCCACCCATCAACACTATTGAACAAATGAAAAATTCAAATGTGAGTGTGCCCATGTGGGATATGCTCTCCATTCCTAGCTAGGTAGATATCCTTCAAAAATGATTGTCAAAGATCAATGTTGAATACAAGACACCAATAAGGTGAATGAAGTTCTTACTAATTCAACCAAAGGGCCAAATGAAGGGAAATCAAGTAAAGCAGTCAAGCCTCTTCCATTATACATCTCATTGATAATTGGTAACTCTCTAGTGCATAATTTTTTAGTGGATAGTATGGATAGTACCTTAGTGATTCCAAAGTCTATAGTTGATTAGCTTGGTCTAAAATATGAACCATAGTCTAAAGGAGTGATATAACTTGATGGATATTCTCCCAAGCCATATGGTGTAATCAAAGACCTCAATATGACCCTATAATCTTATCCTAGTGTCTTGATGGCTCAATATGTATTGATATTTGATGTCCCTCCTCTCTTTATACTATACTTATCTAGAGAGTTCACATTAAATATAGGGGATATCTTGAGATATACTAGTCCTATATGACATTTAGGACAAGGTATGGGGTCCAAATGTCAATCAAAGTTGAGCCCATAACACAATTTCATATAGATCCCTATGAGCCAAATAATGTCATCATCAATTGCATCATCATTGATGAGGATGAATTTGTAATGGGGTAGGAGTCTAATACTCATCTAGAAGAGATACCAAACATGTTCTTGGATGAGCTATGGAATGACAACTATTTGGTGGACCCCTTGAAAGGTGTTGAATAAAAGGACTTGGGTGTCTACTATTTGCATGAAGAAAGCCAACCCATGTCATCTGTCATGAGACCTTAAGAAGATCTTACAAGTCTATGGAAGTCATTATTTGATGATTGAAGGAATAAGTGTGGGGTGGGTATAGGTGTCATAATGATATTCCATTCAAATAATAAGTATTTATCTTCATATAGGTTCCAATTCATCTATTCCTACAATGTAGCAGAATATGAGGGTCTCATCCATGGCTTTAAATGGGACAACAAGAGAAGGATCAAGCAATTGAAAGTTTATGGGGAAAATGAATTGGTTATACACCAAGTTATATTTTATAATTCCACTAATAACCCCTTAATGAATTCCTACAAACATAGAGTGTGGGAACTAATTGAGGACTTTGAGGCCCTCAAAATTTAATCAGTGTTGAGGGGCCAAAATCAACATGTTGAAAGGCTAGCAACTATGGTGGATCATTTTGACATCCCAAATGAATTTAAAATTACCAAGGTTCAACCATATGTTAAATTGGTAATAATAACATCAGTGTCAGATATCGAAGCTCATTAGCAAGTCTTTGAAAATGACAAACAAATTGCATGTTTCTTGCAACAAGAAGTAGAGTTCTCCCCCTCAACCAATAAAAATAATAGCATTAGTATGGGGAACATATTATTTAATTAAGGTCTAATAAACTTCCTAAAGGGGTAGTCACCCTACAAGGCTTCTTTCATGAGGGGGACCATCTGAGAAAGGGAAAATAAATGATGTTAACTAATAAATAGAACTATAAGAGAGTTCTTATCTTTGAAGATAAGATCCTCAATATTAAGAAGGTAAGCACTAAATATATAAGGCATGATTTCATATAGCTTTCTAAGGAATAGACAAAAAAAATTTCTTGGAAATATAGTGACCTAAGGGGATTTGATCCCAAATTGACCCAACACACCATAGATGTAACAAAATTACTTCAAGAATTAAGTACAACAATATAATTATATCCAAATATGACTAAAATATATCCAAATATATGATAATAGATAAGCCACTTTGAGGGTGAAACCTCCATAAGCTTCAATAAGAGCATAATTCACAATATGATGACAAATGATTACCCACTACCTCCTATATATAGTCTATCTAGGCCATAGTTACTCCATAGGCTGACCTACTAATCAAAATAAAGCATAGATAAATGTAATATAATGTCAAGGAGGGATAAGTAAGCTACAAGTTGGCTAATACTATCCTCATACATGTGATAGGTTAGGGGCATAACATGCCCTTCCCCTTCAAACCAATGTTGTCCTCAACGTTGAACAACTCTGGATGGTGTTGTAAAAAATCTTCACCTTCCCAAGTTGCATCTTCACTATTTTGGTTTTTCCACTTGATCAAATATTCCCTAATCTCTCTGGTTCTCAACCTCTTAGTACATGTTTGGAAGATCTTCTCTAGTTCCAAAATGATTCATCCTTCTTCATCTAGTACTGGGAGCTCTATCTGGGGTGGAAACTTTTTGTCTAATGACCTTCTTCAAACAAGAAACATGAAATATTGGGTGTATGTGAGATGAATGAGGTAACTCAAGCTTGTAAGCCACACTTCCAATTTTTTGTAGAACTTGATAAGGGCCATAATAATTAGGATCAAGTTTGTTGTCCTTTTCTTGTTGCTTCAAGGACATCTACTTATAAGGCTGCAAATGAAAAAATACCTAGTCACCCACCTCAAAATTTCACTCACTACGGTGTTGATCTACTTTTTGCTTCATCTTATTTTGTGCCAAGGCCAACTTCTCTCTCAAACTAGCCAAAACCTCTTGTTGATGTTGAATGTACTCTTCCACATCTCGAACCTTGGTGTGCACCTTTAATGAAGAAGTGATGGAAGGTGGATGGTAACCATATAGTGCTAAAAATGGAGACATTTTAGAAGAGGTATGGAAAGATGTGTTATACCACCATTCTACAAGTGGTAGCCATTTAACCCAATGTTCTTGTTTATTTGATACAAAATAATGGAGATACCCCTCTAAACATTTGTTAACCACTTTAGTTTTTCCATCAGATTGGGGGTGGTAAGATGAGCTATGAGCTAGTTGAGTACCCAAACAATAAAATAGTTTAGTCCAAAAATTACTAGTGAAAATAGGATCATGATCACTTACAAATATTTTTAGGGTTCCATGTAATTTGAGAACTGCTTCCATAAAAATAGTCACTACTGTACTTGATAAAAATGGGTGTGAGAGAGCAAAAAATGGGCATATTTTGTAAGCCTATCCACAATGACCAAAATAACATTCTTACCTTTAGAACAAGGCAACCTAGTGATGAAATCCATGGAAACCTCCTCCCACCTTTGACTAGGAATTGTTAATGGTTATAACAAACCTGGGGTCTTAACTATTTCACCTTTATTATGTTGGCATATCAAGCATTATGCCAAAAAAATTTGTACATCTCGCTTGATTCCTTCCCAAAATAATTCTTTCTTAATTCTATGATAAGTTTTAAAGAACCCTGAGTGTCCCCCAATTGGAGATGCATGCAACTCTGCAAGAATCTTATGCTTAAGCTCTGAATTTTTGCACAAGTATAACCTACCCTTATACCATAGGACATTACCTTTCCATTCAAATTTGTCAGAGGATAAATTACCTTGCTAGATATTTTGAATCAGAACCTGTGTATCCTTGTCTTGCTCCCATTCTAACCTAGCTTCATCCACCCAATCTACTTGCAATATGGACATTGCACAAAGTAATGCTTCTGTGGATGCATCCCATCTAGATAGTGCATCTACTACTACATTATATTTACCCTTCTTTTAGATGATTTCAAAATCATAACCCAACATTTTGGTTACCCATTTTTATTATTCTCCTCAGATGATAATCTTTGCTCAAAAAAGTATTTGAGACTATCATGATTCATTTTCACCTTAAAGTGTCTACCCATCAGATAAGGCCTCCACTATTTAATTGCATGAAGAATAGCCATCATTTATTTCTCATAGACATGTTTTTATAGATTCTTACCTTTGAATTGATGACTTTAAAATGCAATGGGTCTTCCTTCCTACATTAGTATTGCCCCCAATCCAGACCCATAAGCATCACATTCAATAGTGAATGTTTGTGAGAAGTCTGGAGTAGCCAAAATTGGAGTGGTACACATAGTTAATTTTAGTTTCTCAAATGCTTTGGTGGAATCATCATTCCAATGGAAAGAATCCTTCTTTAGCAATGCAGTGAGTGGAGCTACTATGCTGCCATAACCTTTCACAAATCTTCTATAGTAACTTGTTAGTCCAAGTAACCCTAGAAGGTTTTTTAGAGTGTTTGGCATGGGCCATTCCATTATCGCTTTGATCTTCTAGGGATCAACTTTGACCCCTTCATGGGAAACAATGTGATCGAGGTACTCTACCTCTTGTACTCCAAAATCACATTTAGATGGCTTCGCATAAAGTTGGTGCTTCTCCAAAACTATCAACACATGTTGCTGATGTGTTTCCCATGTTTGACTATAAATCAATATGTCATCAAAGAAAACTAGCACAAACTTCCTTAAAAAAGGCCTAAAAATAGTGTTCATCAACCTCTGAAAAGTAGATGGTGCATTTGTAAGACCAAAGGGCATTACCAAAAACTCATAATGCCCCTCATGTGTTCTAAAAGCAGTTTTATGAACATCTTCATCCTTGATTCTAATTTGATGGTACCCTAAGCAAAGATCCAATTTTGTGAAATAATTAGCACCATGTAACTCATCAAGTAAATCATCAATTACTAGAATAGGAAACTTATCTTTGATGGTGGACTTGTTGAGTTCCCTATAATCTGGGCACATCTTCCATGTGTCATCCTTCTTTTGCACCATAACTACTGGTGATGAATATGTGCTTTGGCTATGCTTGATGATCCCTGCCTCTAGCATCACATGGACCATCTTTTCAATTTCAATTTTTTGTGCATATGGATATCTATATGGTCTGATATTTGGTGGTTGACTACCTAGAGTTAGTTGAATGGCATGATCATGTTCTCTTTTTAGTGGTAGTCCTTTTGGCATGGCCCCAAAAATAGATGAGTGGTCTTCAAGAATTATTTGTAGATCAGGATGTGTAGATACCTGTGTGGGTTGAACTTCTATGGAGCATAATCATGCAATAATTCCCTCTGCCCCCTTTTTTAGTATCTTGGTCATCTGATGTGAACTAATCAATTATGGAGATTTTGCATGTAATCCATGTAGTTTAATTTTCTTACCTTCAGAATGAAAGTGCATGAATAGTTTTTGGAAGCTCATCTCAATGGTACCTAAGGTTGTGAGCCATTGGACTCCCAAAACAATGTCTGTGTTACCCATGGGAATAGAAAACATAAGAGAGTTGAGATTGTAACCACCCATAGTAAGCTTAATACTATGGCATTTGCCTGAATAATTAATTGTGCCACCATCTGCAACCATGACTTGAAATTCTAGTGCTGGGTAGATGAAATAGTTTAATCAAGTGGCCAACTTATGGTTTATAAAGTTATGTGTGCTCCCTAAATCAATTAACACTGTCACCTTCTATTTCTTGAGGAAACCCACCACCTTAAGAGTGTGTGGAGTACTAATACCTGCAAGTGCATGACAAGAGATTGTAGATTGGGAATCTTTAGACACCTCCTATATATCTTCCTCATCATCATTAGAGGCATCATCTACTTCTTCATATTCATTTGGTCCCTCAATGTAGAATAACTTCTTCTCAGCACATCTATGTCCTTTACTCCACTTGCTATCACAACCAAAACATAATCCTTTTGCATGTTTCTCTTTAATTTTCTGAGGGGTCAATCTAGTAGGTGGAGGAAATGTTGGTGATGATATGCTACGATCTTTGAAGTGAGTGAATGGCTACTTCTTGTTGGCTATGAATTTTCCTCAGCTTTACATGCTAGGATAATAGAATCATAAATATTAAGTGGATTAAACATGCGTACCTCATGTTGAATGTGGTCCTTGAGTCCACCCAAAAATAGGTCATTCATGTTTGCTTCAGAAATTGTCTCCACACGTAAGGATAGGTTCTAAAAATGATGAATATAATCCTTGACGAAGCCAGTTTGTCACAATTTTTCTAGTTGGATGAAGTACTTCTCTATCACACTATTGCCATAATGTAATTGTAGCTCCTCTGTAAAAATTGACCAGGTGACATTGGGAGTCATCTTTTTCTTTTGAGCACACAACCATCGATACCAAATGAATTGATCAGGTTCAAGATACAAGGATGCCATGGTAACCTTTTATCCACTTGGAATCTAATGTAGGTAAAAAAAACTCTCCATTTGGTTGAGCCAATTGAGTGGATCTTTTCCATCAAATTTGTGCATATCCACCTTTGGTAATAGGTTCCTCTATGGCCATGGAGTTAGATTTGAAGTAGACTAGTTAGGAGAACCACCCTGGTGGGTTTGTGAAATAGAGTTAGCTTGATGATTTTATTGATTAATGTTCAAATCCATCATGATATCTCCCAAACTATTTTGTATGGATTGCATATTAGATTGTATGTCTTGCACCTCACTCTAAATGCCTTGCACACTATAGTCAAGCTGGCTCACTTTGTGATCTATGCCAGAAAACCCTAGTACAAAGGGTCTATTACATCCCCATTCTGACTCCATCTCTTCCTTGTTAGGAGTTTTACCTGGAGTTTCAGCATGCTTCTCTCGGCCCTGAGTTTGTGGACCTACCATAAAAGGGTTTTACGATGTCAACCCTTATTGGCACTTTTGACCCAACTTTGACCAAGCAATTTTGGAATTATGTCAGCCTCAAATAAAAATATACAAAGAACATACCATATCCACCTTTTTCTAAGTTTTCCAAAAATGTAAATAGCTCAGAAAAATTCTTTGAATTGCACATTATAGAGCAATTTTATGAAAAACCATAAAATAACGATAAATTTTGTAACATAGATCCAAATGAGCTAAAAATTTATGGAAGATTAATTTGATTATTACACACTTCCAGTAAAAATTTTGCATAGAAATTCGTAACATTTTTCTATATATCACAAAATTTAAAAATTTAGTGTTTCACCCACAAGATTGCCCAAATCGTAGCTCTGATACCACTTTTAATGAAATTACTTCAAGAATTAACTATAACAATAGAATTATATCCAAATATGACTGAAATATATCCAAGTATATGATAATAGATAAGCCACTTCGAGGGGGGAACCTCCACAAGCTTTAATAAGAGCAGAATTCACAATATGATGATAAATGATTACCCACTACCTCCTATATATAGTCTATCTAGGCCATGGTTACTCCATAGGCCGACATACTAATCAAAATAAAGCATAGATAAATGTAATATAATGTCAAGGAGGGATAAGTAAGCCATAATCCAGCTAATACTATCCTCATACATGTGATAGGTTAGGGGTGTAGCAATAGAGCTAGAGATTAATGCTAAGCTTGTTAGGTAGAAGCAGTGGCCCATAAATCCTAAAATTGAAAAGTTCATGAGAAATAATTGACCAAGATTATTTAATCCAAGATCATCTTCCCAATCAAGTACTCTTCATGGGTATTTAATCTAGTACCTACCAAAAAGATGAGTGGGGAGATTAGACTATGTGTGGACTTTAGGGATCTTAATAGGGTCTCTTTTAAGGATCATTACCCTTTACCATCAATGAAGTAACTCCTACCAATAGTTACTAGTTTATAATATTTCTCTCTCTTAGATGGATATTCAAGTTATAATCAAGTGCTTGTGAGAGAAGAGGACTAGTACAAGATTGCCTTCACCACCAAGTGGGAGACATTTGCTTATCAAAATATTCCTTTTGGATTATCCAATACTGGGGAAAACTTTCAAAGATTAATTGGCATGGTCTTCTTAGTGCTACTAAATCAAATGGTGTTAGTTTACTTCAATGACATCGCAGCCTTTTCCAATAATGATAGTGAGCATATGGACCATATGAGGCTAATTTTTAATAGATGCATAGAGTATGGGATCTCTTTAAATCCCCAAAACTGTGTGTTCTCTATGCATGAAATAAAACTACTAGGTCATATTGTTTCAAAATAGGGATTATACATTGACCTTGATAGAGTAATTGTTATCTTAACATTATCCTTACCAAAGTAGAGGAAGGGGATCTAGAGATTCCTTGGGAAGATCAACTTTGTGAGAAGGTTCATACCTAGTTTTTCAAACCTGGTCAAGCCTATCACCATGATGTTTAAGAATAGCCATGTGTTTACTTGGTTAGATGAAGGAAATGTATCTTTTGAAGCCATCATGTATGCCATTTCCAAAGCACCCTCACTCTTGAATCCTAATTTCTCTAAGGACTTCATCTTGTACACCTTTGCTAACATTGATAACATATCAGCTATGTTGATGTAGAAGAATGGTGAAGCAATGGAATAACCAATAACTTTTTTTAGTTAAGAGATAAAAGGATATGAGGTTGAGGTACAATTTCATTGATAAGAAAAATTTTATAGCCTTGAGAATCCCTAAGAATTTTAGGCCCATGCTCTTAAATAGAAGGATCTATCTTATGGTGTATCATCCTTGAGTTAGGGATTTCCTCCTTGATAAGGATTTGAATGAGAAGAGAGCAGTATAGATAACAAAGGTCATAGAATATGATGTAGAGATCAAGGTTACCAAGTTGGTCAGGGGCAAGGGCTTGTGTGAACACATTATGAATGACCTTTAAGAAGACAAGGATGTTATTTTGGTGACCCAAGATAACTCACAAGTAGGTACATCTCCACTTTAAAAGAGTTGTATTCAAGATATGACTCACTTCTTGAAAATATGAGAATTCCCCCAAGGTTTGGATAGATCCAAAAAAATGTATTCTAATATTTAATCTATACCTTATGAATTAGTTGATGGTGTTATTTTTAGAAAGGACCTCAATAGGGTACTCCTTAGATGCATAGTTGATGACCAGGTGACCAAACTCTTGGAGTAGTTTATTGATAGACCTGTAGAAGGTAATTTTTCATCTAAAACCACCATATCAAAGGTAATGAGGGATATTTATTACTATCCAAATATTTTTAAGGATGTTCATGAATAGATTAGAAAGTGCCAAAAGTGTGCCCTCTTTACAAAAAAGCAAAAATTAGTATCCCTTCCACTCAATCCTATTCAAGTGGAGCAACCCTTCATGAAATGGGGATTAGACTTCATTGGGAATATTAATCCACCATCAAGTGTAGGGCATAAATGGGTAGTCACTACAACTGACTATTTCATCATGTGGGTGGAAGCCATTGCTTTGAAGGAGGCTAGTGAAGGTGTAGTATTGAATTTCTATGACATCCTTGTAACTAGGTTTAGTGTCCTAGCCACCATAATTTATGATAATGGATTGAAATTCCTTGGTATGAAGATAAGTGATTGGGATCTCAAACTAATAATCTACCTCAACACCTCTTCCAACTACTATCCTCAAAGAAATGGACTAGTAGAGTTAACAAATATGAATTTTTCGAGGATTATTAAGACCATGGAACAAAAATAGAGAACATGTCACACCAAGATAAAGATAGCCTTATGGGTTGATAGGGTGACTCCTAAAACTATAATTGAAAATTCTCCATATGTTCTTGTGTATGGAAGGGAAGCCAAATTGCTTATCTCCCTTGATCTTCCTACATTAGAGTTAGCCCATAATCTTGAGTTAATGGAGGATGAACCCATGAATGTGAGGATGATAGAGCTCATGGAGATGGAAGAAACTAAGAAACTTACTATGAAAACACTAGAGTCACATCAAGATCAAATAAAAAGGGCCTTTGATAAAAGAGATATAGTAAATATCTTCAATCAAGGGGACCTAGTCCTCAAATGAGACTCAAATAAAACCAAACTAGGTAACCCTACCAAGTTTGATAACTTGTGAAATGGTCCTTATTTGATCCATGGATGCAAGGAACACAATGCTTTTCAGCTTGCCTAATTATATGGAGAGGTATTACTCATAACAATCAATAGCATTCATTGAAATCACTTTTATTGAATATAATTGCATCTATTGTAACATATTGTACATGTTAGAGTAGATTTTATGCTTTCTTCTAAGTGTCTTGTGTGCATTTTTTATTCTAATATTTCCTTTTCCAAATTGCCTCAGGAATTTTGTTTTGTTTTGATTCTTTTGGTCCTTATTGCTTTAAGAGAGGTTTAACTCAGTTGCATAGGATAATCACTCCATGCCCAATGGACTAGATAAAGTAAATGGTTTAGGTTCTCAAAGCATAGTAGGGATTCTTCTTGATTTAATAGTTTTGGTAATATTGGAGTATTATTCCTAATTTGGTTAAAGGTTTTAGCTAATTAAATCAATAAATAATATTACAATAAATAATCCACTAATTTTTATAATTTAATTGTAATTTGAACCTTTTTAAAAATAGTAAGAAATGAAGAAAAATATAACTTAACCTAAATTAGAGTGAGATGACTAAGATAGAAGTTGATTTGGTTGTGTAAGACTAGGACACTATCACAAATCACGATCTATATTTTATTTGCTGACATGATAAGATCATAAAAAAAATGATACTTCAAGGTCCAATACTTTAGTCTAGGTCCTGCCACTATTGTCCAAAGTGGTCATAAAGATTTGATTTTTTTTGGTTTTATTTTTTGTCCCTATATTATTCTACTTATTAAATTTGAAGTCTTGACTATCGATGAAGCTACTTATATATTTTATTTAATCTCCAACCCTAGGTATTCCTTGTGTTTGAACTTGAATAAAAACATGGGGAAAGAGGGGGGTTAGTGTGTGTAAGATGCACTAAACATGTATTCATACCCCTTATATGGGAAAACTACCTACATACCAATACTTTAAAGAGGGATCAATCCATATGTATTTTTATCAATTGATGTGCTTTGTTAAATAGTGTAATGAAGATGAAAAAATACTAAATTGGGTGTGCTTAAGGTGGCTAGGGACTGGTGTGAGGGTTTGAATGAGCTTGTGGCTATACTGGATGGTTATATGTAGAGAATAGGGGAAATTGCTTTCGTGGTCTTTATTATATTCTTGATTACTTTAGAAAATAATTTCCAACCCTTATAAATGAACTTTGAATGGGATTTTATATAAATCTATTGGTCATGGGTTAAATGCAATTGTGTAAGGTGAACACAATGAAGAAAAGGAATTAGGTAAAAATGGTCACTTGGGCTCAAAATGTGATTTGACAAGAGTGATAGAAAGAGGACACCCTAGGGTCTAGTGCTATAGTCTAACTTGGGTGCTATTGTCTTAAGGGTATAAGAATCAGGGAGTGGAATAAACATAGAAAAAGGGTCCTAGTTTAGCTAGAATAAGGTTTTGAAAGCCTATGAATGATTAGGAATTGGAAAAAAGATGCATATAAGGGTCATAAGAGCATGTAAAAGAGGCATATGGATTGGGTATCATAACCCACACTCAAACTCTCAAATTTAACATTTTATATGACTACATTCCCCCCCTCCTTTATTTTAGTGATGCAACAAAGCAAAATACTAGGATAAAATAAAATAGAAATCAAACCTAAACTTACCTGGAAGGGTGAAGCCCATTAAGTTGTGTGATGTTGGGTGTACATAGAGAGAGCATATATGAAGTGTAAATATACACAAGATAAAATAAAGTGTATATAATTTCTTATTATATATTTTATATCTAAAATAAGAATATACACAAGTTAGGCAAGAGAGAGAGGAAGAGAAAGGAATGAATACACCTCATTGAGTACATGAACCAATACAAAACCTATTGTGATGTTGAGTGGTGATGAATGATAATGAGTAATGTTGGGTATGTGTTATACCAAGAGTAACATCATGAATGGAGTTGAGTGCTCAATTCCATGAGAGTTTCTCAAGAATTCAAAGGTTGGCCCTTTAGCTCCATCATCACCTACTAAGTAAAGTTATGTGATCATGCATGTGTTAATTAATGTTTGGACTATGTGTCTAATCCATCTAAGTAGGTGGCTTAAGAATACAAAGGATGGCTATTCCTTTGGATCCATAATTAACTACTAAGTGAAGCTATGTGATCATACATGTGATAATCAATGTTTGGTCTGTGTACAATCCCTCTAAGTAGGTGGCTCAAGAATACAAAGGCTAGTTATTCCTTTAGCTCCATTGTTGCCTCATAAAGTGAAGTTATAAACTGATACTAGTATGAAATGTGTGTTATAGGAGACGGCTCTTTAATCCCATGAATGTAATATAATATAACAATGTTGGCATGGATGGCCAAATGTATGATGGAAACTAGGCCAATCTTGGGCAATTTAGAAAAGGTGGAGATTAGGCTTGTATGAAATCCACTCTAAAATTGGACCATAATATTATGTGGAATCCAATCAAAAATGTGGAGGTTAGGCTTGTATGAAAGCCACTCCAAAATGATGCCAACTACCTAAATATGGAATAAGGCACATAATTATTGAGAATTCTTGGGTAATAGGCTAAACTTGGGAAGAAAAAAAGACTAATGTGACACACACATTACTCATAATCACTAGTACTTGTAACATGGATTCTAATCTAGAAGTTATACCAACTTCCCTATATAAAACTAAAAGTGGGATCCATCATGCTATGCATGATGCCCCCTATATCTATATTCTCTAAGAAAAACTATACTAAAACTATTGAATGTGAACTACTCTGTATGTGACAAAACTATAGCTAAACATAATTTGTTACTTATTTCTAAAAAGTTTGGTTTTTTTATGTTTGTATAGGAGTGCCAAAAATAGGACACCCTAGTGTTTGTCACTATTTTCCATGTCTAGTGTTGTTATCCTTTACTAAAATTGAAGACTATTCTAGAATTGTCACTATTTTTCTAGTCTATTCTATTTGGTTTGACCTCTGATTGCTATTCTGAGTGTTCTAAAAATGTATTTTTTGATCGGTAGAAGCTCTTATCTTTATGACAAAACACTTGTTTATTTCCCGCTCTTCTAAGGGTAGGAATGAATACCCTGTAATGACTATCCTTATAAAATAGAGCCCTATAAGTGTGTTATGCTTTGAAATACATGATATAGTAATGATAATCGACAAGATATCTTAAGATATAGCATGGTTTGTATTGGAGATTGTTAGATCAAATAGGGGTAAGCCTAGATAGATATAATAATGTAAGAGAATGTGAAATGTACTGAATTAGAATTGGAAATATTAGTTTCTAGTTATCAAGGAGAGATGGAGCATGATGTACATCATGGCATACAAAAAAGAAAGATAATGCATGATGTAGATCATGGCATTGAAAAAAATGAAAAGCAAACAAAAAACAAGCACATAAGGTATGAATCAAGAAGCATAAAATATTTTCCAAGGGGTTAAGCAAACAATGGACATGGGCACATGTTACTCAGACTAAAAATAGGCATACAAGGCATGTTTAAATGCCACATACACATACAGGTGAAAATAAGTAAGGTTGGTGTGAAAGCTATAGTCACATAGAAGAGTATAGGTAAAGGACATTGATAAATATCCTAAAGCACACACATAATTAGAAGCAAAGAACATTGGTAAATGCCTAAGGCACATATAGGAGACAAACATTAACTAAGAAATGCAATCACATCTAGCTATGTAAAGTAAGGAAAGAAAGCATGTAATATACTAGAAATAGAATCCTATCTAACTAATTAAATCAAGAAGTGAAAGTATGTAAAACATGGAGTATAAGATTATGTATATGCTAAGAAATACACAAGTGTTATATAGTAGTAAAATATCAATAGAGTAATCTATGTAAGCTAGAATATAATGTACATCTTCATAATAACTAGACTATATGGTGTAGGAATGACATAACCTGAATGGTGTAGTCATGTATAAGATACCCCCAGTGGGTAAATATATAAATGTATGTCTCATATTTAGAAGTAGGATGCCCCCTTAATGGATAGAGTGAGGCAATCAAGGATCTAGATGTCACTGCACACACTCAAAAAATATCAAGTGAAGCATGGTAATGTAGATAAATTGACAAATAATAACATGGAATGGAAAATGTAAGTCTAACAAGGTAATAGAAGTGTAAAATATGGATAATGCATACAATTAAAATGTTTTTTAATTTTTGAATATTTAAACATTTTTTATTTTGAAATGTTATAATTTTTTTGGTATTTTTACATATTTGAATGTTTTGGTATTTTGACATATTTTAATGTTTTAAGGTTTTGATATAAGCTATATATAATCATTCATAAGGAGACTATGTAAAATAAATTAAAAAGAAGCTATGTACAAGCAAGACTGAGAAGAAATGATACTAACCGATGAGTCTCATAGGAGACTCCCTATCATGGTGTCCTATATCAAGATAGGGATCATTCATGACCATGAAGCATGATGGAAGGGCTGAGACTATGGCTCTTAAAGATATGTATGTTTTCAATGCTCTAAAATATCTATAGTGGAAACTGACTATGGGGTCTCCCTGTAACTCTAAGAGCTAGATGAAACTATAGGGATCTTAGGGACCCATCTGGTAGTAGGAGAAGCTCTCTAAACATGATTTTTATGTATAGAGGAATGAGACTATAATGATACTACCTTGGGTGTGAATAATGTGGCCAAAAGCTATCTATAATTTAGAAACTATGGCTACTCTAAAAGAGACCTCCATGGTAGTGTATGAAATATTTATGCTAGTGATGGAGGCATCACATATGTCTAAATCTAAATCAAAAAAAGAACTAAAAATGGTGGAGAAACTAAAAATGGTGACTAAAAAGTAGTAGATGGCTCTGAAGTGGGGAGTGGTAGCTCATATGAAACTCCACCAACTGTAATAACTTGATTAGTGTAAATGAATTTCACACATCTATGAACTATCAAAGGTACTACTCAAAGTTTCTAGATCCATGGTTGACCAAGTAACATATCAAAAAATCCTACATTAATAATAGTAATAAATGGTGTGACCAAATGTGTTGGACCAACCTATAGAGGAAGTAAAATATCACCCAATGAACTCTATATGTGCCCACAAAATATATTGATAATTATGTCTATTAGGGTAATATCCTACTCTAAATACCCCAAATGTTGTAATAATGTCATAGTACACATGTTCATTTTAGATCCAGTGTCTATGAAACACTATGAATAGGATGATTATGAATGTAAGCTCTAATAAGGAGTGCATGCTAATCCAAATCATCCTTAATGATATCCTATTTTAAGAAGGATATCAAAGGTCTAGTTAGAACTCTAGAATTGTATACACTGATCATATTGCTCAAAGGGTGTAAGTCAACTGAAGGTGCCCTATATGTTTTTGGTGGGAGATGTGCATGATATGCATGGTGAACCCCTGATGTATCTCCTATCTCTTATTTTAAATATTTTGGAAAAAGGATTTAAGACTATTTTCAAATCTTTATCCTATGTTTGTTTTGCCTAAATAGGCTCAAATAGAGTGCGAAGATCAATAACATTGCCATCTATCAAGTCTTGTATCATCTATTTTAAACTGATGCATCTATTTTTTGTCTGGCTCGGTGCCCTGTGAAAGTCACTATTGACCAATTTTGCCCAACAGGCAAAATTTTGGTCCCCTTCTTCCCTCACTTTTCAAAACCAATCATTTTCAAGTTGTGCAAGTTCAATGCCATGGTTCTCTGCTTGGTTCAACACATTGGTTCGGCTCTTGGTCAAAAGATCACTTGGGTCATCCATCTTCAAGTTCAAACATCTCGATTCAACAATGTTGAACCATTGAACCGTTGAACCAATTTTGGTTCAATAGTTTGGTTCAATGAACTTGGTTCAAAGCGAGTGGTTTAATATTCAACACTTGGTTCATCGACACACAATGGTTGAACCATTGAACTATTGAACCAATTTTGGTTCAATGGCTTGGTTCAACACTTGGTTCATCAGCCTAGTTCAATCAGTCGGCTTAGTTTAAGTTCATTGGTGTGCAATGGTTGAACCAATTGAACCATTGAACCATTTTTGGTTTAACGGCTTGGTTCAAGAGTATGCCAATTGGTCAAGGGGCAGTCCAAATTCAATGCCCTTGTGAAAGGTAGGCACTTTAAAGGAAAAGGATTGGGTAGGTTCAAATTTTTTTAAGTCTGGATTCGTTTAAGTCCTTAATGCCTTCAGACTTTTTGCCTGAAGGAATTCCTTTAGACAAAAAGTTTGAAAGAATTTAGGTGTAGCTCAAATCAAAAGGCCAGAGTTGGGGAGAATTTTCATGGACATTTTGTTTATGAGAAAATTCCTATGGACAAAAGCCCATACAAAATATACAACACAAATCCTGCAGGAGCCTGGGAACATCCGAAGAAACAAAGGACCCACCGAAGGACCCCAAAGGGTAGGTGCCCTTGCAGGGGACTCTAAGCCAAATACAAAGGACACTTTCAAGGGCCAGATGGTCACCTTCCCTTAGGGAAGGTGCCAAGAAGAGACAAAAGACAAAGGAGTGCCCATAGAGAAGGCTGAGGAAGACCAAGAAAAGATACAAAAAGCCAACGAAGGATCTGATGATGTTTTGACCGAGATGAGGACGTCCTGGAGGCCATAAAAATTAACAAAGCAAATTAGCCATTGGTTTTCAAACCAATGATGACTATATGAGCATCAAAATTAGTGCAATGAAATAGCCATTTGCTTTTAAAGTGAGAGAGCACTAACCATGAGAGCCCAGAATGTACTGACCCACTAGAAGTTCACCCTCAAGGGCCGAAGGAGTAAGAAGAGACAAAATAGAGAAAGGACAAAGTGAAAAGCATGGAACAAGCAAGAAAATGGTTGAAGTGGTGAAAGGAAGCACTGATTTAAGAAGTGACCCTAGTAGGTGAAATAGTGCCAATGAATTGACCATTAGAGGATGCAAACAACTAGCAGTGCAACTAGTTTTCTCCATTTCACATTAATGAGTAGACAAACCGTGTAATCAACTTGAAGAAGTGGCCTTACAAAAAACAAAGGGCATAACTCATTAATGTTTTAACCAGCCTATTCTTCCTAATGAGGGGATGTGAATGAGTCACTTGTAAAAAAGGGATGCCAAAAGGCCTCCTTTTTTCTTCTCCTATATATTTAAGACTTGTCATTTTTAAGAAGGATCTTCCACATTTATAAGGCGTAGCCCTGGAAAAATTTCCACCTAAACCAATAAATGTGGTTTTTTACCTCCATCTTGGATAGATAAATCTGTGTATGTCTTGAGTGTTTATTTGTGTTCAGTCACTATCTCTTGATTCTTTCACAGGTCTAGCACCAATATACTTGTTGTCTATAAGGTGCCATTTCTACAGCTGACAGGAGAAGAGTAGTATTTGGAAGTGAAAAATAGAGGAAATTACTTACAGTGTGCATTTCATAGCACCTTGGTGAATCTCTATTTTTGGTGTTTTCATGAAAACCTCCCTGCTAGTTTCTTGCAGCCTGGTCCTTCTACCAATTTTGAAGTGTATGTATGTATTTGTCTGATTTCAAGTGTGGATGTGAGAAGGTCAACTTATTTTGGTGCATCACATCCATAGAATAGTTTGTTTTCCTACCATCTTTCTCCCTTTTCATCCCCCCCATTATATATCTATATATATGTATGTGTTAGCACTTGCTCGAATGAACATGATGCATCAAAGGGAGCTAGTTCTTATCTAGAGACTCTCCCCTCTAGCTTCACTAGTCCCACAGGTGAGAGAGGATTTTCCATAGTTGTGAGGAGAAGACAAGAGCTTGACCTCCTGCCAAGGGTGCAATCTTTGACGTCAATAGTTTTGGCATGCTCGATGGGACATAGTTTGACAACTTAGTAAGGTTTCAAGATTGATGCTAGTCCTGTTATAGTAATATAAGATTTCCAGCATCTAGCGACTCTATTGGTAAGAGATTCCAATTTAGACTAGTTTCTTAACTTTTTATGCCTAAAGTCACCACAAGGTCTGCTTCTAAAGGGGTTCCTTTCGATTTCATTGAGTTGCCTTTGAACTCTGAAAAAAGGCTAAGGTTTGAGACGACCCATCCTTATTCAACAAGCCACCCTCCTAGACTTGTTGTAAGGGATGCATACATAGTAGAGCTACAATTATAGCCCATTCCAGCCATGGCATTACCTTTTGTGGCTTTTCATGGTTAGAGCCCCTTTAACCTCCTACGTTATGATCCAATCTTGGGAATAACCCTAAAAAATGTACCTTCTTTCAATGGAGAGGGGCCCATTATAGTCATCAAGCATATTAGGAATGTTGCTAACCTTTGAAATATTCACAATGTAACAGAGGAAAATATCGCCATCAAATTGCTAGCATTGTCTCTCAAAGGCAAGGCTCTTGATTGGTACAAAACTTTGCCTATAAATTCAATACATTCTTGGAATGAATTGGGTACTCAGTTGATAGATCATTTTGGGGAGAAAAGTGATGGCCTCTTACTTGCTGAGTAGCTGACGACCATAAAGAGAGCTCCACACAAGTATATGCAGGATTTCAACACATGGTTTTAGAAGACTTGGGATAGAATTCCCATCTTGGTAAGGTTGACCCCCAGCTATGATTTCTTGTATTATTTAAGATCATTAAAAAGTGATATTACTATGATGATACAATCCATGGGAGGGCATATACTACCTGCTACTTATAACATAGCCTTAGCAACTAAAAATTACTTAGTACAAGCTAGGAAAATAACCCCTAGGCCTCACATGCCACTTTTCCCAAAAATGCTACCTCTAATTTAGACCATTGCTTCCACATTAGCTCCTCTACCTAGCATTGAGAAACCAGCTATTGCTCCATCCAATGAGCTTCATGAGGTTAAAAGTCTATTGTAGAGCATGTCAAATGAACTTATAGCTCTTAAAAGGTAACAAAATCAAAACAACAAACCAAATCAGGGATATTAGCATTATGGTCAAGCCCCTAGACCCCCTTTCCAAAACTATAATCAAGGATAGGGTCAACTCACTCAGACCAAGCTATTTCAAAACTATAACTTAGCCCCCCCTTCATCATCTAAAGTCATGATGCCTATTCAAAACAATCTAGTATAGGAGCAGCCAAGTTGTTCGACCATGGGATATGGTCAAGAATAGGTTGTTTACACAAATGAGATGATGAGTTATTTCCAAAATGTAGATAATCAGGTAGCTACTCATTCCTAAATTTTTGAGGCTCTAATTCAACCCAGTACGAATAGCAATCAGGCCCAGCTGAATTCTACCCTCATGAATCATCTAGAAGGGGAATTTTAATTAGTGAATTATGTGGGTGCTGTAGACAATCAGGCTGAGTGTGTTGTAGCCAACACAAGATTCAAGAGAAGAGTAATGGGAGAAGCCTAGGCTACCACTCAAGCGATAGTAGCACCTTCTCCATCACACTCCAATTCAAAGGCCCCAAACTTTAGATAGTTGTTTGTACCTTTAGCCCCTCAACCTACAGCTTAGGTTGGAATTAGCCCCAAAGAAAGCTTGAAGGGAGGCAGTCCCTAGGTCAATATAGTGGACCAGATGAAGAAGCTGAATATGAACATCTCTTTATGGGATTCATTGTCTCTTCCAAGATAGAAGGACGTATTGAAGAAGGAATTACATGAGCTGGATCGACAAGTTGTCCCAACAAGCACTGATAATGTCTTGATGACAAATGGATAGCCTTCCACTTTAGGTTAAGTAAAGAAGGAAGAGAAGATTCCCCCTTTCTATGTATCCCTAGTTATAGGGGATTTCCTAGTACACAATTACATAATTGACAGTGGGGCTAGTACCTCAGTGATGCCTAAGTGCATAGCTGACAAGATGGGACTAAAATATGAAGAGATGAATAAGGGAGTCCTACATCTAGATGGGACACCTGCAAAAATAGTTGGAATTTTGAAGGGTTTAAGCTTGACATTGCAGGCTTGCCCAACCTTCTCAATTCCCCAAGATATAGTGGTAGCTGATGTTCCTCCTTATTTCATAATTTGCTTATCCAAGGGCTTCACATCAAAGATAGGTGGCTAGTTAGCAATGAATTGGTCATATCTAGTCTTTAAAACCAAGTATGGGACCAGGGTAAAAATTGAATCTGAGCCACTCTACAAGGACCATCTGGAACCATATTCATCTAAGGTAGCAAATGTCAATTATACCATTATCGACCTAGAAGAGTCCCATACAAACCAATCTCCATCCTCTAATCTTGAAGGAGTTGTAGACCTACTCTTGAATGAGTGGGGAAATGATAACTTCGAGCATGATCCTTACAAGTTCATAGAGGAGACAAACCTTGGAGTCTACTGCATGCACAAAGAGGGTGCCTTCATACCAAACATAATGAAGGCAAGCCAAGAAGACCTAGGCCTATGGCAGCTATATTTTGATGGTTCCAGAAGTAGGCTAGGAGCTAGTGGTGGGGTGATTTTAGTCTCCCCTTCAAAGGATAGGTACTTTTCAGCTTTCCATTTCCAATTCTCTTGCACAAGCAATGTTGTAGAATACGAGTCCCTTATCCATGGTCTAGAATGGGAAAGAAAAAGAGGGATCAAGGAGTTAAAAGTTTTGGGAGATAGTGAGCTAATTGTAAATCAGTTAAAAGGCCAGAATCTGACCAAGAATTCCTTGTTGAAATCCTACAAGCATAGGCTTTAGGACTTGGTGGAATATTTCCTCGCTTTCAATATCGCTTCCATTTCCAAAGAGTAGAAAAAACAAGCAGATAGGCTAGCAACAATTGGTGCTCAATTTTATTTTTTAAGGGAAATAAGTCAAAAGTGTGGTTCATGCCACCTAAAGGTGGTAGTTTGACCCTCTGTCCCTGACAACATTACAAATTGGCAGGTTTTTGAAAATGACTAGCAAATAGCTTTCTTCTTGAAGGAGGAAGCTAAGTTCACAACACAGAACCAAGTGAAGATGTAGCAACAATATGGAAACTAGATTGTTTAATTGAAGAATAATAAGCTCCCTAAAGGTTTGTTCATGCTTGAGAGCATTTTCAATGGAGATGACCAATTTCAAAAAGACAAGGTATGCATCACAACTAAGGAGGAGAATTATGAAAGGGTTGAGATCCTTAAGGACAAGTTGCTTGCGCTTGGAAAAGTCTACATGATTCAAGAAAGGTAGGCTTTCATTTTGTTGTGTCAGGAGTTTGCCAATGTTTTGGCTTGGAATTACAGTGATTTGAAGGGCTTCGACCCAAGACTCACCTAACACACCATCAAATTAGAAGAAGATGCCAGGCCAGTCACGCAGAAGTAGAGGCCTATCAACTTGACAATTGAGCCTCTCATACAGAGGGAACTAGCCAAATTGATTGAGTCTGAGATTATATTTTCAATCAAACATTCCTCCTAGCTGGCCAACCTTGTTCCTGTTAGAAAGAAGAATGGGGAGATCAAGTTATGTGTCAACTTTAGAGATCTTAATAAAGTCTCTTTAAAAGACCATTATCCCCTCCCAAGCATGGAGTGGATCCTTTAGAAGGTAACATGCAATGATCATTTCTCCCTCTTGGATGGTTATTCAAGGTATAATTAGATTCTAGTGTAAGGCTATGACCAGCACAAAATGGCCTTCACCAATAAATGGGGAACGTTTGCCTACAAGAAGATGCCATTCGAGCTATCTAATGCTAGTGCTACCTTTCAGCAAGCCATGGACATGGCTTTTGGAGGCTTGATAAACAACGTGTTGGTATACCTCGATGATGTGATGGTATTCTCCAAGGAAGTGAGCCAACACATAGAACACCTCAGGTAGAGTTTTGAAAGGTGTAGGGAATTTGGCATCTCTCTTAATCCAAAGAAATGCATGTTTGTTGTTCATGAGGGGAAACTCCTTGGCCACATCATGTCCAAGGAGGGCTTATCCATTAACCCTGAGAGAGTTCATTCTATCTTGGAGATGTCCCTACCTAAGTACAAGAAAGGCCTATAGAGTTTCTTTGGCAAGATGAACTTCATTTAGAGATTCATTCTAAATTTTGTAGAGATAGTCAAGCCCCTAACCTCTATGCTAAGGAAAGGTGAGGAGTTCAAGTGGAAAACACAAAGGAAGAATAGCTTTGAAACCATCAAGCAGGCCATAACCCAAGCTCCTACTTTGATCAGCCCTGACTTCAACAAAGACTTCAACCTCTACACTTTTAGCAATGAAGAGGTGATCTTTACCATGCTTACCCAAGCAAATGGTGATGACCTCGAGCAACCACTTGCCTTTTTTAGCCAAGGCTTATAGGATTTTGAAGTTAGATACACATATGTAGAAAAGAAATTCCTGGCAGTAGTGTGGAGCCTAAAGAAATTTTGGCATATGTTGTTAAACATCAAGATTCACCTCATGGTCCGACATCCTGGTGTCAAGGATTTCTTAACCAATCATGACCTAAATGAGAAGAGAGTAGGGTGGATCACCAAAGTGATGGAATATGACGTAGACATCAAGATCACCAAGTTGGTGAGGGGAAGAGGCCTATGTGAATAGCTTGCTATAGACTTTAAGTATAAAAGGGAAGACAACTTACTAATTCATGATATAGCCACTGCAGAAGAACTAGCTGTCATAAAAGACTGGACATCAGACCTGAGGCATTTCCTTCTCACTAGTGAGTGCCCACAAGGTCTTGATAAGACTGGGAGAAGGTACTTCAGGCTTCAGTCTCTCCCTTATGTCCTAGTTGATGAAGTATTATTTAGGAAAGATCTCTCTGGGGTCCTTCTAAGATGCATTGACCCAAACCAAGCTGATAAGGTACTATCTGAGTTCCACGATGGGCCAGTAGGCAGTCATTTCACTCCTAGAGCTACTGGAACAAGGATAATGAGAGCTAACTATTTCTAGCCTACTCTTTTCAAGGACACCCATGCCTAGGTAAGAAAGTGCTAGAAGTGTGCACTTTTCAATGGGAAGCAATGGTTGGATACCATGCCTCTACAACCTATTTAGGTAGAGCAACCATTCATGTAGTGGGGCTTGGATTTCATAGGGATGATCAATCCTCCCTCTAGTGCTAGACACAAGTGGGTCCTGACTGCCATGGACTATTTCACAAGGTGGGTGGAGGCTATTTCTCTAAAAGAGGAAAATGAAAGTGTGGTCCTAGAATTTTATGAAGACCTGGTAACAAGGTTCGGGGTCCCAGCCACCATAATCTTAGATAATGCCTTAGCTTTTTTGGGAACCGAAATGAGTGAGTGGGCACTGAGGTATGGTATATATCTTAACACTTCATCCAATTATTACCCATAGGGGCATGGGCTGGCTGAGTCCACCAAAAAAAATTGATCAAGATCATAAAGAGGACCATAGAATAAAATTAGAGGACTTGGTATGCCAACATGAAGACATCTTTGTGGGCTAATTGAATCACTCTGAAGAGAGAAATAAAAAATTCTCCATATATGCTCATATATGGAAGGTAAGCTAGGATTCCCATCTCACTTGAATTGATAGAATTAGACCTCACTTGCTAGCTATAATTGGAAGAGGGAAGTAGCATGGAGGTCAGGCTATGCGAGTTGATGGAGCTCCAAGAGACAAGGGACCGGGCTATGGTTTCTTATGACTAGTCACCAATAGCAAGTGAAAAGACACTTCAACAAGAAATCTTCATCAAAAGATTTTTTTGAGGGAGACATTATCTTGAAATGGGATGAAGACCGAGCTAAGCCTAGAAAGCATGCAAAATTTGATGCCCTATGGAGTGGCCCATACATAATCACTTAGTGCAAGCAGGATAATGCATTCCAACTCTCCAAGTTGGATGGTGAAGAAATACATATCCTAGTTAATGGGATACATTTAAAGCATTGCCACTGAGTCTCCTTTCATTTGTATATATTTTCCCTTGTTTTCTTTCCCTATTTTCCCTAAGTGTTGTTGCACAAGTAGTAATTTTCTTGGTCTTGTGTGTGTTTTCATTTCCTTAGAGGTAGATCTGCATGATTGGTTCTAAATTTATCAGAGCTATTGCTAGTTTTTAAAGATATCATCTGACTCCATGCCCAATGGATTTTCAAGGCAACTTGCTTCTAAGCATAGTAGGCATGCTTCACCTGTGATTCGCTAATTTGTTGACCAATTTTGCCCAATAGGCAAAATTTTGGTCCCCTTCTTCCCTTGCTTTTCAAAACTAGTCTTTTTAAGGTTGTGAAAGTTCAATGCCATGGTTCTTTGCTTGGTTCAACACATTGGTTCAGCTCTTGGTTCAAAATATCACTTGGTTCATCCATCTTCAAGTTCAAACATCTCAATTCAACAGTGTTTAACCATTGAACCATTGAACCAATTTTGGTTCAATGGTTTGGTTCAATGAGCTTGGTTCAAAGCGAGTGGTTTAATATTCAATACTTTTTTCATTGGCATGCAATGGTTGAACCATTGAACTATTGAACCAATTTTGGTTCAATGGCTTGGTTTAACACTTGGTTCATTGGCCTAGTTCAATAAGTCAGCTCAGTTCAAGTTCATTAGCGTGCAATGGTTGAACCACTTGAACTATTGAACCATTTTTGGTTCAACGGCTTGGTTCAAGAGTATTCTAGTTGGTCGAGGGGTAGTCCAAGTTCAATGCCCTTACAAAAGGAAGGCACTTCAAAGGAAAATGACTGGGTAGGTTTAAATTTGTTTAAGTCTGGATTTGTTTAAGTCCTAAATTCCTTCAAACTTTTTTCCTGAAGGAATTCCTTCAAACAAAAAGTCTGAAGGAATTTGGGTGAAACTCAAATCAAAAGGCTAGAGCCAGGGAGAATTTCCATGGACTTATTTTTTGTGGGAAAATGCCCGCAGACAAAATCCTATAGAAAATATACAACACAAAGCCCGCAGGAGCCTGGGAACATCCAAAGGAAAAAAGAACCCACTGAAGGACCCTGAAGGGTAGGTGCCCTTGTGAGGGACTCTTAGCCAAATAAAAATGACACTTTCAAGGGCCGAAGGGTCACCTTCCCTATGGGAAGGTTCCAGGAAGAGACAAAAGGCAAAGGAGTGCCCATAGAGAAGGCTGAGGAAGACCAAGCAAAGCCGTAAAAAGCCAGTGAAGGACCTAATGACATTTTGACTGGGATGAGGACATCTCAGAGGCTATCAAAATTAACAAAACAAATTATCCATTGGTTTTCAAACCAATGATGCCTGTGTGAGTGTCAAAATTAGTGCAATGAAATAGTTATTTGCTTTCAAAGTGAGAGAGTGCTAACCATGAGAGCCCAGAATGTAGCGACCCAACAAAAGTTTGCCCCCGAGGGCCGAAGGAGCAAGAAGAGACAAAATAGATAAAGGAAAAAGTGACAAGCATGGAATGAACAAGTAGATGGTCCAAGTGGTGAAGGGAAGCACCGATTCAAGAAGTGACCCCAACAGGTGAAACAGTGCCAGCGAGTTGACCATTAGAGGATGCAAACAGCTAGCAGTGCAACTAGTTTTCTCCATTTCACATTAATGAGTAGACAAACCATGTAATCACCTTGAAGAAGCGGCCTTATGAATAGCAAAGGCAACAACTCATTAATGTTTTGAACAACCTACTCTTCCCAATGAGGGGATGTGAATGAGCCACTTGTAAAAGAGGGATGCCAAAAGGCCTCCTTTTTTCTTCTCCTATATATTGAAGACTTGTCATTTTTAAGAAGGATCTTCCACATTTGTAAGGTGTAGCCCTAGAAAAATTTCCACCTGAATCAATAAACATAGTTTTTTACCTCCATCTTGGATAGATATTTATGTGTATGTCTTGAGTGTTTGTTTGTGTTCAGTCATTGTCTCTTGATCCTTTCATAGGTCCAGCACCAACATACCTATTGTCTATAAGGTGCCATTTCTGTAGCTGACAAGAGAAGAGTAGTATTTGGAAGTGAAAAATAGAGGAAATTACTTACATTGTGCATTTCACATCACCTTGGTGAATCTCTATTTTTTGTGTTTTCATGAAAACCTCCCTGCTAGTTTCTTGCAGCCTAGTCCTTCTGCCAAGTTTGAAGTGTATGTATGAATTTGTCTGATTTCAAGTGTGGATGTGAGAAGGTCAACTTATTTTAGTGCATCACCTCCATAGAGTATTTTGTTTTCATGCCATCTTTCTCCATTTTCATCCCCCCCATTATATATATATATATATATATATATATATATATATATATATATATATATATATATATATATATATATATATATATATATATATGTATGTATGTATGTATGTATGTATGTGTTAGCACTTGTTGTAATGAACATGATGCATCAAAGGGAGCTAGCCCTTATCTAGAGACTCTCCCCTCTAGCTTCGCTAGTCCCACAGGTGAGAGAGGAGTTTCCATAGTTGCGAGGAGAAGGCAGGAGCTTGACATGCTGCCAAGGGTGCAATCTTTAATGTCAACAGTCACAAAATTCATTCTGATCATATCCCCATGTAAGATAATTTTTTGTATCAACTTCTCAAATAGGAGGAGAGAAATGATATTACATTCCAATAACTATTGTAAAAATCTAGCTAGAGAAACTAGTACATTGGAAAAAGTTCACTAAGGAGGTGTTGATAAAACCACTTATTGAAGGGGATTTAAAGTAACACTAACTATAGATTCATTCTAACTCTTTCTATCACTAAACTTCACTTTTTATGGGACTTTGATATTACTCTTGTTTGTTTTTTATACTATACTTGTGTACTTAAGTTTTCCCATTTAAATGAGTTTGGCTTCCCTTTTCTTTAGTGTATGATATAACTTAGTGAAGAAATAGAATCTTTCGAACATTATTGATTCATGTCAAATTGGTAGAAGAATCTATTTGAAGAGATCTTGTAACTCTTGATCAACCATGGGGCTAGTTATCTTAGCCAAAATAGTCTTATATTAAAGAACATAATATGTGAGATGCTCATTTGACCTTTGTTTCTATTATGCAACTTGGGCATAAAAAACCTTATCACCAATGTTAATGATAAAATGAGCTAGGAACATGTCTACTACAGGATTGAATGCATTGATTGACTTATTTGGTAGAATATAGAACCATTTTAAAGCATAATCCTTTAGACTCTATTAAAATATCTTGGTTATTAGCTAGTCATTTTGTACATGGTCCAAGCATGTTGTGTGAAAAGCTCTCAAATGTGTCTCTGGATCAACCTTGCCATCCTATAGAGTGAGATTGAGTTGAAAAAAAACATATCTTAAGGGTGTAGAAGTAATATGACATGTCGGTGATGTATGAAGTAGAGCAAAAGAATCTAAATCATGTGTAATTATAGAGGCACTTTGTTTAAGATGTAGGTCCTTGGATTGAAGATATTTTATCTCTTGCACAAGGGATACCACATCAAAAGACAAAAATGTACTAGTTGTAACTGGTGGTGCCTCTTAGGAATGTTGGGATGCTAGAGGGGGTTATTAAGACATAGTTTCCCCCATAGTGTCATGTATATATGGATGATTTGAAGGAATGGAAGACTCAACTTATTTAGCCTTTTTGATTTTCATGATAGATTATAAGATAAGAGTATTATCTCGTGGTTGTTTCCTAAGTATTTCTCAAAAAATTTATAGGATCAAATCTTTGTTGAGGTCAATTTCATTATCAATAATAGGTGGAAGTGGATCAAGAACCCGATGTGGTGGGCCATGAACATCAGTGTTTGGATCATCATTATTATTCTCATATTCCACACTGTCAAAATTATCCTCATTGAAATTGGTGTAATCTAGATGTGTAGGATTTATAGTTGGAATCTAAGTTGGTTTTTTATCCATGGTATATGATTATGTTGAAGGAATATAGGTGAATTTAGGAGGGTTTCCATTAATTCTTTCACTTCATCTTGAAGGAAGAGATGAAAGAATCTTGTTATCACTCTAGATTGCACCTTGCTTGAAGATGTGTAAAACACACCCTCCCTCTAGATGATACGATTGGATATTTTCAGAGTGTGGGTAACTCTATACCAAGAAAAACATCCAAATAGGGTTGGTTATGTTAAGATTTATCTCTAAAAACTAAACTATTTTGATTTTTTAGGATAAAAAGGGAGAAGGAAACTGATATATGAAAAATCCTATCTAATGGGGTGATGTACCTGAATGATTGGTATTCTATGAAATATTTTATGAAATTGGTTAAGGCACACATATGAATAAAAATAAATTATTCAATAAATCCTAAACATAAGTGTTTCAAAAGAAGGCTTGAAAGAATCTTGCAAAGCAAATTCTATTCCTAGCTCTTCAAATGACCTATAAAGGATGAGATTTTCATAGTAGGTGAGGAAAAGAATTATAAAAAGGGGATATAAATCTAAATTATATTATATTACACAATAAAAAAATATACCCTATTATATTAAAAAAATTTATTTGTAAAATATTTACTTTATTGATAAATGATGTCAATTGCAATTTTTATTCTACTTCCAATTGTTTTGAAAATTGGCTTCAAAAAGCCAATATATAAGTCTAAAACCTTAACTAAATCCAAATTGGCATGGAAAATATATTTATTAGTCTTATTTGAGTTAAAATAAGACAAATAATTTTACAATATTAAATAAAGGCTTTAAAATCTTCCAAGTCTTCAAAAATTGCATATTCTTCATTTTTGGCATAGAATTGAGAAGTGGTAGGCCAATATTGACTTGTCAACCTTCCTTACATGAAAATCATGCCATAAATTATAAGATAAATCCATCTTGAAAGTTAATTTAAGCTATTTAATGTATTTATCTTTCATGAAAAGTATGGGGGATGCATGAAACTAGTCAAACTAGTCAACCAAAGAGATTTGACCCTTAAGGACTAGTTAACTCAACTTGAGCTCAACTTGCATGAATCAAAAAATGTGAATTGAATTGAGAATGATATATCTAATTAAAAAACATTTATTCCATGTGTTAACTCCAAAATAAATTCATTTGATAGATTTTCAATGTCATTCTTTACTTGCTTGATAGACTAATTAAGTCTATTAGGCCAATTAAGCCTAATAGCCTATCTTCTAGCATTTGGACTCTATTAAACCTAAAACAAGATGACATGAAACCTGTAAAATAATTAAATATACCTTAAAAAACTTTTTTCATCACAAGATATTTTATTTTGATGAGAAAACACTCATCATTCAGTCAATAGGGTTGACTAGGCCTATTTTACTCTATTTTTTTGCAGACTAGCCATTTTTATTGAGCTAGTTGGGACACTTATAGTATGATTTTTGACCAAATTAAAATTTTAAAATGAATAAAAAGTCTTAATATTTTATCTCCATTTAGTATATTTCATTGAAGTATCTTGTACTTAATTTTACATGCTTTTTTACATAAAAACATGATTTTTGCCCTCATTCGTACATCTCCATGCATAAAATTGACATTTATGGAATCATTTATAAGCTTACTTGACATTTGAAAATGTTTTAGGTTGATTAAATATGATTTTATTGTGATAAAATCAACTTTTTGTAAAATTGATGTTTTGAGGGTTTAGGTGGGCTTTGAAGCTAAATTTTCAAAATGATGGTTCATGAAGTACAGACCTCAAAATATCAAAAAATTTCCATTTATGTGTAAAAAAATTACCCTCCCAACATTCATAAAAATAGTGGGTTTCCATTCAAAATATATAAAAAGTTACCACATGGAGAAATCTGCATGTGGGGGTTTTGACTACATTTTAAGCTGCCTACACTCTTAATGATTTTTCATAAATAAAAACCACTTAAATGGTCTCAAATTTTTTATGAATTATAATTAAATATGGTTAATCAAAACATACTAATATTTTTAATCCAAAATCCACACATGGTGAAAGATATGAACATCTAAACAGGATGTTATGAAGGGTGTCTAGAACTAAAAAAATAAAAATTTCACCAAAGTTAAAATAACTCTTCACATTATTCCCAATGCTTAAAAAAATTGTCATGGATTTTTTACCATGCTATAGAAAACCTTTGAAAGCACTTTTTTTTGAAAAGTCAAAAAACCCCCTTTTAGCCTGTATGTCTATTTGCTTAAACTTTAGAGTTTTAACAATATTTAAAGGTCTAATTATGATATAAAAATATCATCCCATGCTTTTCAAACTTTTACCTAGACTTATAAACCTCTGTGGTACTCCAAAATGATGCCTAATCCAATGGTGATCTCCAACAGACATGCTAAGGATTTTTATAAAACAATGAGTATATAAACTTTTCCAATGGCCATGAAACATTTTTATAATGTTATATAACTCATAATGACCCTGTGTACAAAATTTTAGGTCCTAAAACCACCTAAAGCTCTCAAAATCCTTAATTTTCTCTCTAAATTGATCCTTATGCATGGATTGTTTGCATATTTGAACTTGAAAATAATCTTTTTGAAATGTTAATGACCCATTTACAATCCATTTTTTACTAAAATCAATACTTTTTATGCCACAATTCCCAGCTTTAAAGGGATATTGAATGGTTTCCTAAAAGTTTTGAATGATAGGAGTAATAATTTGGCCTTGACAGGTCAAATTACTAACAATTTTGGTGAATTTAAAGGGTTGACCAGCCTACTAATCAAAGAAATTAGAAAATTTGGGTATGAAAAAATTGGATATACACTAAATATTAGAAAATCTTTTGTGGGCAAAGACACAAACAAGACAACTGACATAAACAACAACAAACATGTGCACGTGTGCACTTAGAGGAATGAACAACAACTAGAAAGAGAAAAAACAAAAACTAGAAGCATGTGTAGATATGCACTTATATGAAAGCAACAATAATAAGTCTATTATGTACAAACTAACCTCCAACTTGATGGCCCTCTTGGATCAAATAGAAAGCTATTTGATGCACTATGGAACTTTGAAATGTATTTACTTTTTTTTGATAGCTCTCTTATGTAAATCGAAACACTTATATGTTCATATGTTCTAGATGATTTAGTTAGGCCTCCAACTTTGATTCTTAGGTGTATGGATTGAATATATGGATCTAAGATCCAATCATCTTCCTTCCATATTCTGCTTTGTTGCATCAAGACTACTATCTCTGCCTCATTCATAGGTTGATCATGATTTGACACATTCTCATTCAATGATTGTATTGGTAATTAAATTGGTATGCTTGGATTAATATCTTCATTATGATCTATTTGAGGTAGTGGCTCAATGATATCTTCAACCTCTTGGTATGGATTTAAACATGGTTGTAATATTTCATTAATTTATTTTTGATGAACAGCTACAACAATAATCTTTACAAAACATTCTTGAATCTCCATATGGATTGGAGATGGACTAACAAAATTTGCACAAAAAATATCCAAGTCATTCCAAAAGGCTTCTCCATCATGATCAACTTCATCTTTTGTAGAGAATGGCATCTCAATCAATCCCATCAGGCATGCCAGAAAATCAAGTAGGTAAACAATGTCATTTAAAATCTATCAAATGAATTAATTTTGGAGTTACGACATGGAATATATGTTTTTTAAGTGGGTATATCATTCTTAAGTCAATCCACAAGTTTTAATTCATGCAAATTGAGCTCAAGTTGAGTTAACTAGTCCTTAAGGGTCAAATCTCTTTGATTGACTAGTTTGACTAGTTTCATGCATCTTCCATGCTTTTCATGCAAGATAAATACTTTCAAGAAATTAAACTCATTTTCAAGATGGAGTTATCTTCTAATTTATGGCATGATTTTCATGTAAGGAAGGTTGACAAGTCAACATGGGTCCACCACTTCTTAATTCTATGCCAAAAATGAAGATGCATAAAAAGGAGATGAAGCTCACAAACAATGAAGGTGATACCTCAAAAGTAATGGGACCTACTATATGAAACTAAGGTTTTGAAAATTTATATTTTTAAAGTTACTATGAAATTTTTAAAATTTGAAGTGAATTTATGATTTACATATGCAAGTAAAAAATCAAAAAATTATTGGAAAAATGTGATTTAAAGGGACCTAGTATATGCAACTAGGGTTTGGAAGAAAACAAATAAAAAATTAGAAAATTAGTGGAAAATTCTTAATTTGAAAGGACCTAGTGTATGTAACTAGGGTCTGGAAGAAAATTAAATTTTTGAAATTACTATGGAATTTTAAAATTTTATTCTAAAAAATCAAAAAATTAGTGGAAAATTATTGATTTGAAAGCACCTAGTGTATGCAACTAGGGTTTGGAAGAAACATATTTTTTTAAATTACTATGGAATTTTAAAAATTTAATTTTTTATTTAAATAAGCAAGTAAAAAATAAAAAAAATATTAGTAAAATTATCAAATAATTTACCCTAGGGTTTCTAGAATTTTTATGTGCAAATGAAGTAAGTCGAGTTTACCAAATATTTTAATAGTTTTAGGAATATTGAAGTATTATTTCTAATTTAGTTAAAGGTCTGAGGTAATTAAGTCAATAAATAATATTTCAATAAATAAGCCACTAATTTTTATAATTTAATTGTAGTTTCAACCTTTCTAAAAATAATAATAAATGAAGAGAAATATAACTTAGCTTAAACTAGATTGAGACAACTGAGATATAAGTTGATACTAGTTGTGCAGGATTGGTACACTATTACAAATCAGGGTCTTTCTTTCATTTGGTGAAAGGATAGGATCATAAAAAACAAGACACTTCAAGGTCTAGCATTATAGTCTAGATCCTACCTCTATTATCTAAATTGGTCATAGAGATCTATGTTTTTTGGGTTTTGTTCATTATCCCTATATTAGTCCACTTGTAAAATTTATAGTCTTGACTATCGATGAAACTCCTTGTAGAGTTGATTTAATATCCAACCTTAGGTCTTCTTTATACTTAAACTTGAATGAAAACTTGTAGAAAGAGGGGGTTTTAGTGTGTGTAAAATTCACTTAATGTGTATCCACACCCCTTTATGAGCACACTACCTACATATCAATACTTTGAATAGGAATTGAGCTATATGTACTTATCCCCTTAATGTGTTTTGTGCAATAGTGCAATGAAGATGCAAAAATGCTAAACTAGGTGTACTTGAGGTGGCTAGGAACTAGTGTGAGGGTTTGAATGAGCTTGTGGCTATATTAGATGGCTGTATGCAGAGAATAGGGAAAATTTCCTAAGTGGTCTTATTTGTATTTTTTCTTGCTTTTGAAAATAATTTCCAACCCTTCTAAGTCAAAATTTAATGGGATTTTATAGAGATCTATTGGTCATGGGTTAAATTTAATTACGCAAGGTTGACATAATGAAGAAGTAGAATCAAGGGAAAATGGTTACCTAGGATCAAAATTTGATTAGATAGGAGAACTAAAAAGGGGAAACCCTAAATTCTAATGATGTAGTTCAATTTAGGCATAATTGTCTTCAGGGTATGAGACTTTGGGAGATGGAATAAGCATGGAAAAAGGGTCTTGACTGAGCTAGAATGGACTTTTGAAATCCTATGGATGACTGAGAATCAGTGAAAAGATGCCTATAAGGGTCATGAGAGCATGGAAGAGGGGTCTATGGATTGGGTGTCATAAGCCACACTCAAACCACCAAATTTAACATTTTATATAACTACATTTGCCCCCCCGTTTATTCTAGTGATGCAGTAAAGTAAATACAAAGATAAAAGAAAATAGAAATCGTACCTAAACTTACTGACAAGGGTAAATTCTATGAAGTTGTGTGATGTTAGGTGTGCATAGAGAGAGCATGCTATGAAGTGTAAATCTATAAAATAAAATAAATAATAGATCATTTCTTATTAGATATGTTATAGCTAAAAAAATAATGTACAAAATCTAGGTAAGAGATAGAGGAATAGAAATGAATGAATACACCTCATTGGGTATGTGAACCAATACAAAACCTATTGTGATGATGAGTGATGTTGGATGATGTAATTTTGGGTATGTGATGTACCAAGAGTAATATCATAAACAAAGTTGAGTGATTAATTCTGTGTGAGTGGCTCAAGAATGTAAAGGCTAGCCCTTTGGCTCTATCATCGCCTACTAAGTGAAGCTATATGATCATGCATGTGTTAATAAATGTTTGGAATATGTCAAATCCCTTTGATTAGGTGGATCAAAAATACAAAGGCTAGCTATTCCTTTGGCTCCATCATTGTCTGCTAAGTGAATATATGTGATCATATGTGTGCTAATTAATGTTTAGACTATGTGTTTAATCTCTCTGAGTTGGTGGCTAAAGAATATAAAGTTTAACTAGTCTTTTGGCTCCATTGTTGCACTATGAAATGAATCTTGTTGGGATAAATAAAGGGAAGCACACAATTGATTACCAAGCAACTTAACATGTGAAAATTAACCAGAATACACAAGTAACTAGAATTCAGAAATAACACATGATATGAGAGACAATACACAACTTGTATTAAAAATATTTTAGAAGGAAATACAACAAAGAAGGCTGCCACAGTTCTTCTTCCTTACACACCTCTAGGGCTCCCACACCTCTAGGGAATAAATAGTAAATCTTCCCTCAAAGCTCTCTCCCTTAGGTCCCAACACCCAACTCAAATACAGAGTTGGTATTCACCTTACACCTGTGCTCCATGCACTCCACAAGTGCTCCACACACTCCACAAGTACACACACGTACTTCAAGTAGATCTCCCCTAAACCTGCAACAACTTGCACCTCAATCGACCTTACTTATAGAAGGATCTTCCTTGCCTTCCTCTTTGCTCTATCTGAGTACACACTGTACTCCAAGTAGATCCTGCCTGATTCTGCTCCCTGTTGTGTTGTTGTCCTATCTGATCTTATACACCTGCAAATCAATCTAGTTTTACACACCTATGATCCTTGACCTTGCACACACATACACCTGAAAATCAATGATCTTACTTACCATGCAGATCTCCTATCGTAGCCATGCTTACCTGATGACCAAGATCATACATACATGAAGAACCTTGCTGATTCTCTAATCCAACACCCACACTTGGTACTGTGGCACTAGGAGGAACACACCATTTCTCTCTTCTCTCTAAAGGAGCTTATTTTCTCTCTTACTCTCTAGCACTAGTTTACAATACAACCAATGAGTCTCTTAAATAGATGTCATGCAAATAATAATTAGACACCTAATTACAATAATTAGATCCACAGCTCTCAGTTTAAAATTGGCTCTCAACATGCAAACACTTGGTTTGTTAGCTAACTGCCCATAACATACTCAAAGTCTAAACCACATAGGTGACCAACGTTGGTCCCTATTTGCCTAGTGGGTGCTGATGCTGGCCGACTTCTGACCGATGTTAGTTGCCTTCCTGTCTCCTCCCTACCGATGTTAATTGGCCTGATCGACGCCGGTGACAGTAACACTCTACAACCCTTCGCAACCTCCTTCCCTGCTTGCATCAGTGAAGCTTTTAGCTCCACAACCTAACAATCTCCCACTTGGAGATAAATATCTACACTATACCTGTACCTGTATCCCATCTAATCTATTTCCTAGCTTGTATCCCTCTTCAAGCTCAATCCTAAAGATAACCCACCACACAACCTATGGTGTACCTCATGTCATCCGAGTACCCTGCCACATCCGAACCTACAATCCCATGTAGTGAAGTCTTGACCCTAAATAACATGAATCCCTACTGTTGGTCCCTCTCACATCCCTAAGAACCCACTTCCCTAAATTGGCTCCTAACTCTCTGAGAACACCCACTGCTTGGGCACACTCAAGTCTATACTAGACCTCATGTGATTTCAGATACTGAACTGTCCAGCCCTTGGTGTGCTCCAATTCTACATCCTGAACCTCACCAACCCCTGACTCACATCAGCTCCCACTGGAGACAAAATCAGCCTATGATCTCCCATGTCTCCCATGCCAAAGAATTTCACTGCTCTAAATTCTTCATAGCAAACCACTGAACTAATCTTACCCTTAGCTCAGCAAAACCCTATATGTACAAACCTGCTAGCAAACATACCATTCACATACAGTAACAGGATAATGTCATGACCATCATCCCCCTAGTAAGACAAACCACAGTAGTTACCCTGACATTGACTAAAGTCATGCTTTGTCATCCACCTGTCAAAACTTGTACCACTATCCTGTAGCTTCCTCAAGACCATATGCCCTGGTCTTCCATCTCATGTGTCCGTTCTCTCTATTCTTTAGCTAAGGTATCCATTCATCTCTATGTTTTTCATACCTACTGGCAACCCTACCAAATCTCTGCTTGGTTCTGCAATCTCTCCATGCCATGCTCCCACTATTTCCTGCATCCTTCCTGCTCTACAGTCAGCAATAAGTATAAAGAAGAGGAATAATGAATTTGAGGCTTACTTACCATCTTTAGTCCTCCATATAGGCATTTGAGACTCCTTAACAGCTTTTTGTCCACCCAAAATCTATTATAGTGACTGACCTCAGTCACCACACAGTCTGCATCCAATCGATGTTGGTTCCTGCGCCTGTCCTGACTACCAACCATGCCGACATTTGTGTCCCTTGCTACTGACATCGGTCCTCCTGATTGATGTCGGTCTTACCTACTGTTGACATTAGTTTTTCTACCAATGCTGGTACCTGTGTTTTCCTATAAGTGATGACTTTTTACACACGAGCTCCTTTGAATCAAGACCCATGTCTAAACTGCCCTGCTCAGAAGTATCCAGCCCCATCCACTGGTCTTTGTCCACCATCTCCTCCATAAACACCAAGGCTTTCCAATTCTTAAGCTTGTCAAATATATCAGTCTTCCTCTTAAGAACATGCATCTCCTTCTTGCTCATGTGACCAAGCCTACGAAGCCACGTCTCCACAACAAAAGAAGAATCAGTAATATAAACAAGTAGATAAAGGATACCTCTTTTCTTACCACCAGCTAATTCAAGTGCATCCACTGTGAGAGTTCTTGTGCATCTCTCATCACCAAATTTTCCTAAAGAAATTAGCCACATCTCCAAGCCTGGGACCTGCATGACTTCCTTCAACACCCATGTGTTATCCACCTGCAATTTCAGCTTCACTTCCCCTTTGCCAATTCTTTGACAAGGCTCACCAACTCCTCTCCCTGGGGCTGCATGGAAAGAGGCAAAAAAATCTATTATCCAAGATTCAACTTTATCCAAGAAACCTCCCAAAGCATCCTGTGTAATAACCCCTACAACATTTGCATCTTCAGTTCCTTCATGCTGATCTGCTACCAACCAACAATATTCTTTTACCTACTCTTTCTTTCCATAGGACCGTAAGTGACCATCTATGCTTTTCAACTCCTCCATTCTTAGCTTACTTTGATCTACCATTGCTTTACTCCCACTCAATCAGAAACCCTTGAGAGTGACCTGCAACCAAACACAAAACCTACTCCCTGCAACCTTAGCTCTGATACCACGTGTTAGGATAAATAACCAGAAGCACACAATTGATTACCAAGAAACTTAACATGTGAAAGTTAACCAGAATACACAAGTAACTAGAATTCAAAAATAACACATGGTATGAGAGACAATACACAACTTGTATTAAAACTCTTTTAGAAGGAAATACAACAAAGAAGGCTGCCACAGTTCTTCTTCCTTACACACCTCTAGGGCTCCCACACCTCTAGGGCATAAATAGTAAATCTTCCCTCAAAGCTCTCTCCCATAGGTCCCAACACCCAACTCAAATACAGAGTTGGTTTTCACCTTACACCTGTGCTCCATGCACTCCACAAGTGCTCCACATACTCTAGAAGTACACACACATACTTCAAGTAGATCTCCCTTGAACCTGCAACAACTTGCACCTCAATCGACTTTACTTATGGAAGGATCTTCCTTGCCTTCCTCTTTGCTCTATCTGAGTACACACTGTACTCCAAGTAGATCTTGCCTAATTTACTCCCTATTGTGTTGTTTTCCTATTTGATCTTGCACACCTATAAATCAATCTAGTTCTACACACCTGTGAACCTTGACCTTGCACACACATACACCTGCAAATCAATGATCTTACTTACCATACAGATCTCCTATTGTAGCCATGCTTACCTGATGACCAAGATCATATATACATGAAGAACCCTGCTAATTCTCCAATCCAGCACCCACACTTGGTACTGTGGCACTAAGAGGAACACACCATTTCTCTCTTCTCTCTGAAGGAGCTTATTTGCTCTCTTAATCTCTAGCACTAGTTTACAATACAACCAATGATTCTCTTAAATAGATCTCATACAAACAATAATTAGACACCTAATTACAATAATTAGATCTATAGCTCTCAGTTTAAAATTTGCTCTCAACATGCAAACACTTGGTTCGTTAGCTAACTGCCCATAACATACTCACAGTTCGAACCACATAGGTGACTGACGTCAGTCCCTATCTGCCTGGGGGGTGCCGACACTAGCCAACTTCTGACTGACATCGGTTGCCTTCCTGTCTCCTCCCTGATGATGTTGGTTGGCCTGGCCAATGCCGGCGACAGTAGCACTCTGCAACCCTTCGCAACCTCCTTCCCTGCTTGTATCAGTGAAGATTTTAGCTCCACATCCTAACAAATCTATGAACTGATATTGGTATGAAATGTGTGTCATATGAGATGGATATTGAAGGCCTTAAATGTACTATAATATGACAATGTTGGCATAGATAACCAAATGTATGCTAGGAACTAGGCCAATCTTGGCCAACTCAAAAAGGGTGGAGATTAGGCTTACATGAAATCCACTCTAAAACTAGGCCATAGGATTATGTAGAAGCCACTAAGAAATGTGGATGTTATGATTTTATGAAATCCACTCCAAAATGATGCCAACCACCTATAGATGGAATAAGGCATGCAACTGCTAAGAATGCTTGGGTAATATGCTAAACATAGAAAGAAAAGAAGACCAATGTGCCATGAACATTACCCCAAATCATTGGTGTCTATAAGATGGATTCTAATCTAGAAGTAATACCAACTACCCTATCCAAAACTAAAATCAAGAACCATCATATTACACATAATTCCCGTATATCTAGATTTTCTACGAAAAATTATACTAAAACTACTGAATATGAACTAGTCTATATGTGACAAAATTGTAGCTAAAATTAATTTGCTGCCTATTTTTGGAAATTCTCATTTTTTTCTCTTTAGTTAAGAGCACCAAAAATAAGACACCCTAGTGTCTAGCACTATTGTCCTTTGATAAAATTCAAGGCTGTTCTAGAATTGTCACTATTTTCTTGGTCTATTTTGCCTAGTTTGACCACTAATTGCTATTCTAAGTGTTTTAGAAATGGTTTTTTGATTGGTATGAGCTTTGATATTTATGATAAAACCCTTATTTTTTACCCCCTCTTATGAGGGTAGGAATGAAGACCCTGTAATGACTGTCCTTATAAAATAGAGCCCTATAAGTGTGTTTTGCTATGAAATACATGATATATTAATGATAATAGACAAGATATCTTAAGATATATAATTGTTTATATTGGATATTTTAAAATCAAATAGGGGTATGCAGAGATAGATATAATAATGTAATAGCATGTACAATGTACTAAATTGGAACTAAAAATGTTATCTATTAGTTGTTAGTTGTCAAGGAGGGATGGAGCATGATGTCCATCAGAACATATAAAAGATCAAGATAATACATGATGTATATCATGGCATTGCAAATAGTGAAAATCAAACAAACAATAAGCACACAAGATAAGAAGAAAGAAGCATATAAGAGTGGCCAAGGGGACAAATAAGTAAGGGACATGGGCACATGTCACTCAAACTGAAAATCAAGATACAAAGCATGTTTAAATTCCACATACACATATAAATGAAAATAAGCAAGGTTAGCATGAAATCCACAATCACATAGAAGAGTACATGTAAAATATATTGGTAAATATCCTAAGGCACACATATGAATAGAAGCAAAGAACATTGGCAAATGTCCTAAGGCACATACAAGAGACAAACATGAAATGAGAAATGCAATCACATCTAGCTATGAAAAGCAAGGAAGCAAATTATGTAATATACTATAAATATGACCACATCTAAATAATCAGAGGAAGAAGTGAAATTATTCAAAACATGGAGTACAAGACTAGGTATATGCTAAGAAATACATAAGTGCTGTATGCTAGTGAAATATTGATAGAGTAATCTATGTAAGCCAACAAATAATGTACATCATCATGATAACTAGAGTATATGGTGTAGGAATGAAATAACCTAAATGGTGTAGTCATGTATAAGATGACCCTAGTGGGTAAATATATCAATGTATGTCTTGAATGTAGAAGTAGGATGTCCTCTCAATGGGTAAAGTGAAGTAATCAAAGATCTGGATGTCACTACACACACTCAAAGAAGATCAAGTAAAACATTGTAATATAGATAAATTGACAAATAATAACATAGAACAAAAAATGTAAGTCTAGCATGGTAGTAGAAACATAAAACATGGATAATTCATACAACTGAAATGTTTTTGAATTTTTAAATATTTGAAAGTTTTTATATTTTGACATATTTGAATGTTTATAGATTTTGGTATAAGCTATATACAATAAACCATAAGGAGACTATGTACAAGAAATTAAAAATAAGCTATGTATAATCAAGACTAAGAATAAATGATACTAAATGATGAGTCTCATGGGAGACTCCCTATCATGGTGTCTTGTATCAATGAGAGGGATCATGCATGATCATGAAGCATAATGGAATGGCTGAGACTGTGGGTTTGAAAGCTATGTATGTTGTAAATTCTCTAAAATATCTATAGTGGAAATGAACTATGGGGTCCTTCTATAACTCTAAGAAGTGGATGCAATTTTAGGGCTCTTAGGGACCCATCTTGTAACAGGATAATCTCTCTAAACATGTGATTTATGTGCAAAGTCATGAGACTGCAATGATACTATTATGGGTGTGAACACTGTGGCTAGAAGTATAGAATTTAAAAACTATGGCTGCTCTAAAAGAGACCTCCATAGAAGTGTATGAATTATCTATGCTGATGATGGAGGCCTCAACTGCGTCTAAATCTGACCTAGAAGAAAAACTAAAACTGGAGGAGAAATTGAAATTGGTGACTACAAAGTAGTAGATGGATCTAAAGTGGGGAGTGGTAACTCATACAAAACTCCACCAGCTGTAATAAATTGATTTGTGTGAATTAATTTCACACATATATGAACTATAGAAGGTACTAATCCAAGTTTCTATATCCATGGTCAACCAAGTAACATATCAAAAACTCCTACACTAAGAACAATAGTAAATGGTGTGGTCACATGTGTTGGACCAACCTGTAGATGAAGTACAATCTCACCCAATGAACTCTATATGTGCCCACTAAATCCACTAATAATTATGTCTATCAGGGTAATATCCTTCATTGAATACCCCAAATGTTGAAATAATGTCATATTACACATGTTCACACTAGATCTATTGCCTATGAGAACACTATGAATAGGATGATGATGAATGTAAGTTTTGATAAATAGTGCATGATAATTTGAATCATTTGCAATGATCTCCTACTCTAAGAAGGAAATCAAAGGTCTAACTGGAACTCTATAATTATATACACTGATCATGTTGCTCAAAGGGTGTAACTCAATTAAATGTACCTTGTATGTATCTAGTGAGGATGTGTATGATATGCATGGTGAACCCATGATGTATCTCATATCTCTTATTTTGAATGTTATGGAAAAGGTCTAGGTTAAAACTTAATTTAAGTCTATGTTTGATAAAAGGGGACCCTTTAACTTGAGGATGATCTTGCACCATCCAATATTTGATCTTTCTTGATCATGGATCATTGATCATGATCTAGGTGATCATATGGGATTGGTCTAATGGATCAATGATTTAAGTTCATTGAGCTTCCTACACTCCATCCTATCTATCTTCATGATGAAGTGAGAGCCATTATATTTTCACATAAATGAGGTGTTTAAGTTAGGACGTGGGTTAATATAGGAACTTAGGCTAATATTTTAAGACTAAGGTCTCATTCATGTTGATAAATATGAATTGGCCCTTAGGGTTAAGACTTTAGGCTAAGAATATGACAAAGGGGATGATGCTAAAAATACAATATCCTATAAACATAAATATTAGACCATGTTAAAGAACATAGGGAAAGGAAGGGAGAAAATAAAAGGGGACAAAGCATGGTTTTTAGGCTAATGTTTGGTTGTGTTGAAAAACATGACTAAGCCTTAGCATAAAAATTAGGCTTAATTTCAAAGTTTATCCAAGATGTTCTAACTAAATCTATTCCCACAATATCTATTCCCATAAAATTTAAAGCCAAATCAAAGGTCTAAGCTAGGGTTTAATGAATGAGGGTTTCATCACATGAATCCAACTATGAGATGTCATAAATTCAAGACTAGTAAAAGTTTGAATATGGTTAATCTATAAATTCCATGCATGATCTATAAGAAACTCCATGAAACTTGTAACTTAAGATATGAGGATCAATCATTAGCAACATTAGGAAATATTAAAACAAAACCATGAACAAATGGGCCCATTTCATCAGGCATGGATGGTATTCAAATTCCAATAAATCTTAGATTATCAAGATTTCAACATTAAGGTTGAAAGTAAATAAAAGGGTCCCTATTTTTAGAAATATGGGTATGTTAACCTCAATAAATGGTGACTTTTGGGGGAAAATATCAATATATTAGAACTTAGAGACTCTGGTTTAGACAAATAACTATTTCATTAATAATACTTGATTAGTGTCATTATAAGGATCAGTTCATGGTAAAAACAAGCCTTACACGTATAGAATTAGGATCAAAAATAAATACATATCCATGTTATGTGTGTGATTTTATTTCACTTACTATTTTCTATGGGATTTATGGGACAAATTCCAAGTTTCATACCTTTAATCATTAACAATGACTTGGAGCATGTTTATATATTCATTAATAACCATTCTTCTAGTTCAAAGAAAGCTTGTGCATTTCTCTACTGCCAACCATACATCCATAGCCTCGATAGAGATGCCTTTGGATCCACTCATGACCTTGCTCCACTACTAATCAAGCATCCATAACATTTTATTGAGAATATTTTGATTTTGTAATAAGTTCTTATTTTATATTTTTTTGGATCTTTTAATCTTTCAACAAAGGTTAGGAACCAAGGTAACCATGTTTAAGGATTTTTTCAAGTGTTTAATCTTCAAATAATCACATATGGTTGTAACCTTTATCCCAAGAAAGGATATTTGTTAAGTGCAAGCATGAATGTACCTGAATGGATTGAGCTTTTATTCCACATACACAATTCTTCTTAAAACTAGGTTCAGGTCAAGATTTTGTTTAATATATTATGGAATGGTTAACATACTCATGGGTCCTTACTAGTTTCTTTAAATTATAACATTAAGTTCATACTTCTCACCCATGGTCAATATATGCATGTGGTTCGTACCAACATTTTTAAACTTATGGAGTTTCAAGAAAACTAAGGGATTTGAAGCTGAGGGATATCCAAAAGGACTTATTAGAAATAAGGAACATAAAAACACAAGAAAACACACAATAAAAGTATCAAATTAGGAGGAAAACTTATATATATATATATATATATATATTTCAAACAAGGGATAGGAAGAAATGAGCTAAAGGAAACTAATTAGCCTACCTATGATAACTCTAATTATCTTATAAAATTACTATTATCACCAAATATTGCACACTAGAAGAGAGTGTTCAAGTCTCTTCTAGATTTGGGTAACATGGGAACATTTCCAGGCATGTGGGTATACCTATAGAGGAAATGAACCTCTAAATTTAAAGGGACAACTCCCTGAGTGTATCTCTATAAAATAACTTCTATCTAAACTAGCTTTCTTGAAGGGAAAAGAGTTAGAAATTACATAAAAGGAAACCTACTCTATGAGTGGTAATGCACTGAGATTATCTTCCATGTGAATATCCTATTTTAGTGCACAATACAAAAAAACACATAGACCATATTTAACCTCTAAGGATTCTAACACAAGTATTTCAGTATACAGGCAAGATGTATAAAATAACACAAGGAAAATGAACTGAAAGGCAAGTTGCACATTCCAAGAACAATTATACACTTATATAAATTTAACACACTCTATATGTCCTGTTAGACTAAGAAATTTTTCTCAAGTGTGAAGGATAAAGGATGGAAAATAATCACTTGATGTAGCTATATGTCACTTACACACTTAGATAATTATTTATAACTTTAAATAAAAAGACTTGCATTAATTCTTAAAGGCAAAATGTGATATCAATCTAGCAGGGCTTCGCCATACATCATGTGGGACTTTTTTTCACTATCACAAGGGTTGTATTTATAGTAGAAAGGAAACAAGAGGAGATGTTTTTTGGATTTGAAAAAAAGAATCAATCTGTTAGAAGCCTCCAACCATAATTACAACTATCTCTACAAATGATGTTCATTTAGGCCATTTAATTGATCCATGTCACCTCAAATGGTTACATAGTTAGATTGCTCTCTCAAAGATGCTTCCCAAAAGGTTAAACCAATAGAATCAAGATATTTTGAGTTAAGTATTGGCATTAATTTGGTTATTGCAAATGAGTCTTCTTATTTTAATTTTCATCTTGATGCTAATAACTTCTCACTAGCTCATTAAGGTGTGTAATAAATGGAGGGAAAAGGTCTATTTAATTCTATTGGCCTTGGAGATGAAACCAACTAAAGCCTATGTGTATGCCTAAGAATTTCCTTTAAAAGCTTCTTCTAAGTTGACCTTAGTCAAATGTTCCATTCCCATAGAGTCGCTCAGCCTCTCACCTTTTGATTTTCCATAAAAAATGACTCAGATCTTGATTAGAATGCTCAAAGTGATGTGAGCCCCCTAATTTGCTTTATCTTGAGTGAGGACCATCGATCTACCTGGGACCCACTATTTAAACACAAATGGCTAGCCATGACCTTGAAGTTGACATCTATACAACTGTCACTCTACTAGAACAATTCTTTCATGGTATTTTACTTGGACCTATTTTCCCATGGATAATTTTTTCAGCCATTTTTCTAAAAAGTGCCCTTTAGATTTTTCTTTTGGCCCACTTTTTCTGAGAATAACCCTTCAGCCTTTTTTCAAATGACCAATTCTTTCAAAAAATTTACAAGGACCAATTCATTCAGACTTTTTTCAAGTGCCTTTGCTTTTAGAATAATTCCTTTGAAAATATTATTTTGAACAAAATGTTTGAAACATGACTTTAAAGAAGCAAATAACACTTGGCCAAAAGACTGAATAGAAGCTTCTTTAGGGAAATTATTTTAGAGAAAATATTTGAAATAACTCCTGACACTTATGCAAAAAACCCAAAATAAAACTTCTAAAGGAAATAACACTTGTGCAAAAAGACCAAACAAAATCCTCCTCTAATAGACAAATTTTGAATGCTACACTTAGCCAAAATAAAAGATGTAAAACTTGGGAGTGAAAATTGGCCAACATTCTTGGTGATTCCTAGGGGTGGCATGCATGTTATGCCTAAGACCAGTTGCCTAAATCATTTGATTGGGAATGAAGTCACACATATAGGTACCCAAAATGACTTGAAAAAAAATTTAGCTCAAAAAACACAAGCTAGTTAATCCACACACACCAAGGCAAAGACACACACCAAAAAAAAGGAAGTAAACACACCTATGTTCAACTAGAATACTTAGGGAACACAACCACACTAAAATAAAACTAGACTAAGCACACAAAACAATGCTACTATTTACAAAACATGACTTGTAAGGAGTAATAAAAAACTTTAGATGTATCCCATTGACAAAGATAGGTAATTCTTCTCCATTCATCTTGGTCAGCTGAAAGGAGTTACTTTACTTGCACTTGCTAATGATGTAAGGGCCACTCCACAAAGTGTGAAACTTTTTATGTTTTCCTAGTTTTTCTCTATCCTCATCCCATTTTAGAACTAAGTCACCTTCCTTGAACACTCTTGTACTTACTCTTTTGTCAAAGGACTTATTCATGAGTAGTTGGTGGTGTTCCATGGCCTTGTGTGCATTTTCTCTTGCTTCTTATAGCTGCATTAGTTCTTTCAATCTAACTTCCATTTGAGTATTTTTAAGTAGTTCCAGCTGATGTGCAAGCTTTAGAGTAGGGAGTTATTGAGATATGGATAAACTATCCTCTCTCCCATAAAAAAACACAAAGGGAGAGTTATAAATGATCTCTTAGGACTAATCATATCAACCCATAATGTTGTCTTCAACTTGGTGTGCCATGCTCTTTGATTATTATCCAATGTCTTATTGATGATCTTGATGAGATTCTTTTTAGTAGACATAGCCAATATGTTACCTTGAGGGTAATAGTTAGATGAGGTACTCAAGTAAACTCCATTCCTATTTTCCCAATTAAAATTTTTAGCACTTATGAAAGCAAGTGCATTATAAAAAATGATAACATAGGGAACTCTAAACCTTGTTATAATGTTCTCATATAACTCTAAGATATAATTTTAACTTGCCTCCTTCAATGCAATATCCTCTACCCACTTTGTGAAGTAGTTAGTAGCAGTCAATATCCTTTTGTATCCAACACTTGATAGAGGGTTGATCACATAGATGAAATCAAGGCCCCATTGCATGAAAGGTAGGTCTACTTGGATAGGATTCAATGGAAGGGCTGCAAGTTTTTGTTTTCCTACAAATAAGGCACATTGAGGACACATATTAGCCTAATGGGAATAGTCCTTAAAAAGACTAGGCCAATAGTAACCAACCCTCATTATCTTTGCAGCCATCATCTTAGGAGATAAATGGCCTCCATCTACACCATTATGAAACTTTTATAACAACATACCAAACTGATCATCATTAACACACCTCAACAACACACCATTCACATCTATCTTAAAGATAACACCATCTATAAGATAATAAAGAACTATCTACAATCTAAAACACTTCCTTTGAGAGTTTTTCAAGCACCCACCATTTTGAAGAAAACTAATGATGTCTTGTGTCTAACTTTGAACATGTATGTGATTAGCTAGTTTGGGGTGAACTTGGTTGATCAATACTCCCTCTTTTGGCTCTTAAAAATATGAAGATAAATTATCACATAACCCTTATCCTCTTACTAGGTTTGTCACTTTAATATCCACATCATACTCCATTACCTTGATAATCCACCCAACTCTCTTTTCATTGAGGTCTTTGCTTAGGATAAACTCCTTGGTGCTAGGATGAGAAACTATGACATGTATCTTGTTGTTTGAAACCATGTGTCTAAATTTTTTCAATCCTCTTATCATAGTTATATCTTGTTTCTCAACAAATATACACTTAACCTCATAATCTTCCAATCCTTGGCTAAATATTGTAACTGGTTGCTCTACCTCTTCATCATTCTTTTACATGATCATAGCAGAGATTATATCAAGGTTAGAAAAGGTATAGAGTATGAAATATTTGGAAAATTTTGGGTTAAAGAGAGTAGGATATTTTTCAATTTCTTGTTTGATTGACTCAAAACTATGCTTACCTTGCTTTATCCAAGCAAAATCTTGATTCTTCTTGAGCATGGTCGTGATAGGCTTTACCAATTTTAAAAAGCCTAGAATAAAACTTCTTACAAATTTGATTTTCTCTAAGAATATTTTAAGTCCTTTCTTGTGTTGAGGTAAATACAAGCCTAGAATAGCCTCAATCCTTTCAGGGTCAATAGAAAAGCCTTCTTTTGAAATAATATGACCTAATAACTTACCTTCATGGACAACAAAGATGCACTTTTTTAGATTAAGGTATATTCCATACTTCATACACATCTCAAAAACTTTCCTTAGATGTTCCATATGATCAGTAGAATCCTTCAAAAAAATAGTTATATCATCAGGGTACATAAGAAAAAACTCATTAATCAAACCTTTAAAATCCATGTCCATTGCCCTTTGAAATGAAGCTCCATTATTGGACAAACCAAATGGTATATTCCTATAGGAAAAAGTATCCCATTTTATATTTAAGTTCATCTTGAACTGATCTTATTCATTCACCAATATTTTATTATAATGTAAAAAACCATCAAGAAGTGAAAAGTGTTGAGAACTTGAAACAATTTACAGAATTTGTTTCATGGAAGGTAGTGGATAGTGATCCTTAAGAGACACCCTATTAAGGTCATAAAAATACACAAAAAATCTGATCTCTCCATTCTTATTTTATAAAGGTATAATATTAGCCACCCAATTTGAGTGTTTGATGAGAAAGATAATCCTAGACTTGATCAACTTGGTCAGTTCTTTCTTGACGAGTTCCTCTATCTTGGGATTGATAGGCCTTTATTTTTCCCTAACTAGTTTAGCCCTAGGTTATAAATCAATGGTGTGATGAGATAAAATTGGGTCAAACCCTTTAAAATATTTAAATTCCCATTTAAAAATGTCATGAAACTATTTGCATAATTCAATAAAGGCCTGTCTTTTAGAAAGGGAACATATCTTACCAATTTTTAAAAGCTTGTCCTTGTAAATCATGACTCTCTCATAGTTCTCTTATTTCATGGATATGATCAGTCTTTCCTTATTATTATGATCATAATCATTTAAAAAACTCTCCAAATTTATGATCCCTTTAGGTATCTTATTTGTCTTCATCTGAATAATTTGTTCTTCTTATTTATCATGTAGTCTCTTTTGGTTCCTTGAGGAGAATTCTACCTCATTTTGTAAGAAGTGTGTAATATGTTCATCACTTTAAAACACTTTTCATGACACTTATTTCTATAATATATAAATCCTCATAATTACCTTAATATGATATTGATATTTCTCCTTCCATACATCATCAAATGCATCAAACTATGCTCCTATGGCAGCCAATCTATTAACATGTTTATTTGAATCCCTTGGTATGGGTTTTATGTTGAAGGCATCAAAGTATTCAAGTAGGTCCCATACCCTATTATTTTAGGATTTAAGAAATTTATTTTTGTCTATATCATTATTTCTCACTTTATGTATGACCAATTTACTATCCCCATAAACCTTCCAATTCTTGATCCCTCTCTTCTTCGCCCATTAGATGTTGTGAACTAGGCCTTCATATGCTACCACATTACAAGTGTATCTGAAGTGGAATATATATGATGAGTATTTTTTATTATTTTATATATAAATTAACATAATTATATATCTTTCACCTAATTTTCTTATTGAGCCATAAAAAAACATTTCCCATATCCCTTCAAGTTCATGATTTTCATTAGTGAGTGAAGGAATATAAGCATCTTTTTTTTGCATATAATAAACTCCCAAATCAGTCTCTTTTATGAATGTATATGGATCAAGTCCATGAATTTTATTTTTTCAATAATCAAGGAAAATATAAAAAATACCTTCAAGGGGGGAGGATGCTTCACCATCCATGACACCTTCTTCTTTACTAATTAGACAATTCTGATTTAAATTTATCTCCATGTATGGCTCAATATGAAACCTTGCTAAGGGTTATGTCCTTATATTCACCTTGGTTACATATATATTTTTAAAATATATAAAGACCAATTAGAATAAAGGTACCCTCCTATCTAATCCATGAAGTCCCTCAACAAGAAAATAACAAAATGAGCTAGAAAGTTTACCACCATAATGTCTCGTATAATGGGGAAACTTGGGTAATCATGTAGAAATAATTTCAAATATATAACCAATTAAATTGTCTTGGTTGGAGTCCCATCAAGATACAACACACCTTTACTATGTGGTTCATACTTCAATCTCAACATATCAGCCATCACCTTAGGCATGATAATGGTATTAGTTCTTCTATATACAATACAATTATGAATCAACTTCTCTCCCACAATGAGTGTGAGGTAGAAGGGTAAAGGATTTTATGATTTTATGGATGGATATAAGACATAATTTGGAGTATTAGTAAGGGATAAACTATTTTATTTTAAATTTTGAGGGGCTACATGAATGTTTACAAGATATTCTTGAAAGAGCTCCTTTTGACTAGGCATATGAAAGACATACCAAAGAGATATGCTTATCTTAGTATTATTCAAATAATAAATAATGTTTAAAGTGTAATTATTCACCTTTTATTATATTATTTAAGGTAGTGAGGGAGATTGAACTTACTACATTATAGGTTTGATAGTCTTGCTCACATTCTGACTTTGTTGGGGAGTATGACTAGTAGTAGGTACTGCACTAGGATTCACACTTTATGGCCTTGGAGGGGAATTAAATGGAGTCAAATGTGATTTAAAAAAATCTCCCAAAGATCTCTTTTTATATCTTGTGTTGGAAGTAACTGATGTGTTTTGATTCAACACATAATCATCTTTCACTTAAAAGTTCATCATACCTACACTTTGGCTAGTACCTTCTCCATAAATATCCCTTTACATGATATTCATTTCTTCATATGTCATGTAAGGAGTAGCTTCTTCTTCTACCAAAAAATCTTGGATATCTTCTCCATCATCATACATAGACTAACCTTGAGGCTGTCCCCATTGGTCCAAATGATCCTTTCCTTGGACTAGATTAGCATGTACTAGAATAATGGCCTTCATGGAAGGAGCAAAATTAGGATTATAGGCATTGGGATGCCTATTTAAACCTTTTTTACCTTATCCTCTTTCTTGGTAGTTGTATTAGGGTGGAGATCTATAGCCTTGTTGAAGATAGTATTAGGGGTTAGGTGGAACACTTACCTATAATTGAGCTTGCTTGAGTTGAGATCATAATGAATGGATCTCCTCATCTTTGTCCACAACATTATCCATTTTCTTGGGATCAGTTCTCAACTTTGAATTATCTTTAATAACTTGTGATACGCTTGGATCTTCAACCAAACTATGAGACATAAAATGCATAAAAACTTTTGAGGTAGATTTTTAGCCTGTATCAAGTTATTCTTAGCTTTAATAATTATCTCATATCCATCTGAAAAAGTAAATCCTCCCATTGAATTCAACATTACCATCATATCCATACCAATATCCTTGAGATAAGTGGGAAACATAAAGCTTGAAGGAGGTCTCATGACAGGTGGTAACTAATGCCATGTCCTTTGAAATATTTCATCAAAATCTCCTATGGATTCATTCAAACCTCTCTTTATCACATATAGTTGGTGGATTAGTGATGTATGGTCATGATTATTCTCAAATCTATTTACCAACAATTCCTTAAACCCATCCAAACTTGTAATGCAACCACCTTCTAAAGTCCCATACAAATCAAGTGTCTTACCTTTTAGAGACATGGAAAAAAATATAATGACTATGTTAGCTTGAGTGACATTATGGAAGTTATAAAATTTTGAAATGTCCCTAATATGCTCAGATGGGGTAATAAGATCCTCTAAATTGAAACTAGGGAGATTCTCGGTAGCATTGGGAGGAATAGGGTCATATATAAGAAGCTCATTTAGATTTTGGGTGTTGAAGGTTGAGAAAGGCTATTGCTTATCCATTTATCCTATCTCTTTGATCTCCTCAACTTATTCTTATTCTTCTTCAAATCCTCCTTTCCTAAGATCTCTAAGCATTAATAATGGTGTAAGGTGTTGTTCTTCAAGAAGACCTTCAGCTAGAGAGGCTTGATCAAATATTCTAGATGACCTAGTGAGGAACATGAAATATAATGTGGGAAAATTGATCTAAAACTAGAAATTATCACCTTTTGGACTCACTAAATGTTGGATTAATAATATTTATTCAACCTTAGGCTTTTCAAGACCAACATTCACCTTGATGTGTAAATAATTAGGACCAACTATCCCACCGAGCATGCTAGAACTATTGTCACCAAATATTTTACCTTATAAGAGAGTGTTCAAGTCACTTCTAGATTTGGGTAATGTTGGAACATTTCCAGGCATGTGGGTATACTTGTAGAGGAAATGAACCTCTATATTTAAAGGGCTAGCTCCCTGAATGTATCTCTATAAAATAACTTTTGTCTAAACCAGTTTGCTTGAAGGGAAAAGAGTTCGAAAGTGCATAAAAGGAAACCAACTCTAAGAGTGGTGATGCACTGAGATTATCTTCCACATGAATATCATATTCTAGTGCACAATATAATAAAACACATAGACCATCTTTAAGCTCTAAGGATTCTAACATAAGTATTTTTGTCTAGAGGTGAGATGTATAAAATAACACAAGGCAAATGAACTAAAAGGCAAGTTACACATTCTAAGAATAAGTATACACTTAAAATAATTTAACACACTTGAACACACTCTATATGGCCTGTTAGACTAATAAATTTTTCTCAGGTATGAAGGATAAAATATGGAAGGATGGAAAATCATCACTTGATGTCACTTACATGCTTAGAAAATTATTCAAAACTTTAAAGAAAAAGACTTGTATTAATGCTTAAAGTCAAAATGTGATATCAATCCAGTAGGAGTTCACCATACATCATGTGGGACTTATTTCCACTATCCCAAAGGCTATATTTATAGTATAAATGAAGCAAGAGAGGATTTTTTTTTGTAATGAAAAAAGGAATGAATATGTTAAAAGCCTCCAATCGTGGCTAAAATTATCTCTAAAAGTGATGCTCATTTGGGCCATTTGATTGATCTAGGTCACATCAAGTGGTTACACAGTTAGCTTTCTCTCTCAAAGATGCTTCCCTAATGATTTCACCAATAGAATCAAGATATTATGATTTGATTAATGACATTAATGTGGTTATTGAAAATGAGTCCACCTATTGGAATTTTTGTCCCAATGTTAATATCTTCTCACTAGCTCATTGAGGTGTGTAAATGTGGAGGGAAAAGGTCCCTTTGATTCTATTGGCCTAGGAGATGAAACTACATGAAGCTTATGTGTATGCCTACAAACATCCCATGGAAGCTTGTTCTAGCTTGACCTTAGTTGAATGTTTCCTTCCTATGGAGTTTGTCAGTCTCTCACCTTTTGATTTGCCATGAAAAATGACTTGAATCTTGATGAGAATGCTCAACGTGATGTGAGCCCTCTGATCTGCTTTATCTTGAGTGAGACCATTGATATACTAGTACCCACTATTTAAATTCCAATAGCTAGACCATGACCCTGAAGTTGACATTCATGTAATTGTCACTCTACTAGAACAATTCATTTAGGGTATTTTACTTAGACCTATTTTTCCATGGATAATTCTTTTGGCCATTTTTTTGAAAAGTGCCCTTCCGATATTGCTTTTAGCCCACTTTTTCCAAGAATAACCCTTCAGCCTTTTTGCAAAGGACCAATTCTTTTAGACTTTTTACAAGGACTAATTCCTTCAAAAATTTTGCAAGTAACTTTTCCTATAGAACAATTCCTTCAGAAAGATTGTTTTAGACAAAATGTTTGAAATAATTCTTTCAAAAAAATTGTTTTAGACAAAATGTATGAAATAATTCCTTCAAAAAAATTATTTCAAACAAAATTTTTGAAACATAACTTTGCTGAAGGAAATAACATGTGGCCAAAAGACCAAATAAAAGCTTCTTCAGTGAAATTATTTCAGATAAAATGTCTGAAACAATTCTTGACACTTGTGCAAAAAACCCAAAACAAAAATTCCAAAGGAAATAACACTTATGCAAAAAGACCAAATAAAATATTCCTCCAATAAACAAATTATGAATGCTACACTTATCCAAAATGAAAGATGCAAAACTTGGGGGTGAAAATTGGCCAACAATTACTCCATGAAGACCCCAAGAAGAGTGGTAGAGAAATAATGCTTAAGATACTACCCATTAATGGGTAGTGTAAACTCTGATCCTTATATATATTTGAGTTTAAAGGTGTTGTATCCATGTTTATCTACAATATTATAGGGGCCAATCAATATAGGTGTGAACTTTCCATGTTTGCCTTTGGGTTTAGATGCTTTATCCCAAATAAGGACCAAACCTCCTTGTCTAAACACCTTGATATTTGATCTCTTGTCAAACCACCTCTTTACTATATTTTGGTGCTTGCTAAAGTTAGCAAAATCCTTTGCTCATTCATCTTCCATTTAAATAATGTCCAATATCCTTGAGTTTGAAAATTCTTGATCTTCCTCCATGTACTCTTGTATAAACTTGTAGGTTGGAAGCTTGAGTGTGATGGGGAATATAGGTTCCTAGCCATATACTAGTAAGAAGGGAGATGCTTTAAGATCTTGTTTGACTCTTATTATATCTACCTAAAGGGCATACTTGAGAAGCTTATGTCAAGTTCTTGATTTGTCTATAGTATATTTCTTAATGGATTTCATTAATTTTTAATTTGTTGAATTAGATACTCCATTACCTTGAGGAGAAAGGTTAGATGAAAACTTGAGAATACTATTGTTCTCATATTCCCATTCTATCATCTCTATGGATGTGAATGTTGACCCATTGTCACATACCAAAGAAATTGGAGTCCCAAATCTAATGCATATGATTTCTTATAAAATTTAGATCACTTTTATTCTACATTATTTGGTGGCTACTACTTTAGTCCACTTATTGAAATAATTATTAACTATCAAAACATACTTGTGACCTTCTAACAAGCTGGGGTTGATTACCCCCACAAAATCTAGTCCCCACTAGGTAAAAGTTTTTTCAATCATGATAGGTTATAAATTCGTTTCTACCTTAGGATCTTTAGTGTTGAAGGTCTGGTATGAGTGACATTCTATTACATGCTTATGAGCATCTTTGAAGATGGTAGGATAATAATAGCTATCCCTTAGGATCTTATGAGATGTGGTTCTCCCATATGGATTCTCACTTCCCAACTTCTCATGAAAATTTCTCATTATCTTGATAGCTTCTTATTTTTAAACACATCTCATGTATACAACTTCAAAGTTCTTTTAGTATAAGACTCCATTTTCGATGAGGTAATGACCTGTCTTGAGCCTTAGGGCTCTCTTCTGCTCCCTAGTTAGCCCTGCAGGACAAGTGATATTAATTAGAAAGTAAACAATGGATTCATTCCATTCATTATCTTGGAAGCTTTATTAATCAACCTAAATAATACTCAGCTTAGGTTTGGTATTGGTAATAATTTGAATCAGACCTTGACATCTTACCAGTTTTGCAGTCTTCATCTCTATGTCATATTCTCAAAGGAAAAACATCCACTTACCTCTTAACTCTCCAAGTTCACATTAGTTTAACATTAACTTAGTATCTAGGTCTAGTAGTATGACATGAAATTTGTTCCTAAGAATGTATTGCCTAATTATTTTGACAACTTTAACTAATACAAAGGCTTGTTTATCAATCAACAAATAATCTAACTTATCATTTTTCAAATTAGTTCTCATAAAATTAATTGGATGGTCATATCCTTCTATTTTTTGAGTCAAGACTACAAAAATAGTGTAATTAGAGGAAAAAGAGTAGAGATAAAAATCCTTTGAAAATTTAAGACTTATTAATATTAGAGCCTAATTGATTGCACTTTTGATGTCCTCAATGGCCTTCTTAGATTCCTCATTATATGAGACTTTAGTATCCTTCTTCAGCATATCATTAAATGGTTTTAAAATCTCTACAAATCCATAAATTAATTTTCTCACAAATTTTATTTTACCAAAAAATGATTTCAATTATTTTTACTATTGGGAAGATCTATCTTGCATATGGATTCCACTCTTTTAGGATCTATGGAAACCCCATATTTAGTGATAACATAGCCTTATATTTTACCTTTAGTAACATAAAGGATGATCTTCTTAGGGTTAAGGGAAATCCAATACCTTTTTCACCTTTCAAATACTTTTTGTAGATGCTTGAAATGGTCTTCCCTATTCTTAGAGAAAATAGTTAGATCATCCATGTAAATTATGATGCACTTACCAATTAATCCTTAGAAGGCATGTTTCATGACCCTTTGAAAAGTGCCGCCTATATTTATCATTCTAAAATGTGTTCTCTTGTATGTAAAGGTGCCCCACTTAGTTTTTAATGATGTCTTCATTTTTCCATCTTTGTCTACTAGCACTTAATTATACCCTAAAAATCCATCAAGAAAGGACATCATAGCTGAACCTAAAATAATTTTTATTACTTGGTGAAGATTGTTCAAGAGAGGGGAGAGGATAATTATCCTTTTTTGATGTTTTATTAAGATTTATAAATTCAACACATATCCTAATTTCACCATTATTTTTTATAACTAGCACCAAATTGGCCACCCAAGTAGAGTTCCTAATGGGAAATACAATTCTAACATCTAATAATCTCTTGAATTATTTTAAGATCATGGGTTTTAAGACAAGATTTATAGGCCTTTATTTCTACCTAAAGGGATTTTAATTTTCCTTGAGAGGTATAATATGGGTGATTAATCTTGTGTCAAATATCTTGAAGTCATTATAAGACCAGGCTATGACATATTTGTATTCTATCAAAAACTCTTTGGATTTCTTGTTCTCAATATTAGTGCAATATTTTCCAATGTTAACTAGCTGAGGTTGATCTTGGGGTCCAAGATCAACAACATTTTAGTCCTTTCTACTTACTTTGGGAGTTTAAAAGCTTCAACTAGCTTGTCTTGATCAAACAACCTTTCCAAGGCAATCATCCCTTTGCATATTTTATTATCATTCATTTGAATGACTTTGCCATCAAATTTGCCTTCTCTAAATGCATTTTCATCAACCTCATCAATGATATGAGCCTCAAATTCTCTTGAACTAGTCGTGAAGTTTAGGATTTGTTGGTCATCACTAAAGACTTGTAGATGATTCACATTGTATAGGATAAAAGGACAAGGTATCAACTTAATGCTAAAGTCTAGTGAATCTTGGTCAAGCGTGAGATTAGAAACAGTAGAATCAAGCTCATCAATAGTTTTATTTTCTTCCCTAGGGACACAAAAAATATTTAAGGCATCAAAATATTCTAATAGATCCTATAATCTAAATTTGTACTTATCTAGTTATGAAATTTTTCATTGATACTTGCTTCTTACTTGATTTACTACTAGTTCTAAATCATCATAAACTAGTATTTATTTGACCTTATTTTTTATGGAAAATTGTAGACCTAAAATGAGAGCCTCATATTTTGCAAGGTTATGGGTGCAAGGAAACTAGAGTCTATATGAAACATGATATTTATTACCAATAGGGTCAGTTAGAACAATTCCTGCTCCATATCCAACTTTACACCTAGCCCCATCAAAATATAAATTCCATAACTTAGGCACAATATTAGAAGGTTTAGGATCACACACCTTGGTGGTTTTTAGGGTGAAAAATCCTAAATTAGAATCAATTATGTTGACCCTTTCATTGATAAAATTATACTCAATAATCATATGTTTCATCCTTTACTTCCTTTCAACTCTATTTTGGTTGGGAACTCCCTTCCAAGGTAGCCATATGTGTGAACAATTTTTGGATATATATCCATTTAAATCCTTTATCCATTATCTACTTAAAATCAATCCATATGTATCAAGGATATATACTACTTGGATATCTATAAATTGTTAAAACCTTGGCTTAAAAGCTAATTGCATGTGGAAATTTAATAATTCTCCAATCACCTTGACCTTAGACTTATCTAATTGGGAGACAACCCTATATGACTTAATGGGGGTCAAACCAAGGTACTTAAAAACACCTATAGGCATAATTTTTGAAGAGGAACCATAATTCAACAAATAGTTATGTAATATTTTACCAAACATTTTATTTATAATTAAGAAGGGTGGGGATTCTATTTTAGCTCTATACATATCTACATTGGCATTATCAGTCTTGGACATCTTGCTAGATTTTTCTGACAAGGATTCCATCAATAGATCTCTTTATTTTGTAATTTGTGTCAATTCATGCAAGGTAATATTAGCTTTGATTTTCTTCATGTCTTATACAATGTTATATCCAGTCCTATTATAAGAATCGGAAGCATCATCAATAGCGTTAGAAGTACTTCCCTTTCGAGGCTCTGGATTATTGTTTGAAGTGGTATCTAGAGGAGTATCAAAGTTGTTTGGAGGAGTATAAGTAGTCAAAGGTTACCTCTATTCTATATTCCTTAGAGGGTATGTCTTCTTCAAGAACTGAAGAAAGGCATGAACTTATTCAAGAACATCATCAAGGTCATTTCCTTCTTGGAAGGGGAAATCAAACATTTCCATTATGAAGGTTTGGTTAGAAGTCTTTGATCCTAAAGTAAATACACCATTATCTTTGTTAGGAACTACCTCAAAAGTGTCCAAATCTTCTTTAAATGCTTCAAAAGATTTATAAAATTCAATGCAATCAGTCTCACCATGCTTAGCAATACAATGGAATCTACAATAATTAGGCAAATCTATATCAATAAGATTAATATCCATATCCTTCTTTTTAGAAGATGGTTCACTATTCTTATTATTATGGAAAATATCATTATTAAACCTATTAGTAGGTCTATTGAACCTTTTGAAAGATAAGTTTATACCATAAGTTTTCCCATTATTACCAACTTGGTTTTGTAGTTGAAAGAAGTCAGTGCTTAGTTTTTGGACCATTTTCAAAATGGACTCATTCTCACTTTTGGGGGTTTATAAATTATGAAATTGGTTTTTATTGGTATGAGTGGTTGGTACTAAGGCATTTTGATTATTTTCATTAAATTAATTATTATCAAAGTGATTCAAGAACCCCAAATTATAGTTAGGAGAATCATGTCTTAGAGGCAATTGTTTGAGATTTGGGAGTTAGATGAGAGTAGGCACATTTTGGTTATTATTAGGAAAGACATTCAAGGTAGACATATGTGGGTTGACATTGGGAACATAGTAGGCCATTTTTACTTGAGGTTTCATTTGGTCATTAATGACCACAACCATAACATAAGCTAAAGCTAGTGTGTTCATTGGACCTATAGCCCTTTTTATGAATAATGAGGTTATGGGATCAAGAGCATCTTTGTATATTTCAAATGCCAATGGCTGATCAAGTTTATAAGGTTTAATGGTTATGTTTTACATATTTTATAACCTATCATTGAAATATCTTGTAGGTTCATTGGAATCCCTTTCTAGGGTGGTAAATTACTGGTACAAGACATATGGGATGATTATTTTGCCAAATTAGTCAATGAAGATGTTTTTGAATCCATCCCAAATGGTGATGTAATCATCACACAGGTTTAGGAACCAATTATATGAAATATCCTTAAATGTAAAATGGAAAAACCTACATGTTACATCCTCATGAGTTACATTTAACAATCTCAATGTTTCCTTAAATTATTTAACATGTTCTTCTATTGTTACAATACCATTAGGATTAAAATTTAGAAAATACTTCTTAGGGTTGTGAGGAACATCATGAAATTCACCTTGCACATTGATAGGATAAATTTCCAACCAAGCCATACCTTGATGAAGGATGAATACAGGAGTACCTTAAAGTTGTAAAGTTGGCAAAGAGTTTGAATGCCTACGTCTACCTTTGCCCTACCTCACTCTCTTATGGACTTCCAACTCATGTAGAGGTTTTATTATCTTAGAGTGTGATCTTGTATTTATTATTATCAGTTATAATTTGATAATTTTGGATCCTTTTTGAGATATGATGTGTCAAACCAACATTTACAAAGGATAAGACTCAGATCTGCACATTAAGTGAATTTTGCAAAGATACATGTAAAAAAATAAAGGGCACCAACTTTAACTGAGTTAGTTAAAATATGTGTCTAATTACACAAATATGGTTAATATTTAAAATTATAAGCTCAAATAAACTAAAATATATAAAATATGTACCAATCTTTGATCAAAATAATCTATTCTAACCTCAAATACTATAGATTCTCAAATCTTAAGCTATCTTTACTAAAATGAAGAATCTAAATTTGAAGAACTTTGATATTTGTCTAAAGGAATCATAAATATGGGTCAAATACCATAAATATAAATTATCTTTATGCTTATAAGCAAATAATTATGCAAATGTGTAAAGATAACACCAACTTTTGATCAAAACATACTAAGACTAGAAAAGATTCATTAATTTCACCAAGAGGACCTCCTTCTAGCGCTAGTAGATCTCATCATAATAATGCCCCTAAGTGTATCATAGGTGATCTTAGTGTTTAAATAACACTTCTCATTTTATAATTCTGATAATTCATAGCATGAGTTGTAGGTTTTGGTAATCTGGTTACCCATGGTGAAATAGAGGCAAAAAAAATTAATTTGTTCCACAAATTTATATTGATTGGTGGTTGGGAGCCATTGTGGTCCTTAATATTTACAAAATTTGAAGCATATATGATAATATTAGTGAATTATGATCAAATTTATACACCAGAGACTAAACTAAGTGAAATCTACATTAAGATCTAAACTAGAGTGATTTAGTCAAAAAAAAAAGCAAAAGGAAGTGTAGGGCAGAAAGAAAGTATATGATTGATAATCTTTTCTTCAAACATCATGAACAGGTTTTAATTTTAAATAAACATTAATTAAACCAGTATATAATGTGAAGTAGTAGATGCTTAAATCCCATCATACACTAGGCAAATATCTGAGGAAGACATGCAATAATACAATTATGAACTAACTTTGCCTTAAAGGTTTACTACTACACTCAAATATCATATGCACATCCTAATGAAGATTAACTTAAATGAATAAAATTTTAAAGACATTCAATAATCTATCATCAACACAAATTAGAAACCTTGTATCAAAGATGCACATTCAAAATTCATATAAACCATTCAAATTCAAGACATAGAATAAGTAATTGAGAGAGAAGTCATGTAACAATTGATACAAAAAAAATTGGCCAAACTTTTTGGTATTCCATGCTTATTAATTGCTCAAAAGTATATAATTCTTAGCTCAATCCCCCACAATTTATAAAATGGTGATACTACCCTTTATAAGAAACTTAATCAATATATTGATCAATCATACGATTACAAATGTACAAAGAAAAGGACAACTATCCTTCTTCATATATTTAGAATACATTTCTCTTTCCAAAAAAGACTGACCTATAGGGAAATATGATAACAAACTAGCATATGCCTTTAGAAAAGAATATTCTATTTTCAAATATTACAAAGATTTTACATAAGATGGAATATCATCAATTATCTTATGGGCCTTGGGATGAAGGGATCTCTTGTTTCTATTAAAGAATCTCTATGGCCCTTTGATGTTGTTCATTGAATAGCTCCAAATAAATAGATGGTTTTAAGATATAATCATCTTCTCAATTATCCAAGTCATTCAAATACCTATCATTCCTTTTTATGGCCTCCTTGATGCTCTTGGCTTTAAAAATCTTCTCTTCAACAATGAATATCATGCCCATGAATTGGCTATTGTCACCTCTAGATTGTCCTTGACTTTTACTCCTTACTTTTTTCATTACCAGAGTGGCTATGTGCTCGAACTCATCACCATCAATGATTCCTAGGGAGATATACTTTATGGGGTTGGCTAACATGGTACCAAATATTTTTTTGATTCTATTTATCATCTCCTTAGCATCTCCCAAGAGTCTCTCTAATCTCTTTGACCAAGTACTTAAACTTTGGATTTTATCAACAACTATCCCTAATATTGCATTCAAGTGGGCTACGCTAATGGTTTTGAAGCTAAGAACCTTGTGCTTAATTAGTATGTTGATAAGCTCCCTTATTTTGTCCTTTGAGCTCTACCATTGGGTTAATAAAACCTTTGTTATTTCACCTTACTAGGTCAATGCACTTTGCCTTAGATTTATAGACTTCAGGGAGTTAAACATGTCATAGAAAGATGCTTCAGACATATTTATCATTGCCTTTGGGACTAACAAGATAACTAGTGTCTCCAAATTCTCTTTTTCTTTCTCCAAGTTCTATATCTTCTACTTCATGCCTCTAAAACCTGATTTGAGTTGAGATGAATGAGAATAATCTAATCCTTTTATGTCTTCCTCATGAATAGGATGCTCACCAAGATTTTTAGTTCTAATGGGAGTTAAACCAATAAATGGTTCAACCTTTTTAAATGTGAAATCTCCACTCTCAATCATGGTTTTTCTGGTTTTCACCCTCTCTAATACTATTATTTCTAGATTTAAATGCACACTAAATGATGATTTTGATATATTTGAAGATTTTGGGACCTCCATTTGTGTGTTGATTAAATCTACCAAAGTTTATACTTGAATAATTTTTTACCCTCCTATTTTAATTATTCTTCTTTCTTATTCTTATTCCTTCATCAAAGCTAATATCCATGGCTTGAACTTATCATGAACATCAATGTGGACTATTTAGGTCATGGCCCATGAGTTGGATAAAGTGGGAATGCTTTGCATATTCCATAAATGAACCATTTAGGGATAATTAGCCCATGAATGGGGTATTCATCACTGAATAAATTAACCTTACTCAGAGGGTGGGCAAAGGTCAACTTGGGCTTCTTTTTACTAGCTATAACCAATACCAATTCAATTTTCCTTTTATGTATGGGTGTAACTAGAAGCAAGTCCAAAGTAACATCCTTCTCTATGTCTTATTTTAATTCCTCAACTTGGGATTGGGGTTCCTTAGTTTGTTCTTCTTATTCATCTAAACCATATGCTTTAGAAATCACCTTGAGGGCATCTTATACCATCTCAATAAGTTCTAATGCAATCATATCTAGGAACTCTATTTGAGAATCTAGCCTTTTAGATTGGGTTGAAGATGATCCTCCTTCACTAGGTCTCTCTTCTAGTTTCTCTTTTCTTATTCCTTGTGAAACTTATACTTGAGTCTATTATAGAGGGGGCCTAGAATATGGCCCAATAAATAAGTGATATTTAAAGGGCCCCATTTTTCATATCTCACTTAGTGGCTTATCATATCCCCTAGCCAACCTAGGCTCTAGCTTAATGTTATGCCTCTTCAACCTGGCTAATACCTCTAAGAAACTAGAGGCCTTGATATATAGTGGGTCATGGACACTAGGCTAATATTCATAGGATTTATTTATGGTTTTGTATTTTAGATGTTTGGTGACCCTCTCATTAGGGTCCCATTACCTTAATTCATCTTTCTATAGTCTGAATAAATCCATGTGTCTAGCAATAACATTCACATGCTCCCATTTTTGTAACATAATTCTGTTGATTATCAAAGGAAAGGGATGGAGGAGTCCCTTCATATTCTCATTGAAAAAACCATCTATATCATTAATAATTTTATACATAACTTCTTATTTTACTAGTTTGGTGGGCACATAGATGGGTAGCCTATAGGGTTGTGTCAAATTCCCTTCAATATTTATTACTATGTAGTCTAGGTAGAACCAGATATCCCCTATTAACTCCACATATTTCTTAACTAAGGGTATGACCTTACTCATGGGGATCCCTATGATGTCTTCCACTAGAGCTGGATAAACATAATCATAAATGAAATATATGTTGTGTCTATATTTGAATATGTGTAGTTTAGAATAATGTTGGGAAATTATCTTTCTCTAATTAGGTGACCAATTCTTAATGTTTGGAATCTTTACAATTCCTAAGAGGGAATATAGGAGATAGGACATCATGTAGATGTAATTTTTGGCCTTACTCTTGATGGCTATGAATTTTGAATTCAAATAGTTATTGATCATCTTACCTAATGGGGAAGTGAGTCCCTTCTCTACCAGGAAGTAAACATAGGGCACCCAAAATTTATCAATATGTGTAGTGGAGTGGGCTCCAAATAAACTATTTAACAAGGTTATAATTATCTGAATCCCCTCCTTAAATTGGATAATTAGGATCTTACCTGTGGGGTCCTAGATCACTTGGTTCCTGATAAGTAGCCATAGGGTAAGGATTGTGTCTAAGTTATGCTCCCCAATCCACTCTCTAATGGTGGGAAATTCTATTTAGGGATTACATAGTCTATAGTAGCTTTCAAAATCAAGGGGGAAATGTATGATATTTTATTAAAACTATTCTCATAAACTATATAATCTTGCTAAATTTTATAATCCTTGAAAAGATGAGCAAGGACATTGATGTAGTGTAATACCTCATTCTTGGTAGTAGCATGGTGGTGGCTAGTCATCTAGATGGAGAGTAGGTCATTGTATCTATGTAGTATGGTTGAATTCTTTTGTTCCTCACTTATTATGTCTGCCATCTCCTCTATGGTCCATAAGAGCTCACACTAGTTCCCATTCCTAGTGTTTAATGTCACAATATCTAGGTTCATATCCTTAAAGACTCTTTCTTCATTGTTTGAAGTCAGGTATAGCTCTATCTAACCCCTTTATGATTGCCTTAGAGATTCCACAATTATGAAACTTGTAATTACCTACTTGTTGACCATTTTTGCCCAATAGGCCAAAAATCAGTTCCCCCTTTTTTTCATTCTATTCTGAGCCAATACTTTTGAATTTTACATGAATCTTTCCATTTCTACGGCCTCTACAGGTTTTCTACGGACTTCACAAGGACTTCTACGAACCCTGTAGGTGGTCTTTTGGCAGACAAAGAACCAGTTCAAAGAGTGCAAGGTCTTACAAAGCTTCTTTAGACTCTTGTCTAAATAAATTCATAAGGAAAGAAAGCTAAAAGTGGTTTAATGACATGATCTTTCAAAGAGTTAGCATCTTTCAACTATTGAACCATTGAACAAGTTCAATGCTTTGGTTCAATGCTTGGTTCAATGCTTTGGTTCAATGTTTTGGTTCAATGGCTAAGGTTCAAAACCAAAGTCTATTGCTTGGTTCAAGGCCTTGGTTCAATTGGCAAAGTCCATTGCTTGGTTCAATTAGTCAGTTCATTGCTTGGTTCAATCACTTGGTTCAATGCTCTTAGTTCAATTGCCTTGTTTCATCGGCAAAGTTCAATGCTTGGTTCAACGATTAGGTTCAAAGCCTTGGTTCATCATGACAAGTTCAAAGGCTTGTTTTAAAGTGGAGCAATTCAAACAAATGGTGTGTAGTGTTGAACTATTGAACTGTCGAACCGTTGAACCATTTTTTGGTTCAAGTGGTTAGTTCAATCAAGCAGTTCAAAGGAGTGTCCACAAAGCTGAAGGACAAGTGCCCTTGTACAGGGAAATTTTGGGTTTAAGAGCCCTTTTAGAGGGTAGGGATCACTTCAAAGAGGCCACAAAGAAGTGGCTAAGATCTTTCAAAATTTTGTTAAGGCAATGTCATGAATTCTTTCAGACTTTTGTCTGAAGGATTTCCTTCGAAAAAAAAGTCTGAAGGAATTTAGGGAAACCATAGGGAAAAAGCCCCAAAAAAATCCCATGGAAAAAAAGCCCATAGAAAAAGCCCATAAGGAAAGGCCAAATCAAAAAGCCCGCATAAAAGGCTCAAAGGAATTTACCAAGGATGGTGATGTCCCGGAAGCCATCAACTTCAAGAAAATAGATTAGCTGTTATTTTTTAAGTGATGGTAGGTGCATAGACATCAATTTTAAGACAGTGAAATAGCCATTTGCTTTTAAATTGCCTGAGTGCAAACCATGAAAAGAGCCCAAGGAATGCAGTGACCCAATAGAAGACCATCCCCAAGGGCTGAAGGAGTAAGATGAGACAAAGCACAGGAAAAGACAAAGTAGTTTAAGTGGTAAATGGGAGGTAAGTTATTACCAGATGGTCATCAAATGATGAAAATAGTGAGCAAAACAACATGATTTCTCCATTTAGCATTTATGAGGAGATAAATCATAGTCTATTTTCAAGATAAGAGGCACAGTCTATGCTCTCGATTGCCAATGTCAAGATCAGTGATTACATAACATGTTTCCAGTAGGCCTCTTCTATAATAATGACATTAGTAATAGTGACTTCGTCTTCTCGATGCTCTTAGTGCACATGGGCCACTTAAAAAAAGAGTGCCAAATTCTTTCCCAGAAAGTGCCAAGTTCTCTTCCTCTTTCTATATATTATAAAAATTCTCATTTGAGATGCATCCATTCTCTCAGCCTTAAGGCAAAACTCTGCCCAAAAATCTCTCAGGGCTTGTAAGGCAGAACTCTGCCAAATTTTACCTTGAATTAGGACTTAGTATTTTTACCTCTATCTAGACTTGCACTTTAAATTATATTTCTGTGTTATTCTTTTGTGTTAAGTCATTGTCTTTCATTCTTTTCATAGATCGATTATAGCATGTCTAGTGCATTGTGAAGTCTCTTTTTTGTAGGTCTACCAAAAGTGTCTACAGCAAGAATATAGGTACATGTGAATAGGCTATCAAAGTGTGTCTCAGAACACCTTTGCTAGTTCCTTCCTCCCTATATCTCTATAGACCCCTGACTCACTAAAACAGAAGAGTTTCCCATGTTAGATGAAGTGTATGGGCATTTCTTCCTAGTGAAAAGTGTATGTTCAGGCTGGGTGGGTTAATTTTTTTGGTGTATCACCTTTTGGTTTTTAGGCTTAGGTTCTATTTTTAGCATCTCTCTCTCCCTTTTCACCCCCATTTTTTACATTTGTTTGTTAGTAGTAGGATAAACTATGGCCTAAAAGATACATCAGAAGGAGGTAGCCCTTATTTAGAGACTCTCCCCTACAGCTTTGTCGGTCCCATAGGTGAGAGGGGAGTTTCCATTGTTGCGTGTGGAAGGGTGGGAGCTAGGTATCTTGCCATGGTTGCAATCCACTACATCAACACTACTAATGGTTTTCAAGTAGCCTATAGATCAATATGTTCTTTCTCAAATTTTAATTAAACTCCTTTTGGCTCAACTGTGATTAATTCAAGTTCAAATTATGGATTCTTATGGAGGCTAGGGATTTTTCTAAAGCATTAATGGTGATGTAAATTTGGTATTAGAGTCATTCATGTCTCATATTTTATTTAGACCTTTGTTTTTATACCTTTCAATTTTTAAGCACATAAAATCTTTAATTTTGTCATTTTATGCTTGTGTAGCACCTATGTGGTGTCCATTTGGCAAATTTCATGTCATTTTCATAAATTCCTTAATGGAATAATATTTTCCTTCATGTCATCAAATCCTTACTCAAATATCAATGTGGACCTTTGATCATGATCTCAAGGCTTGAGAGTTAGTGGCTACTTTATGTTGATCCTCATGGTTGTGCCACTTGGAGCCTTTTTGGGCCTTCTAGGCTCTTATTTATAGCAAAAATGTGCTTTCCATGTGTTAATCCCATAGGCCGTCATGGTTTTATTAAATAGTATTTGATATCTACAATCCATATAATCACCTCTTATGATCAAGCATAGATAATTAATCCAAATCTAAATAGATATATGCCATTGGTTTGATGGATTAAATGCTTTAGATTCATTGGGTATTTTTTCTTCTTTCAATCATATTTTGTGATGGATAAAGAGCCATTGATCATAAAAAGAGCATGAAATTTAATTATATTCAAGACATAGGAAGGGACTTAGGTTAAATAATTTAGGATAAGGTCTATTTCATGATAATAAACACATCATAAATTTTAGGCTAAAATATTTTCACATAAGTTTTTAGAACACATATAAAAGGGACCCAGGATAAATATTTTTATTCTAAATTTTATCTCATGTTGATAAACATGATGTAAAATTTATGTTGAAATTTTTAGGCTAAGTTTTAGAATGAACCTACATAGGGGTGTAAATGATATGTGGTCCAAATGCAAGTTTTTAACCTAAGGTTTTATCATATCAATGAACATGATAAAATATTAGGTTAAAAGCATTTTAAGCTAAGTTTTATGTCATAAGGACTATATAAAATCATAAATACATCATGTATATAAATCAATCTTGAATCGGATGGGATAGAACACACCTACACCTTTGATTGGGGAGCATACAATTATTAAGCAAGAGCATGACTAATGTGAGGATCCACTAGACTTGATTAGGGGATCACTTATCACAAAAAATCATGTGAGGTAGGGTTCCAAAGCCTACAGTCTAACACAATCACATGACAACCCTAAAATATTCCTATGATTTAATATTTAACTAATTTAATAACAATAAAAGTAAATCTAATTTAGTGTACACCAAAGTTTGTGGCACAAAGTGGGGGTTATAAACAAAACAAATAAAGTAATAAAATAAACATGTATTAGAAGACATATAATCACATCAATGTATACAAAATCCTAGTACATGGAAGAGAAGAATACAAATGCAATATTTATCTATTCTTACAAAGGAGGAATAAAGTTAGGAATACTTACCTTTGAAGATGAGCCTGCCAAGCCTCAATCTCCCCCTTGACCAAGGTGATTTTCAAGATATTGTCATGGTATGTAAGGATAACTAAGATAAATCATCTCTAGGATACACAACCTATCCAATCATCTAAAATACTTATCCATAAGATGAGATTAGAGCTCCAAAGAAACTATTAAACCCTAAATATTTATTCCCCAAGTGGAATGGTCAATAGGTAAATATTTGTTTGTACTTACTCACTTAATTATTATCTCTTATAAAAGGTGGTAAATGACCTTATATATATATATAGTATTATCTTATCCTAAAATCATTCAAGAATGTTGGATGTGCTAAGCTAATCCAGTTGACCTAACATATTTTTGGATCTAACTCTCTAGGTTTATGTTAGGTCAGTCGAGAGGCCAACAAAACAAAAGAGATAAAGGTCCCTAAACTATGCTAGGTCAACTTGGTCAACCTAGTACAATCGATAGGTCAAAATGGTGCTAAGGAAAGAAATGAAGGATAAAACATAGAAAATTTTAAGAATAGGTAAAACTAAGAAGAATAATATTGGGTTTATTCTTTTTAGGATGCTAGTGTGTGGATGACAAGTGGAAAAAAGAATAACAATCTTATGAAGCACCAATGGTCTACCCACCACTTTCCCATTGTACCCCTTAAGGCATACACTTAGAGAGATTGAGATGTGATATGTTCTTATAAGATATGAAGTGTTAGTAATTAATAATTTTTTTGAAAATATTATGTGTATACATATGCCCTAGTCGAAGCTCATCACATGTCATGTAAGTGCAACATGGGATGCTGCTTTAGAAGAAAACATGATAACACATAACATTGATGCAAAGTATGATACAATAATTAGAAAATAAGATAAATGAAAGAGTATAATTGAAAAACATATACCTTTAGCTTACTTTAGTGTCATAGATAAAGAAGTAGCCTATAAGAAATGAAGGTTTCTAATGTAGAGTACATTACGTGAACCTGTAGATGTTAGTGCAAAAAATAGCCAAAAATCAAAAATTTTGGAATATAGGCATATAATAGTGAAAAATAATCTCTACATCATCATGATTGTAATTTATTTTACATTTTTTAAAATAGATGAGCAGACACAGAGATAGAGGTAAAACAAGGATTTTGCCTAAAAATAAATGAAATAATTAAGTTGATAAAAAGTGTTTTTAAATGGGAAAAAGAGAATTCATTTGGCATTTTGAATTGTGAAAGAGAGGAAAGAGAGATCTAAGACCAAACAATGATAGGATGGTGAGGGACTGACATGATAGAAGAGGAAGACACCTATAGGTAGCAACAAGTGCACTACAGGTATGCAACTATGGATCTTAAACCAATTTTTGAAATTTTATGTTGAATTAAGTGACTTTTTTATTATATTTTATCTTTAGCATTTATATATGTCAAAATGTATCAAACTTAGATTCTAAGGGTAACAAATAGGAATATGGGAAATTGGTTTAAAGGGTTTAGGAAGAACTTGAGTGAAATGCACATTTTGTGAAAAATGTACTAGGTCAGCACACATAATGCACTAGGTTAACCTAGTAGGATAAAATTGGGTAGCATCTATATGGTCGACCTAGTAGGTATGGATCAACCTAGTGTAATCTACAGGTTGAAAATCTAGAATCGAGTAACTAGTTTGTAAGGGCTAGAATAAAAACTTAATACTAGGGAGGAGAAGATAAGAGGGTTCACTAAGAATTTGATGTCAACTATGACAAAAATAGGGAAATTTTGGTCAAACTAGGTTGACCAAGGAACCAAAATAAGCATGAAAATGTGTGTACAAAGCTGAAAGAGAGCTAGAATGACCTGAAATGACCAAAAGAGGGAAAGAGGGACCAAGTAAGCTATAAATAAGAGAAATTAAATAAAATGAATAAGGTAAAATAAATTAGGATTATTTTTAATTAAAATTTGTAAAAATGATGTATAAAGAATGTATTGTGATTATACATGACATGGAGGAACTAATAGATCCTTTGTTATTTCTTGGTTGTCGAGATGATCAAGATTTTGGAGGTTGGTGGACATGTCTTGGTTACTAGATTTTTTAAATAGATAGATAGATAGAGATCAAGATAGGTTGGTAGCCATGGGTCTCAGAGGTATATCTGATATGTGTAAGATCTCCCTTAATTATAACCTATTAGTCATGTTCTTGGGATGCTTTGAATGATTGATTAACACCTTTAAATGGGAGGTGGATAGGGATGTGATAGAGGTGGGTATCACACTATAGGATGTCCATACAATCCTTAGGCTTCCCATAACATGAGCACTACTGAATACAGGGACACTAGATAGCTTAAAGGAGAGGAAATCTTTAGCTATGTGGGATATAGGCTTAGAGATGATATTGAGAGGATGGAGAGTCAGTAGGGATGATGTGTATATATCATATATTCTAGACCTCTAGAAGGTGGTGATAGGATTTTTAACACAATAAGTGCTCTATCATAAATTGAATTGTAAGGTATCAAGGTATTATCACAACTTATGACAATAGGTGGAAGAGTGATTATCTATCCCATAGAAGCAACATATATGCTTATGAGTGGCTTTAGGAACACTCACAAAAGGAGGTAAAATAAGAGTGAAAGAAGCTGAAGAGGACTCATCAGCCCATTTTATGGGCAAAGGAGCCATCTTAAGTAGTAGAATAAAACCATCATCAAGGGAGGATGATGATGAGGAAGGAGTGTAACTAGGCTCAATAAGAAGATCATTAGGATGAAAAGTAGGAAGAGGATTAACAATAGTAGGAGAGAAAACAATTTTAACTATAGTGGAAAAAGGAACATGTTTAGCTATAGTTGGCCTTACTAAAGGAGGGTTAGGATTTGTAAAAGTCTAAGGAGAACTACCATAGGTGTGGAAAAGCAATAATTTCTAGTTAGATCATGATCTAAAAGCATGGTCCTAAGTGGCTCCTCAATAATTAGAGGTATTGGCACCATCTCTACCTTGTGATAAAGAGGGAAAATGCAAGAATTAGGAAATATAAATGAAAGAGAATGATGAGATGCATGAAAACACTCATGTAAATAAGAGTGATAAAAAAAATATTGGCATCACAAGCCTAGATAAGGTAGCCTAAAGAGGATCATATAAAAAATAGACACCATCATAATATGGAGTATGAATATCGATGAAAAAGGTTACAATGACCTTCTCATCAGAGGAAGCTTGGTGAATAGAGTGCCTAGTTTTGGATAAAACTATGGGAATGTCATCATAAGTAGGTTTGTGAGAATGACACAATAATGAGGTAGGAAGCTATGAAATGAGATGAAGTGAGAGATTAGAAGTTTTGATATTTAAGTTAATCTCATTTGGCTCATCATCATCAAAAGTATAAAAGGCTGGGAGGAATGTTATTAATGAGATCATGATGCCCATTTTAACCTCTAGTTGAGTTGATCAAAAATTTTAGATGTTATGACTCATGGAATAGAAAACTAGGCAAAGGCTTAAGAGTAGGAATCTTGAAAACACCATGATCTTGGAATTATTCAAAATACAAAGGGTTAGTATCTCCTTGAATCCTGTAAATGGCTCTATCATGAGGAAATTTAACACATTGGTAGGTGAAATATGTGATAGCTTGCATATGATGAGTCCACGTCCTACTAAGAAAGATGTTATATGAAAGGGGAAAGTTAAATATCATTACGTTCACATGAATGGTGATAGGTAGAATGTTAATGGGAAGCCACACACACCCTAAGGGAGGCATTTGAATTTTATCATATCCTTGGTATGTGATGTGTGTAAAGTTGAGATTACATTCATAATATCTAAGAGTCTTAATGAAATCAAGGGAAGTGACATAGGTACTAGAACCCTCATTGATCAAGGCTTGCTTAACTTGGATATCACCAATTTAGATGCTAATAAATAATGGAGGATAATTTATACAAAGTAGAATCTCATATAGAATCATATATTCTATGGTAAACCATAAAGAAATAAAAGTGTCTTTGGTTTCATCAATAGACATCTCTTCACATTATTATAAGATACTATCCTTAGATCTAGATAAAGTGGCCTCCCATCTTGCTAGAGGAGGGTGAGGAATATTCATATTGAATAAGATTTGCATGAGGTAGTTTCTATGACATGGATATGTCCTCCTAAGTTTAAGGAAGGGTATCTAAGATGGAAGATTAGTGAGTTTTGCAATGGGATCCCAATCATCATAACCCATAAGGATATTATTAGATATAGGTGCATAATGATTAATAAAATATTTAGAGGGTGGATTTGAAGAGAATTGAAATTTATGTTGATAAGAATGATAAGGTTAAGTATAAGGTTATAAATCATTTGGTGATGAAGAAGTATCTAGTTTAGAGTGATCTTGAATTTTGGAAGAAGAAGTGTTCATAAAAATTGGATTATCATTAGTATTAAAAGATGATGGGAGAGAAGTAGAAATAGTATGGGATGTGTCATCCAAGGGATAATCATAAATCAGATCATCAAAAGAAATAAGATCTTCTAGCCACAACTCATATAAATGAGTTGGAGAAGAATCATGGATAACATGATATGTATTATGGGAAGGATGAGTGTAGATAGGTTGTGAATCAATGAAATACACCATTCTTGACATATTGGTAATGCTAACCACATTCTTTATGGAATTTAGTTCATTAAGACTTTTTATGTTATTGGTGGAAGAAGTGGGCTTATCTTGACCTTCTTGGATTGGTTGATGATTAGGTAAGGGGTGTTTATAGATAGATAAATAAGTGTTTTCTTGATTTAAGGATTGAGTTTTATCATGTGATTTATAGTATTTGAAATCAATATCATTGGCTTGTTGATGCTTATAGATAATGGAATCATGATCAAAATTTGGGCTAAGAAGAAATTCCATAGCTAAATTTTTAAGTTGTCTACAAGTCTCATGAGAGTGACCCTATCTAGCATGAAACAAACAAAACTTATTAGGATCATACCATGATTTCATATGTTTAATAAGGTTAAGGCCTCATGAAAGAGGCCTAAGTAGACATTAAATCAATTCTATCAAGGATAAATGTTTATGGACATTAATGTTATTTATTGAGAAATAAGGAATAGTGTATTATTAAGAAGGAGTTGGTTATGAAGAAGGGTAGGAACAACATCTTGAACATTATGAATGGTGTCAAATGAATTAATAATACCATCATCTATAATATTGTGGTTTTTTTTCTTTACTAATAGGTGAGGGACCATGGAAGGTTGGGTGGCTCAAACTAGCAAATAAGGAAATCTTATCTTTTGGCTTGATTGATATCTTCCTTTAAGGTACGTGGAGAAAGGGTATGGACTTGATATTGTAATTTAAGAAATAAAGCATTTGTAAATAGATGAAATAGATTGTCATCTACCATGTTATGTTCACATTTATTTGACAAAGTCTTACATCACTTAAAAAAGGATTGGGAAATTTCATTTTCATTTTGTTTTCAATTGATGAAATGGGCCAAAGTATTCTTTGGAAGATCACTAGTTTGAAATTCCTGCACTAAAGCATTTACTAAGTCCTCTAAACTAGTGATAGAGTGTGCTCCAAGTTGATTATACCAATCCAAATCATCACCCATGAGGGTTTTGGCTAAGATTTTTATAGAGGTGGATGTATTTATCTTAACCCAATCCTTGTAAAGGTTTACAAATCTCTTGAGGTGAAGAGTAGGATTGATTGATCTATTATAATAAATTTTAGGTGTTATACCTCCAATGTCAATGTTAGGAATTTTGGTGATAAGAGGTTCATTTTTTAAATTCTTGATTACTTTATTGACCAATTGAGGTTAATGAATGAGATTACCTTTACAATCTCAAAGAGGAAGAGGAGGAAAACTTTGGTTATGTGTGCCCCAAGTTATTAGTCAAGGATTAGATTGAAGTTTAAGAAGGTGGTTTTGCATTCACATCATTTGATTCATAGTATGATGTTAGAATGTGTTCATTTGATTAAATTTTATAATAATAGTTGATGTGTTTGATTAGTGTTATTATAATAAGTAGTATTTGTGTTTTTGTTGGTGTTAGTGGCTTGGGTACCACTATTAGTGTTGATATGAGGTTCATAAGAGCTATGAGAAATTGAGGCACTAGTGGAAAAAATTTCTTGTGAAGCAAAATATGGACTAGTAATGGTTGAGAGGAAATAAAAATAGAGTCATGGGTGCCTTAGGTAGAAAAAAATCACTATTGGAAGTATTAAGGATAGTGAATCTTATGAGAGGCCCACTAGATGTAGAACCTACCATGTTAGTTGAGATACTAGGCATGGAGGTTGAGGAAGTTAAAGAAGAAGATATCATGGCATAAGGAGTTAAGATTAAAGGAAGATGTTGAGAAGCAAATAAATTAGTACCCCCAAATCCATGTGAGAAGTGGGAGTAGGAGAGTGAGGTTCTTCAACTTGAAAAATAGAGTCATGGGTGCCTTAGGTAGAAAAAAAATCACTATTGGAAGGATTAATGATAGTGAATCTTATGAGAGGCCCACTAGATGTAGAACCTACCATGTTAGTTGAGATACTAGGCATGGAGGTGGAGGAAGTTAAAGAAGAAGATATCATGGCATAAGGAGTTAAGATAAAAGGAAGATGTTGAGAAGCAAATTAATTAGTACCCCCAAATCCATGTGAGAAGTGGGAGTAGGAGAGTGAGGTTCTTCAACTTAAAAAATAGAGTCATGGGTGCCTTAGGTAGAAAAAAAATCACTATTGGAAGGATTAAGGATACTGAATCTTATGAGAGGCCCACTAGATGTAGAACCTACCATGTTAGTTGAGATACTAGGCATGGAGGTGGAGGAAGTTAAAGAAGAAGATATCATGGCATAAGGAGTTAAGATTAAAGGAAGATGTTGAGAAGAAAATAAATTAGTACCCCCAAATCCATGTGATAAGTGGGAGTAGGAGAGTGAGGTTCTTCAACTTGATAGCTAATCATGAGGTTATATATGGTGGAAGGATTCTTCCCTCTATGTTGAGGTAATGCTATGATAAAGAAGATCATTTCAAGAGTATACTCTAACTGAAGTTGATCCTCTAAGAGAAGAGGAGGGTTTTTATATAGAGGGGTATGAGGAGGGGTCCTATAGTTCATTGTGTGGGTTGTAATATGAACATTACTAGCATTTACAAAAGGATCCCTACTTTGTCTATGGGATACCCTATTAGGATTGGTGAATTCCATCATGTCTATTGACTAAACTTTAGTATTATCACCAAACATAAAGTCCATGATGAAAGAAAGAAACGTACGATGAGAAAGCACAGATTTAAAAAGTGACTAAAAATAGTACTAGGTCTACTTGGTTGACCTAGTGAAAAAATAAGGGTTATAAAACTGTACAAGGTCCATAAGGTTGACCTAATTTAGTGAAAAATGACTATTAGAAAGAGGTAAATGTGTTGTAAATAGTAATAGGTCAACAAGGTTGACCTAGCATAGTGTATAGGGGTTGAAAAAGATATAGGGTCAATAGGGTCAACCTAGTACAATAGATAGGGAAGAAAAGAAATTTGATAACAAGTTATGAATTAAATCAAGATAATTACAAGTAATGTAATAAAGTAATAAGTACTGAAAGGGAAACAAATAGTCAATTTAATTTCCACTAGCCAATCTAACTGATGGACACAAAGCAAAATTTTGCACTAACACTAGCTAATGCAAGCTTTTGCACACACACAATTGATTAAAGATCAATAAAACAAATTGAAAGTAAGGATACCTACATGGTCAAAATAGAATTTTGATTAGATTATTAATAATTATTTTAAGTGTGAAAGGGATATTGGCTATAAGTAAGGTACTAGATAACAATCTCTAGATAGTTTCAGGTAAGTTTAGGATGAAAGGGACTATAATGGTAATGATATAAGATTGGTATTAGGGCCTAACCCATCACTTCACACACCATATCAATAAGGGTAATGGGTTTTTAGTAAAAATATACCATTAACCATGCTTTATACTTGACCAAAGCATCAAGTCAACTTCCTCCTTGATGATGAAATCTAAGTAGGTATAACTAGGTAGTCAAATGTTTAAATTCTAGTTGATGTTTATGTAGTTTGATCATGTGTGAAAAATAATAAAAATATTGAAACCAATCAATTAATTGAAAATCACCTAATTAGAGTATGTAAACTATTCTAAGTATGCAAGCAATAAAAGAGAAAGTGTGAACTAATTACTAGCATGCAGAGATTAATTCCAACTTTGAAATAAGGTATAGTGAAGACACTTTAGGCACAAAATACAAAAAATGGTTGATAGGCTTGATCCTATACTACTGAAAGCAAGGTCTAGAAAACCTACTAGTTCAACCAAGTTGACCTAGTTTTTTTGACAACATATAGAACATAGAAGTAGGTTGACCATGTCCATCTAGTTGATTATGAAGGGGTAGTTTTGAGGATTGTAAAATTGAAAGGAAATACAAAAAGATAAAGATAAAAAGAATTAAAGATTGACCTTGATGAATTAGGGATGAAAATGAAGGAGATTTTTGATTAAGAACCTTGGAGAAAATTGGATAAATCTACAAAACTGAGTTAAACTAGTCAACCATGCTATACAAAAACCTATTAAAAAGTAGCTAAAATGTACTAAGTTTACCTAGTCCATCTATTAGGCTAAACTAGAAGTTTGAAAAGTGTTTAAACATGTAATAGGTAAAGCTAGTTGCTCTAGTTGTCTTGAACAAAAGTTTTTAAGTTTTGGAACCTGTACTGGGTCGAATTGGTCAATCTAGTTGCTTGTTCCTACAAACCTACAGATAAAGATAAATAGTTGGGTCAATAAGGTTGATCCAACATAGTAAATATATGATCAAAATAATTATGAATATAAATGAAATAAGTGAAATAAATCTTGCAAGTGTTTGATTCATGTCAGGTTCACTAGAATGTATGTAATAAAAAATGCATCATGCCCATAAATCAATCCTAGATCAAATGGCATAGAGCACACCTACACTTGTGATTAGGGAGCATAAGATTATTAATCAAGAGCATGACCAATGTGAGGATATTCTAGACCTAATTATGGGATCACTTGTCACAACACATTGTGTGAGGAAGGTTTCTAAAGCCTACAGTTTAACATAATCACACAACCCTAAAAGAGTCTTATGATTTAATATTTCACTAATATAATAACAATAAAATTAAATCTAATCTAGTGTGCACCAAAGCTTATGGCATAAGATATTGGGATATTTATGTTATATGTGTTTTCATTGATTTCAAATGGAAATATTGACGATAAAGTGGTATGTGATGTTAGTAAAATGGAGCATAGTGGCATAGTGTGCTTAGTACAATGTGATACTTGCATGGATGTGTATAGGTTTCCTAGGTGGATGTTATATGTCTGAATGGAGCTTTTTATGATGATTTTTGAATTTTTATTTATGTTTTCAATGCTCAAGGGTTGTCTTCATGTCACCTTCATGAGGTTTGGAGGTCAGGTTATGCCTTGTTGGCTTGATCATGCATGGTTGCCTATGGGGTTTTGAGATCTATGGATTGTATGACATGGTAAGGATATTAGTATGTTTTTAATATACATTCTAGATATTTATATGGTGATAATAGGTTAGGTTTATGATTTTCAAGAGGTGACAAGTGTTCTACATGACAACTTGGCTATTAGCCTAGTTGGCCTAAGTGGGCTAGTAAGGCTTTGTGAAGGGTCAACGGATGCTTTTAGAGTGTTTAAGATTATATCTACATGAAAAATTATAAAATATGATTTTTAAAGTGTATTTACCAATTCATAGGTCAAAGTTTGAAGTAAAAGTCAAAAAAGGATCTTATGGCTTCAAGAGGTGCTAAAAAGGTGTCTAGTGAGCCTGATAAGGACTTTATTATGTTTTTTAGCATGTGCACAATATTCATGGGGATATGATACTTTTTTAAATGTTGGGGAGGGTCCCTAAGAATATTATCCAAGAATTATTTCATATACTAAGGTCATATCCTGTATGAATGATCATTAAGAAGCTAAGCAAGTTTTCATATGCAAAAACCCTAGTCTTAGACATGATAGAGAATGTATTGATGGTTTAGGATCATAATTGATTAGGTGATCAAATATTATTACTATATATTTTATAGGACTCCTTCAAGTTTTTGAGAAAGTATTTTTGGTCTTTTCATAGTGTGTGGGTCCCATAGAAAATGGGTTGTTAATAGTATTCTTATTTCTGAAGAAGATTTCTATGAATGACCAAATGATATAATGGATGATTGTTGAAGCTTAGGAATTGTCCAAAATATCCATGAAAATTTTTAGTGAAATTCATCTTTTTGTGTCAAATTTATATAAGGTTAAAGTTGACTAATTGATATGAAGGAAATGGTGTCTTAAGTAAGAAAGAGTGATCAGAGTAAAAAGAGGAATTGGAAGGCCTAATCACTAAATAAAAATTGGTATGATATCCTTGAGGTGTTTTAGGGTATGTATTTCCTCTACCCATGAAATTATTATTGTTTCTATTCTCTTGGAGATGATTTAATGGTTGACTCATAGTTGACCATGATGGTTTTGCTACCAAATAGAACCTATTTTGGATGATTGAGTTTATTTACAAGACAAATGGTTAGATCAAGTGTTCTTGATGATTGGAGAGTGTTGAGGATATTTGGAATATATTTTTTAATTATTTTTAAGATTTTACTAATCTTTATTTAGTAAAATATAGTCACATAAGTGGTGATATGCTTTATTTGTGAGGTGTTTGTGATATGAGTTCTTGGTATGGTATAGAAAGCTTGTGCAGAGAATCATGGACAAGATTAAGGGACATGAATAATTATTCCTGAGATATTATAAAGTGATATTTTTTACCATAATAGTGAATAATATATATAAAATGTGATTTATGCCTTTTGGGTGAGAGAATAAAGATAGGCAGACAAGTGTGTGTGTTGTTATTTGAAGACCTTGTCCAAAGTTTGTTGATGGTCTTGGTGACCAATGTTTTTATGAGTTTGAGTAGAGAAATATGTTATTATAATAATCATAATTTTATGATTCTATTGATTATTTTTACCATATTTATGAGTCTATATTTGAATATAAGAAAAATATTTGTGAGGGGTTATTTACTTATGCTGAAGAGATAGCTTGGTGTTGGTGACTTGTGTGACGTTTAAAACTTGAAGAAGAGTGTACATGTATGGTTTCTCAATTAGATATAGAATCAATTAGTGTTCAATAATTGTTAATTGGATAGGTGTTTTATTGGTACCCAACATCTTAGGCAAGTTTGTGCTTGTCAACTTTAGGGGTTGGTGATCCTTGTGAAGTGGGTGCTTCACTAAAGCCTCTTGTTTGATCCATATTTATAGGATAGTAGTCCATTTTTGTTGTAGGCTTGAGAGTGGGTTTTCTACCCCATGAGGGTTTCCCATATAAATCTTTATGTAATGGTTTGATTCATTCTTGTTCTTTAATTCATCTATCTTGCATATTGATATGATTGGTTAAGTAGCTTGAAGAGTTGGGAATTGTATTGCAATATTGTTTAACCACTGATTCACCCCCTGATCTTAGTGGTGTGTACCTCCATCAGTTGGTATCAAATTAGGTCCTTTTAAGGCTTAACATCTTGAAAGGTGATTCTAAGATACAATGGAAAGTCAAGGAATGCAAGGTGGTTTCTCTTCCAAACAAGCTCCATTGTTTAATGGTTCTAACTATAAATTTTTAAGTTCAAGAATGCATACTTTTATCATGGCTCTTGGATTTGATATTTGGTAGATTATTTTTGATGGATATGTTGTTCCTAATATTTCTCTTAATAGTGATACTAATAATAAACTATTTTAAATCAATTCAAAGGCTATGAATTCTATTTATAGTGGTATATCAAATATTGAGTTCTCAAATGTCATTCACTTTCAAACAACCAAGGAGATGTGGACTAAGTTGTAGATAATCTATGAAGGAGACTCAAAGGTCAAGCTATCAAAATTACAAACTTTTAGAAGATAATTTTAGATTCTCAAAATGAAGGAGGAGGATTTTGTGGTATCCTTCTTGAATAGAGTGGATGATGTGGTCAATATGATTAGGGGTCTTGGAGAAGATCTCAAAGAGGATGTTGTTGTTCAAAAGGTCTTAAGATCTCTATCTTACAGGTTTGAGTCTAAGGTATCTAAAATTGAGGAAATTCATGATCTTACACTAATGAAGGTGGATGATCTCTATGGATCTCTCGTTGATTATGAGATGAGGATAAATGAAGACAATCCTTCTAATAAGGATATTTCTTTCAAGGTAGAGAACAAGCCCAAAGAAAAGAAGACACAAAGTAACGGGTCTCAAGGAAAAATTTTTGTATTAGATGATATATCTGATGATGATTTAATTATTTTGTTTTCAAGCAAGTTGAAGAATGGATCAGGAAAGTATAGAGGTAAGCTCCCTTTTAAGTACTTCAACTGTGGTGAAGTAGGTCATTTTATAAACAAATATCCTTAGAAGCATAAGAAAGATGATGATGAGGATCAAGCATAAGGTAAAAAATGTTTCAATTCTAATAGAAATAATATATCATTTAGAATGTTTGATAACAAAATAAATTTCTATAAGGACAAAATTAATCTATACACAAATATGGATGATAGTGACTTAGAAGTAGGGGATGATAGTCAATCTGATAATAGTCATAATGAAAGTGAAGATGAGGATGATGAAGTTATTTTCATGGCACTCAAATCAGAAGATGAAGGTGATTATTCATATCAAATTAAAGGAAACTAAAGTGGATTAGATGAAGAAGATGAGGAAGACATTCTAAACTACTAGAGTGAACTAAATATTTATCTTCAATATTTGAAAATTGAAATAGAGGCATGTAAAGGTTTGAAGGCCAATTTGAAAGACTATGGAGTTCAATTCAGTATTTTTAGGCTAAGATAACTAAAGACAATAGGGATCATGAATAAGAAATCATGTTATTAAATTCCAAATTGGATTCTATATCCTCAAGCCTAAAAGGTAAAGAAGAAGAGTGTTCCAAGTTAATTACAAAAAATAATTTTTTAAATGTTGAATTGGAGAAAGCTTTGAGTAAGGATAAGTCTTTTTCCAAGTTAAAAAAAATACAAATGATATTGATAGTATATTGATGAATAAAAAGTCTTCAAGTGATATAACAGGTCTAGGTTTCATTGAGAAGCCATTAGTAGTATCTCAAACAAAAGAGAAAAGCATTAAAGAGGAGAAAGACAAACCTAAAAAAATTAATACCCAGGTTGAGGGTGTTAGCTCCAATAAGGTAAGATAGCCTAATGCCATAAAGTATTTAAACTTTGATGTATACTATAATTTTTGTCATGAGTTTTGTCATAAGGCCAATGATTGCAAGATGAAGGCTAAGAAAATAAATATACCTAATCCTATCAATGAGATAAAATGCTTCAAGTGTTTGGATATGGGACATTTAGCTAATCAATGTCCAAAGATGATAAAGCAAGGTGAGTCTACTCCTAATAATATAACATGTTTTAATTGTCAAAGGACTGATCACTTAGCCAAATTTTGTCAATATCAAAGAAGGATTGCATGTTTTGAGTGCAAGGGATTTTATCATATTGCTGAATTTTGTAAGATAAAGGGGGCTCTTAATCAAGTCAAAACCAATCAATCTCTAAGTTTTCAAGAGAGGAAAAACAAATTCTTATATAGGCCAAAGGAAGAAAAGAAAGTTATAGTTGATATGTCTAAATATTAGGATTGTGTGTTTTCAAAGGTGGAGAGTGTTTCTTTCATTTCAGAATTTTCATTATCTGCTCATGTTTTTAATGAAGAGATCAAAAATAATGAGAAGTTAAAAAAGGAAGACAAAGATAGCCTTAAGATAAGTATGGATCATTCTATAATTGTAGATGATGATATTCACTATACAGATCAATTATTGATAGACTTTTAAAAAGACAATTAAGTTGATAATGTAGATCAAGACATGGCGGAATCCTCATTTGTTGCCTACTCAAGTCTAAAAGAGGAGGAGGAATTTTCAAAAATAGAAGAGTTAGTCACATGCAAGTTAAATAAGGATAAGACTATGTTGACCAAAGAGGAAGAATAATATGAGAAGATGTGGGCCACTCCAAGGTTCACACTATTCTAAAGTAGTCTTGAGGGATTTGATCTCTCTATCTATGCTTCATAAGAGACTCCTGTAGATGAAGAAGCATGATTATTTGGCTGAAAGGTATGTTTAGGACTTATGGTCCTAAAATGTCTTTTTAATCAATTTTTGATGGATTGGTTGAGTGGTGTTTTGAATAGCAATTATGAATCTATTTATTTGACGTCATGAGGAAGATTGTCATGAAATATTCTCAAGTGGTTTGAGGTCTTGATGAGATCAGATATGTGTTTTATGGTCAAAATTTTGAGTTGACCATTTTTGGCAGTGATGATTTCCTAAAAAGTGCCAAGATAGCCTATATAGTGTTCTAAGGTGGATAAAATCTTGATAATGGGTGATTCAAGTTGTATTTGATATTTCAAAGTAGGAAAGATGGTTTGGAGATGCTAATGAGGTACTCATATGTGATTTTGACCGTTTGGTCAAGGTGTCTACTATAGATAATGAACTTGTATGTCTAGTTTGCTTAGTTTCAAAGGTAATTTAAAGAATGAAGATGTATCATGAAGTGTTTTATACTAAATAAGGTTTAAACATGTGTTTTAGACATGTTTGAAGTGGTTTAATAGGTGGATGAAATATTTTGTGCCAGGTAGAGCATTTTGAGTGGTCACTGGCTTCTCTTCTCAAGAACATGTGTTTGGTGGTGTAAAGGAAGTCATGGTTCCCAAAGTTATGGAGGCTTTAAATTTGGAATGTAAGATATATTTTATTGTCTCTAGGTGTGGTATCTAGTTCAAGTGTCTATGTTGACTTGAGGTTGACTTTTGATCAACTGTTGCTTTGAAGGCCTAATGATTTGGGCATGTTTGGAAAAGTGGTCAAAATTTGGATTTGGAGATTGGAAGATTTAAAATTAGTTGAATGGGCCAAATGGGTATCTGAATCATCTTTTACAGTGGTCTGGAAGTGAGTATATTTCACATTATTCATGTTTTAGCTCACTAGGAGGTCCAATTAGCTAATAGGCTAAAGAAGGAAGTATGCTAAGGAGGATGAGTTGGAGGATCATTATTGGCATGCCTAAGGGTGTATGATAGTGTTATTAAAATATAGAGTTTCATGGCTTGAATTTATTATTACAAAAACTTATAAGGTTTACAATGGCCAAATAGGGCTACAAGGGGTCTAAGTAGGCCTAGTGGATAAATTGAGCAATTTTGTGATATCTTTCCAAAGAAGATTAGCATTTTTGGTTCTACTTGAGCATTTTGTCCTATTATAAATGTGTTATAGGTATGGTTTTCTGATTGGAGTGCTTTTGTTATTCTATATGGTGCCTTGTGAATCATAGTAAGTGAGCTTGTATGGTGCTTTGTTACTCATGTTATTATTTGAGTTGATGGTAGTAGTTATTGGATATCATATATGGATTAATTGGTTATGTAGACAAAGGGGGAGTCATCAAAGTGGAGCAAGGTCCTAGGTGGAGCTATGGTGCCTTCTAAATTGATGACATGTCCAAGGATCTTGATAGTTTACAAACCAATATGAGGATTTTTCATGATTGGAAAGTTATTTGATGGTATTCAAGGAGTGATTCAGTTTAGAAATCATAGGGGGAGCCTTCCTCAGTATATTCAAAATGTGAGTCTTGCATAATTTTGGCTTTGAAAACATTTTAGATTCTCTGCTTCATCATTGTGAGTCTATTTTGTCATTTTGGCAAAGGGGGAGAAGGATTTGGTATGTTACCATTAATGACAAAGGGGGTAAATATTGGGATATTTATGGTAGATTTTTTGTCATTAATTTTAATTGGAATTGGTGATGACAAAGTGAACTATGACGTTAGTAAAATGGAGCATGGTGGCATAGTGTGCTTAGTACAATGTGATACTTACAAGGATATGCATAGGTGTCTTAGGTGGATATTTTATGGATGAATGAAGCTTGGTATGATTATGTTTGACTTGTTCTTAATGTTTTATATATTCAAGGATTGTCTTCATGTGGCCTTCATGAGGTTTGTAGGTCAGGTTATGCCTTGTTGGTTTGATCATGCATGGTATCCTATGGGTTTTTTAGCTCTATGGATTGTATGACATTGTAATGATCTTAGTATACTTGGAATATACGTTTTAGACATGTATAAGATTCTAAGAGGTCAAGTGTATGATTTTAAAGAGGTGATAAGTGTTCTACATGATAGCCTGGCTATGGGCCTAATTGGCCTAGGTGGTCTAGTGAGGCTTTATGAAGGGTCAAAGAGTTATTTAAATGTGGTTAAGATTATATCCACATGGTAAATGATCATATAGAAGTATTCAAGTTAATTTAACATGTTATATAAAAGTTGAAGTAAAAGTTAGAAAAAAGATCCTATGGCTTCAAGAGGTGCTAGAAAGGTGTCAAGTGAGCTCGAATTTCTTGTGTTTGTTAAAATGTGTAGGGTCTACATGGGGAGTTTATCCTTTTGGATATATTTTTAATGGTCCCTAAGAATATAATATAATCTTTATTTCATATACTAAGATCCTATCTTTTATGAATGATCATTAAGAAGCTAAGTAGGTTTTTGTATTAAAAAACCCTAGTATTAGACTTGATAGAGAAGATATTGATGGTTTGGGCTCAAAATGGATTAGGTGATAAAATATTATGATTATATGTTGAATATGACTCCTTCAAGTTTCTAAAAAAGTATTTTTGGTCTCTTCATAGTGTGTGGGTCCCACATAAAATGGGTTGTTAACAATATTCTTATTTTTTAGGAAGTTTTCTATGAATGACAAGATGATATAATAGATGATTGTTGAATCTCAAGAATTTTCCCAAATAGCCATGAAATTTTTTATTGAGATTCATCTTTCTATGTCAAATTTATATAAGGTTAAAGTTGGCTAGTTGATATGAAGGAAATGGTGTCTTAAGTAAGAAAGAGTGATCAGAGTGAAAAGAGGAATTGGAAGGCCTAATTAGTGAATAATAATGGGTGTGATATCTTTGAGGTATTTTAGGGGATGTATACCCTATATTCATGAAATTATTATTTTTTTAGTCTCTTTGATATGATTTAATGATTGACTCATAATTGACCATGATGGTTTTGCTAGCAAAAGGAACCTATTTTAGATGATTGAGTTTGTTTACAGGGTAGATGGTTAGATCAAGTGTTCTTGATGATTGGAGAGTGTTGAGGATATATTGAATATATTTTTTTAGTGATTTTTAATTTTTTTAATAATCTTTATTTATTCAAATATAGTCACACAAGTGGAGCTATGCTTCATTTGTGAGGTGTTTATGATATGAGTTCTTGGTGTGGTATAGAAAGCTTGTGTAGAGAATAATAAATGACCTTGAAGAACATGAATAGTTCTTCCTAAGATATTGTAAATTGATATGTCTAACCATAATATTGAATGGTATATATACAAGGTGATTTATGCCTTTTGTGTGAGAGAATAAAGCTAGACAAGCAAGTGTGTGTGTTGTCATTTGAAGACCTTGTGCAAAGGTTGTTGAGGGTCTCAGTGACCAATATTTGTATGAGCTTGAGTAGAGAAATATATCATTAGAATAAACATAATTTTCTAATTATATTGATTATTTTTATCATATTTATGAGTGCATATTTTAATATAAGCAAAATATTTGTGAAGGGGTTATTTGCTTGTGTTAAAGAGATAGATCAGTCTTGGTGACTTGTGTGAAGTTGTAGACATGAAGAAGAGTGTTCATGTAGGGTTTCTCAATTAGTTAGATAAGTATTCAAAGTTCAATAATTTTTCATTGGATAGGTGTTGTGTTGGTGCTCAACATCCTAGGCAAGTTGGTGCTTATCAACTTTAGGGGTTGGTGCTCCTTGTGAAGTGGGTGATTCACTAAAGCCTCTTATTTGATCCATCTTTATAGGATAGTATTCCATTGTTTTTTAAGGATTAAGAGTGGTTTTTCTACCTCAAGATTTTTTCCCACATAAATATTTGTGTAATGGTATCATTCATGCTTGTTTTTTAATTCATCTATCTTGCATATTGATATGATTGGTTAAGTATCTTGAAGAGTTGGGAATTAGATTGAAATATTGTTTAACCACTAATTCACCCCCATGTCTTAGTGGTGTGTACCTTCATCACAAAGTGGGGGTTATAAATAAAACAAATAAACAAATAAACTAAACTTGTATTAGAAGACATATACTCATATTAATGTATACAAAATCCTAATACATGGAAGAGAATAATACAAATGCACTATCTATCTACTCTTAAAAAGGAGGAATAAAGTTAGGAATACTTACCTTTGAAAATGAACCTATTGAACCTCAATATCCCCCTTGGACAAGGTTATTTTCAAGAGATTATCATGGTATGTAAGGATAACTAAGATAAATCAGCTCTAGGCTACACAATTTATCCAAGCATCCAAAAGACTTATCCACAAGATGAGATCAGATCTCCAAATAAAGTATTTAACCATAAATATTTATTCCCCATGTATAATGGTCAATAGGTATATGTTAATTCACGCTTATTCACTTAATTATTCACTCTTATAAATGGTGGTAAATGACCTCATAGGTATAGTAGTATCTTACCCTAAAATCATTCAAGAACATCAACTGTGCTAGGTCAACCCAGTCAACCTACCGCATTTTTGAGGCTAACTCTCTAAGTCTATTCTAGGTTGGCCAAGAGGCCAACAAACCAACAGAGAGAAAAAATACCTAAACTATGCTAGGTTGACCTAGTTGACCTAGCACAACTGACAGGTTAAAATAGTGATAAGGAAATAAATTAAGGATAAAACATAGTAAATGATAGGAATAGGTAAAAATAAGAAGAATAATCTTGGGTTTAATGGTTTCATGAGGCTAGTGTGTAGATGGTAAGTGGAAAAAGGAACAAAAATATTAGAAAGCATTGATGGTCTGCTCACCCCTTTCTTAGTCCACCACTTAAGTCATACAATTAGAGAGATTAAGACTTGATAGGTTCTTGTAAGATATGAAGTGTCAATAATCAATCAAAATTTTGAAAATATTATGTGTATATAAGGACCTCTTAAAATAAGACTTAATATAAGTCTATAAACTAAGGTTTATTGCATTTAAATAAATGCAATTAGAACCTTAGGGAATATATTTAAATTAAAGATATATCTATAAGTATTTATATCATGAAATCATTTTATCATTGGAAGTTCAAAGAGCCTAAGTGTTTGAATATCTTCTAAGGGGTTCCATTGATTTGAAATGAGAAGTAGACTTTAGCCATGTTTATAAAGCATATTCATATGCATAAGTAATAAACTTGATGAGATTGAATTTGACATCCTCATGGACATAAATGATGACCTCATGGGTGTCAAATGATGGTCATTAAAATGTAAAATTTAAGTTCATGAATCATTGGGTTTGATAGGCTTAAAGCTAATAGTCTTATGGATGTTAATGATGACCTTGTGAACATCAAATGATGGTGACAAGAACTTAAATTCTAAGTTTGTTAATTCCATGTAGTCCAAAAATATTGGATTTAATATGCTTCATCTGATCATCTTACTTCCATTAACTATGGACCATCGATTAATATTTGGGTAGATGCATGCCATTGGTTCTTACAACCATAAAGGAGATCAAGTCAACTCAGGACCATGTCATAAAAATGAAACTAGGATAAAATCCTAAGTTTATAATCATAATAAAATAATTCCTTTGATTATTATGGTTTTAAGTTATGGTTTTAGCCTAAGGTTTATTGTATTTATAAAAAATACAATGAACCTTACGATAAAATATTAGTTTAAGTCCAAATTTTAATGCATCAGACCCTTTGTTATCAATATCAAATGTGGGAGTGCCATGTGGTGGCTCTGTGGGCCTCCTTAGAATTAAAATTTTTAGAACCATGTTCACTCCATTTTATTTAATCTATGTGAATAAATGTAAACCATTGATCTTGATCAGGATACTTGCACTTGATTGGCCCTTTTTAAATATTGAATCTATAGAATAATATTTATCTATCTTTCATTGTATTAAAAAATACAATGATACCTTAGGGTAAAACATAAGATCAATCTATGTTATATAAAATGGGGCCCTTTAACTTGAGGATGATCTCATGTCATAGGATCTCAATCCCACTTGAGTGTGGATCATTGATTGTGATCTAGGTGATCATGTGGGATTGGTCTAATTGATCAATTATTTAAGTTCATTAGGCTTCCTATGCTCCATCAAATCTTTTTTTGTGATGAAATTAGAGCTGTTGGAACTTTAAAGAAGTGAGGTGTGTAAGTTAGGATGTAAGTTAATATAATAACTTAGGCTAATGTTTTAAGACTAAGGTCTCATTCATGTTGATAAATATGAATGGGGCCTTAGATTTAATACTTTATACTAAGCATATGACAAAGGGAACCATGCTGAAATAAAATATCTTACAAACATAAACATTAAACCATGTTAAAAACCATAGGGAAAGGAAGGGGAAAATAAAAGGGGACCAAGCATGGTTTTTAGGCTAAGGTTTGGTTGTATTGAAAAACATGACTAAGACTTAGCATAAAAATTATGCTTACGTACAAATTTGATCCAAGATTTTCCCACCAAACTTGAATTCAAATCAAAGGTCTAAGATAGGGTTTGATAGATGAGGGTTTCATTGCATTAATCCAATTATGATCTATCATAAATTCAAGATTAGTAAAAGTTTGAATATGGCTAATATATATATTCCAAACATGATCTATAATAAAATCCATGAAACTTACAACTTAAAACATGAGAATCAATCATTAGCAACATTAGGCAATGTTAAAAAAAACCATGAACAAATGGGCTCATTTCATCAAGGTGGATTATCTTCAAAATTCAATAAGGGGTAGATTATCAAGATTTCAACATTAAGGTTGAAAGTAATTACAAGGGTCCCTATTTTTTATAAATAGGGGCATGTTGACCTCAACACAACCAAAGTTGGTTAACCTTATTAAGAGATAACTAGTTAACAACTAATTATGTGATTTGTAGTGGTATTTGTTTGTAATCAGAGACATGTTGATTACGAATGGCCTCTTTGACTAGTATGGGGTAGGTGTATTCAATTATTTCATTAGACTTGCATAAATATTAGTGTAAGATGGTATTTTATAGGCTTAGGATTTTAACTTGGTATTTCAAGGACATAGCTTGCTAAGAAATGGGCTCCTAAAATGTCATTTCCCCTTTGAGTTGATTTTCTAGTGGCAGTTATGATACATCCAAAGAAACTTATGTAATAGGTGGTACAAGTACCAAAGTAGAATCAGTTGTGGTGGTTGAAACCTACATAATGGAGAAATGGGGTAGGAGAAGGTAGCACACTAAGATGAGGAGGTCAAAACATCCCACATCCAAAGACTCAACTTGAGTTGTGCTAGAGAAAGGGCCTGTGATGGGGGTGTAATGCTCTTAGTTGATGTGGCTTTCTTTGCACCCACCATTTCTTGATATTTTGTATCTTATTGTGCAACCACTTACATTATCTTTACCATCACATATTCTTTCACTTTCCTATGCTTCTCTTTTGTAGATTTCTTATAAGTTTATTTAGTGGTAGCCTTATGCTTAACTTATTATTCACTGGTTCACCTTTTATGTTTTGTGTCAACAACCTATTTCTTCTTAGTATCTTCTTCTTGTTGCATCTACTCTTATTCCACTTTCTTATTTTTTTTTCATCTTCTTTATTCTTCATTTATTCTTATTATTTTTTCTACCCTTTTCTTCCTCTTTTTAATTCTTAGCTTAATCTTATTTGCTTTATTTTTCTTCTTCTTCCTTCTTCTACATTTCTACATTTTCAATATATATTTTGGCTATTTAATAATAGCTTGCCTTATATTTTACTCCTCAATAGCATGTTACTTAGCTACCTCATTGGTGGATTATTGATTTTTGGCTTATTCATCCTTAAAAACCTTCTTGTGCATCTCCTTTTCCTACTTATATTAGACTTGTGATACATTGTATTTGAGTAGTGCCTCTATATCCTTAGATAATTATTGAGACTTGACTTCATTGAATGATTATTAGACCATAATCTATTTTTGTTGTTACACAACAACCTCTTTTTATCGAACCTCATCTTTATTTTACCTCCTTTCTACATTCCTTTGTCAACACTCTATGACCTTGTTCCCTCTTGCTATAAACCATATTATTCCTATGGTGTTAGTGAATCTAACATGACTTCTTTAGTATCCATATTATATCATCAAAGTGTGATGATGAAGTTGTCGGTGCAAACTATTAGACCATTTTCTTTGACACCATAATATTTGGGTGAAATAGCCACTTTATAATCATCTTTTTCTATTATAACCCTATTTATGATTATGGAGATACCAGTGGAACATCTTGTGGTGTTTTTGCATAGGGGCATCTAATGTTTCTATTTATTCTTCATCTATTTCCTACCTATATATTCTTTGTGTGCACTTCCTCCAATGAAGTGCTTCTAGATGACTTTCAAGAAAAGAATCCAATGGATATGAATGTGAAGGTCTTCCATCCACTCTCCCTATATTGAAGTATTTTACAATCTCCTATAGGAAGGGTTATTTTAAAATATTATCCATAATAATTGATGGTGGTAAAATAGGTTGCTCCACTTAAAGGTATTATGTTATCTTATTAAATATCTTCTCAATGTCCACTACTTTCCAAAATAAATATTATTTTTCCTACTTCTTTTCATACAAATTTATAGCTATGTTAGCCTTGATAATTTGATAGACATTTTATGCATCCATCTAAAGCTTATCCCAATAAAAGTGGCTTGTGATTTTGGGAACATCCAGGTTATCCATCCATGTCTTGTTCTATGTGTGTCATATAGGAGGTGAATAATATTTGCACCCTTCAAGGACCTTTCAAAAAGGTCTTATTTCATGGTCCCCTTTTTACTAATTTAATAGATGAGTATTTTAACCACCACTAATTAGAGACATTATATCCCAAGGTATCATACCTTGTGGCATATGATCAATATATTCCTTATCTATGAAACCTATCTAATATACAAAATCTACTTCAAAATGGATGGCATATCTTACCAACATAGATCACACATTAGTCCTATCCAATTATAACACATCTGTATGGTTTATAATTTTATTTTATGTTGGTTACATAATATCATATGGTAATTATTCACTTCTCAAAGGTTGGAATGATTTTTTAGAGTTATTGTATAAAAATTTGCATTCCATACCTCATAGTTCTTGTGGTTACCTTTATGCATTAACTTTCATCCAACTATTCCCTATAAGACAATATAGAGAGTTTGGTTCCTTGAGGATTATGTATGGTTTGGCATCTAATTTCTTCAATAATATTACAATGATATTTTCATCTTGGTGAGATTCCATCTAGTCTAGGATCATGTTGATTGTTTTTCAATCATCATAGGCCAATTTTTTTCCAATCAACATAGGGTAGTGCATAGTCATTATATTCATGTTTATGACTTCAAAATATCCTTACATACTAAGTTTTATGATTTTTATCTCCACATATTCTAAGAATATAATGGGTTCCACTAATTTATAATCAATAAGGCTAAGTGTGACTTGACTGCAGTTTAATGTCAGTCTTCTAATGGCTTCCCATGTTAATCTAGGAATCATGTTTATTATGTTCTTGAAGTCAAAGACTGTGTTAGGTATTTTTTACCCTTATATCTCTAATTCCAACCTTGTATTTATGTCCCATAACTTATTCATCTTTATGTATCACACTAGTTTATCCATTCTCCATTATCTTTTATGTGCACACAATAATAATTTATGAGTAAGTTGGATATTTTTGTGATATCTACTCATTTTTTAGGGTAATCAATAGTTTGAGAAAATATATAAACATAGTCATAAATATATATTAGTGTATAATTCACATTATTCATCCATATATTTGTGTATCAGTGGTGGAATCATCAATCTCTATAATCCATTATTGTTATAAGTTTTTTATAATATATGTAAATTCATTAAATCTTTCTTATCATTAGGTTCAGGGTACTTATATGCATGAACCTTATTTATGTTGAGGTCCTACAAAATTTTGATAGGAGATAGTCATTTCTCTACATGTTGTCTTCATGTTACTTCCTACATAAAAATGTCTCCTTGAGGATCTACATTGATTAGGTTATCATTCTACATTGTTTATCTCATTATTTCTTTAGGACTAGACAATCTTTAGTGTCATAATTATCTAACATATGATAGTATGTGTAGTAGGATTACTATTGATGATTCAAGGGATAATTACTATATAAATGGTTTGATTATCCACATAAATAACATTGAATAGGTTGTATTTGATAACTATTTTCCCTTCCTCTATACTCACCTCCTTGATAACCTTTGTTATATCCACCTCTTCCTTTATTAGCTTGAAATCCCCAATTATATGATTATTGTTGTCTAAAGTTTGTAGGACTTGGTTTGGCATTCCATGGTTGAGTTTGTTGTACACCTAAATATCCACCATATTGGGGTTATGATGACTACAATTCCCATATAGGCTATTATGACTATAGAATCACTCGATTATATGAATTCCATTTGTAGATATGGTGTCCGATTATATATAGGTTAATTCCAAATAGGAATTTCTGTATGCTAATAAGTTGGTATCTTTGGGGCCCAAGGTGTGATGTCAAGGTTTGTACCTTGTCTATTAGCTTTAGTAATTAGATTAGTTTGAGTCATAATAGTCATTTATTGGGAAACAATTGTAAAATCATTTTTAGTGATGTTTTATTTTAGTTTTTGAAAGGCTATGTAGTTATTTTCCTCATGATTATGAATTTTTTAGAAGTTATGGTACACTTTATGTGGATTATTTATGTCCTACTATAGAAGGTGACATTGAGATGTTACATGTCCCATAATTCTGCATATATCACATAATTTTTTTTTACTCTAAAGCACTCATTTTTGTGGTGTCCTTCTTTTCCACACTCTATGCACCAAAGACCAAATCTTGTTTTTTTTGTTGTGTACTTTTATTGTTCTGAACTTTTTATAATAACTTGTATCATATTCTCCATTTTAAAACTTGGATTTGAAGTTTATCTATAATCTTCAATATATGCTACATAGATCACAATTGTCATTACCTCTACTTTTGTAGGAAATTGTGTTTGTGCATTTGCAAACCTTATTCTTGATCATAGGATTTATAAAAAATAGACATCTTTCTTTTTATCTTCCAAGACAAATTTGAATTTTTTCATTAAGTCAAAAAGTCTACAATCATAGTCATTAATAGTATCTTTTACTCCTTTCCAAATTTATTTTAGGTCTTGGATTGTTTGGATGGAACTTATCTTTATTTTGAACTCTATGATAAGCTAATTCTTCAAATCCTATAGACTTTCTCATGTCATGTCTTTACAAAACATAAATTCTAAGGCTCATCTTGATAAAGAACCAATAAATTAACATTTATTTGTTATATCATCATTGACTCCTTTGTGTTACCACTTCATATCACAAGTTAATAGGTTTTATTTAGGGTATTTAGATCCATCGTACTATGTGATATGGATAAAATAATATAAATAAAATGATATATTAATAGTTGTTGTAACTGTGAAATGTTGTGGTTGGATTAGAGGTGTTTGGAAAATAATAGGACTCACATGTGTTGAAAATTTTGATTTAGGTAGGGACTTCATAATCTGTTGCATCCAATTTGGAATTGATGATGAAGAAGTGCTTAAATTATTCCCTTATTCTTCTTATTCTAGAATTTGTATTTGTGAAATCCATTCATTTAATTATTCAAGAACGTGTAAATTTTTTTGAGTAAATGGTAAGGATTTTATGCCTCTCCTTTGTTCTCTTGTGCACCCCTATGCTACCTAGTTATATATTTCCTCTAAAAATTTCTTTGTTTTGTTATGGACTTCTTTAGTCACTAGTCCTTACCACTCATCATCTTCTAGACCTTCTACAAAGCTCTTACAATGTTAAAAAAAATTGGGATAGAGGGATGCACATTTATATGGTGAATAATCATTACCTTTATCCTAATAATCATGTGATCTTGAACTTGTGATTCATCAACTACAACTTTCTCCCTTCTCTTTAAGCGATAGGTCTGGTTACTCATTATGAAATACTCTTCTTTATATCTATAATATAGGATTACTAATAACTTCATATACCTCTACACTACTAGATTCATTATCTCTTATTTCCTTACTACATTTATTCTCTCCTCTATTGATATGGGTACCACTTTCCTTACTTCTTCCTTCATCTAGCTTCACTTTTATTTATTCATCCTTACTGTTTTCTCCTACTATACTAATTTATTTACTCCTAGTCATAGGTAAATAAGTATTCCTAAGGATATTCCACCTCTATTTTCATAATTATAATTCTAGTTATAATTTTAATGTCTTATTTCATTCTAGCTCATGTTGAACCTCCATTCTCACCTCATATTCAAGCTATTTCTACATTTTATTTCACCATTCACCCATTTGTCACACACATCCCCATGGTGCACAAAGTGACTACTCCATTTTAAGGGGATTAGGTAGCATTTATCTTTATAAAACCAACATATTAATTAGAATAGGGAGTTGATGCAAAAAATTTCCTCTTATCCGTTGCACAAACAAATCTCATTCCATTTCAAATGCTATGTAGCCTTACACTATGAACTCTATAATATATGTTAATGGTTATGGCTAACCAATGATCTATATCATGATTCCATCTATTATTCAATGTCTAAACTTGTTCAATTTTCTCATTATTCCATACAATGTCAATAGTTGGTCTAAATCTAGAGCAATAGTATTCTAGATGAGCCAATAGTCCAGGTAGTTCACACTAGAATATTTTGTATATTTTACAATAAATATATTCTTGTATGATCTATCATTTATAACACCTAACTTTATGTGATTATTTTTATATAAAATTTATGATTTTTTGGTCTAACCAAGGTTCCATATCTCTTTAGCTAGGAAGCCATTGTAGCATGCCTGCAAATAGTGAGTTCCTGAGATTCCTTAGAACATAGTAATTATGAGAATAAATTAAAAATCATAAAAAGGAGAGAAAATAACTATTTTCAAAATTATAATACACCTAATAAGGATTCTGTAGAGACTCAAACATATATAATATCCTAGTCACAACTAGTACTGCCTAAATCAATTATTCACTTCCTAAGAATACTATGATAGAAAACATATTGATAACACAATTCTTCATAAAAAACAAATACATAGAAATATATCTTAATTTATTTATGAGCCTCCACTTAGATACAAATTAGCCATTTATTCTCTATATTTCACACATTATAGTAAGAACCCTGATTACAAAGTCTTCTAGAACAAGTCTTACATGAAAAGTGCAATAGTCTCCCTATAAGCATAACATCAGGAATTACCATGGTCAATAACATGCTTAACAATAAATAAAATAGAAAAAACAACCTCTTTCTATCCAATAAAGGTTAAATTTTAGTATCTTCATAGTTCTTTGTAACCTCCAAGTGGTTTCTCTCATAACCATCTATCAGAGCATCATCCAGGTTAATCCAACAAACATGTATATGGTGTGATGTGAGTAATAACCTAACAAGAAATATCTAAAAATTACTTTAAACTCATTGACATGTCACATATACTCTATGTGCCATGATGCTCACACAACCATCCACTAACATCATTTTTAATCCACTCGGATTGCTGTTTCTTAACCTTATCAAATTGGTATTAATGTTTCTTTTATTTTTCCTCAATTTACTAAACCATTTCAATATATTTTTCAACCTTGATCTCTTTTCAATTGTGTTCCTAAATTAATTGTTATTCCTAGTTATTTTCATGCTAATCCTTTGATTCTAAATCATGATGTAATAATCCTTCAACAAAATATGTGTAGTATTATTATACATAATATTATAAAATCGTAGGTGTAATTTGTAGAGAGGACTTATCTCAAAGTGGTAGATGAATAGCCTACATAGGGAAATTGAATAGTATCATAGGAGATGAAGTGAACATTCATATTTATGGCTATAAATATTAATTTTTTTTAAATGTGAAAACATTTTTGGTTTGCACCAAGTTATTCTTGGCTTGACATTGGTACCAAAGCATAAGATTTATCATTTTTTAATTCATTCATTCTTCCTCTGTTCATTTCCAAATACTTACATTTCAAGTGAACTTTTATTTTTTATTCTTCCTCTTATTCTTGAGTCATATGGCATACTAAATTTGTCTTATACATGTAAAAAACTAGTTTTAGAACATTATTGTAATGGTGTGATCTATAGATTGTTGGGTGATTATTTATTAAGGTATTTTCATCTACATAGTTGGTTATGTATGACTATGTTATACCCACTTAAGGTTGTGTGTGTGGATACACATTGGACTTTTTTTGACTCTAACTGTTGCAATCTAAATCTAAAATTTATTATAATGTTGTACTATTCATTTTTCTAATTTTAGACTACATTTTGCTTTGATTTTGGACTTTAAATTTCTTAAAAACTATGTTTTTATTCCTTTTTTGTTATTTTCTTCTAAAAGTTCTACATGTTAGGTGCCTTATTATATTGATTGATATACATACCTACTATGTTTTGATCTCCTAAAGAATAGAGGATATTTCAAGATTGAAATTAATATAAATTTAATTTTTAGCACAATATCTATATGAGAGGAGGAATTATTCAAATGAAAACATAAGTTAATTAATTTGTATACTATTTCCTTTCAAATTAAAATCATAAAAAATTATGAAGTGTATTCCAAAGTAATGGAATTTTTTTTACTTATTAAAAATATTAATAAATAACTCATTTATTGTGTAAATAAATTTCAATAAAATTCCTCTTTAAAAATCAAGCAAATCTATTTTAAAAATGTGCAAAATCAAACAAATCCCAACATTCAGTATTAATGGTGCCTCTAGTTAATATTTTTAGAATTAATGTCTTTGCAATCAAACTACTATAATTTTATCCTAATATAATTTCAAAAATTGAATTTGAGGCATCATCCCTATAAATGATTGGGGATACATAAGAAAATTTTGTATTTTTCTGTTCCATTATTTACCCATTTAGGACTATCACTAGACTTAAATCCAAAAATCAATGATACTCAGAGTATATAAGGTCATTATGCCCACTTCCAACGACTTTTGATAAGTGAATGCCATAGATAGATAAAATATTTTTCGCATACTACCTATGTAACATGTGTCATTCTACTCTCACATAATGTAACATCTCTTTCACATACCACTGGGTATATAGAAAGGACAAGCTTATTCCACATACCATTTGTATATAATAAGGGAGAGCATGTAGAGATGTTTAGTTATCATTTAGGTGGTATATGGAATAAAACATTTTTGAGTGGTAAGGAACCAATAAATCTCTATATGCTACAAACATTCACTGATTTAAAATAATTATTGACACAAATCTAACTAGGAAAGACACATAGTTATAATGGTCAATACAAGTTGAGAACAATCTCATCTACAATTACTTGTGGTTTGACATTTATGGGAAGTATAATAATTTAAGAGAATTGTTACTAATGCAATCCTCAATTTATTGTGAGGTTTATCATCACATATAAAGGTGATATATTCCTTGAGAATAATTACATAAATTTAAGGAATTGTATTATTTTTACTCAAAATTGGCGTTCAAACAATTGTATTTGGAATTATTACATCTCGATTTTAAGAATGTTGATGTTATGAGTTTTAATTCATAAAACCATGCTATTAAACATGATGTTGATGCTTATAGTTTAAATATTTTTTCATACATGACAATATTCACCAAAAATATTATCCATACATATTCAAGCTACTTGGAATATTTTCAAACAAGTAATTTGTTGATGACTCTAACTTTTGATCAATTGGTTGAGAGAGAAAAAACCTTCATAATAAAGACCTATTTTATAGGAGAAATCATTTTTTATGCTAGTAAAACTATAAATTATTCTAATAATAGTGGAAATGATAAAGGAAAAGTGGAAAAACAAAGGTCAGGGTGGAAAAATTATAAAAAATAATAGTCAATGTTAGGAAAATCAAAATGAAAAAAAACATTTATTTTGTAAGCATTGTGAAAGAAAATGGAGTTATGAGACCAATGAATGAAAAACATCATGG